>LUCM01005581.1:43979-71396 GCA_008360955.1 Fasciolopsis buskii | reverse complement strand
TCTGCAGGTAGCTCAGTACGACGAACGCTTTGGATATGACCTACACCCCCCCCCCCCCCCCCCCCCTGAGCTTGATTACTTGATACATTTACTAGTAGGAGATTGGAATATTTTCATGATAATAATTCCACCATGGGGATATGATCGCCCAACGACCGATAAAGAAAGCATGGAAGCACTGTTACAGCTGTTTCATCGTTGTTAGGAATCATGACAGCTGCATATCCACCCACGCCGAACTGGATGCGAACCCGAACAAGACGAAACGGACGATTGGGAGTCGAACGCCTTAGCCATTCACGTACGGGCAGGCTCTCCACGAGTTTGTTCAACTTCACCACATGAGCATGTTGCACGATCCGTGGACTATTATGCACGGTTACTGTCGCTCTAGCTTCACATCGCTCGACCCGCACTGATAAGACTTCTCTGCAGGTAGGCCTCAGTACGACGGAACGCTTTGGATATGACCTACAGAGCTTATTAGCTTGATACATTTTACTAGTAGGAGGATTGAAATTTTCATCAAATAATTCACCATGTGGATATGATCGCCAACTGACATTAAAAGAAAGCATGGAAGGCACTGTACAGCTGTTTCATCGTTGAGGATCATGAGCAGTCCTATCCACCACGCCCGATACTGGGAATGCAACTCCGAAACAAGGACGAACGGAGCGATTGTGAGATCGACGCCTTAGCCATTACGCTACCGGGCAGCTCTCCACGGTTTGTTCACTTCACCACATGAGTGTTGGCACCGTATCCGTGACTGATTTTGCACGGTTACTGGTCGCTAGCTCACATCGATCAGACCCGCCCTGAAGATGACTTCTCTGCAGGTAGGCCTCAGTACGACGAACGCTTTGGATATGACCTACAGACGTGATTACTTGATACATTTTACTAGTAGGAGAGAATATTTTCATGAAATAAATTCACCATTTGATATCATCCCCAACTCACGTAAAGAAAGCAGGAGCACTGTACAGCGTTCTATTCCTTGTTAGGAATCATGAGCAGTGCATATCCACACACGCCCAACGGTGCGAACCCGACACGGAACGACACTTCGAGTCGAACGCTTAACCATTACAGCTACCGGCGCTATCACGGTTTGTTGGACTCACCACTGACATGATTGCCGTATCCGTCACTGATTTTGCGGTACTGTTCTCCTAGCTGCACAGCGATCGACCGCACTGATAGATGACTTCTCTGGCAGTAAGCTCAAGACGACGAACGCTTATTGGATATGACCTAAAAAGCTTGGAATTAACTTGATACAATTTAGTAGTAGAGATTGAATGAGTTTTCATGAAATAATCACAACATGTGATATGATCGACCCAACCGATAAGAAACTCATGCAAGCACTGTACAGCTGTTTCATCGTTGTTAGGAATCATGAAGCAGATTGCATATCCACCTACCCGAACTGGGATGCGAACCTGAGGAGACGACGATTGTGAGTCGAACGCCTTCAGCCATTACGCTACCGGGCAGCTCAAGCCCGGTTTGTTGAACTTCACACATAGATGTTGCAACGTATACCGTACTGATTTGCTACGGTACTGTCCGCTTAGCTCACATACGAATCACCCACTGATATGAACTTCTCTGCAGTAGCTCTTAGTACGAGAACGCTTTGGATATGACGCTACAGACTGTAATTACTTGATAACATTTTAGCAGTAGGAGATTGAACTCATTGTTCATGAAATAATTATCATGTGTGATATGATCAACTACCATAAAGAAAGCATGGCAGCACTTGTATTCAGCGTTCCATTCCGTGTTAGGAATCATGAAGCAGTGCATTCCCACCACGCCCGGGAACTGGAGATGCGAACCCCGAACAAGGACGAACGGACGATTGTGAGTGCGAACGCCTTAGCCATTACGCTACCGGGCAGGGCATCTCCACGGTTTGTTCAACTTCACCACATGAAGCATGTTGCACGGATCCGTGACTGATTTGCACGGTTTAACTGTCCGCTAGCTCATCATCGATCGACCCGACACTTGATAGATGACTTCTCTGCAGGTAGCCCTCAGTACGGACGAACCGCTTTGGATAGTGACCTTACAGAGCTTGTTACTTGATACATTTTACTTAGCTAGGAGATGGAATATTTTTCATCAAATAATTCCCATGTGATATGATCGCCCAACTTGTGACGAATAAAAGAAAAGCATGGAAGGCACTGTACAGTGTTTCATCGTTGTTAGAATCATGAGCCAGTGCATAATCCACCAACGCGCGAACTGGATGCGAACCCGAACAAGGACGAAACGGACGATTGTAGTCGAAACGGGCCTAGCATTACGCTACCGGGCAGGCTCTCCACGGTTGTTCAACTTCACACATTGAGCATGTTGCACGTATTCCGTGACTGATATTGCACGGGTTACTGTCCGCCACTCACATCTATCGAC
This sequence comes from Fasciolopsis buskii, assembly GCA_008360955.1. Classification (NCBI taxonomy): domain Eukaryota; kingdom Metazoa; phylum Platyhelminthes; class Trematoda; order Plagiorchiida; family Fasciolidae; genus Fasciolopsis; species Fasciolopsis buskii. The sequence goes on along the minus strand of LUCM01005581.1, from coordinate 68,957 downwards.
CCGCACTTGATAGTACTTCTCTGCAGGTAGCCTCAGTACGACGAGACGCTTTGGATATGACCTACATGAGCTGATTACTTGCATACAGTTTTTACTAGTAGGAGAGTGAATGATTTCATGAAATAATTCCCACCATTGTGATATGATCGCCCAACTTGACGATAAGAAAGCATGGAAGCACTGTACAGCTGTTTCATCGTTGTTAGGAATCATGAGCAGTGCATATCCACCACGCCCGCGAACTGGGATGCGAACCCGAACAAGGACGAACGGACGATTGTGAGTCGAACGCCTTAGCCATTACGCTACCGGCAGGCTCTCACGGTTGTTCAACTTCAGCCACATGAGCATGTTGCACGTAATCCGTGACTGGGATTTGCACGGTTTACTGTCCGCTAGCTCACAGCGATCCGAAACTCCTGCTTTGACAGAACTATGTGCCCTTTCCCCACAACTAACGCACTGATAGATACTTCTCTGCAGTAGCCTCAGTACGACGAAGAACCCGCTTTGGATATGACCTTTACCAGAGCTTGATACTTGTACATTTTACTAAGTAGGAGATTGATAATTTTCATCAAATAATTCACATGTTGATATTTGTCCTAGCTATATTACGTAGACATCGATGGTCGAAAACCTCCAACCGACGAACATCGCCCGCACGCATACTCCATGTCTCGCAACCGTACAACAGAATTGAGCGCACTGCAGCACAGTACACACGGCTTTTCAACTTCAGTGAAATATCAGGCCGACAACACAAGTGCTTCAATCCAACGTAAGCTGCACGAGCCTTAGATATACGCATACTTACCCCCAATCCCGGGCTACCATCGGTCTACATACAGCCACTACGTTAAGTGAAATGGTCCGCAATCGTTATTTCCTCTCCATCCAGTATCAAGTGTGCGGAATACAGTCGTCCAGTACTGTAAAAGCACTTCACAGTTTGAAGGTGCAAAACACATGCCAAATCGAGCGACCGAACTTGAGAGTCTATCTAGTGCGCGTTGTGCATGGTCCGCGGATTCGAACAGACACAACGTCATCCGCGTAATCTAGATCACATGGCTTCCCTCCATTTCCTGGTTCCACTCCTACATCCCGGAGATCTAAAACATTTTCCATCACCTCGCCCACGACAAATTTGAAAAAGAATGAAGATGAGACACCCTTGTCGAACGCCATTAGTCGTTTCGAATGAACGAGCAGACTTAAACAGGTGACCGTAGACGGATGGCATGAGCGTATCTGATCCACTTAAAACTTTTTTGGTTTTAGGCCAACCGAAGTTTTAGATTCCACGCGATGATACCACCAGTCACGGAGACAGCCGAAAGCACGTGGAATTCTGATCAAAAGAAAAGACATCCGATACAGCGAAACAGGGTCATCTGGCCCACATTTATTATTCAAAAACTATAACCAGTTATCCGCTGATGAACACGAAAGACAAAGAATAGCACGACCTTCCTATTGCATAACCGGTTTTGACTAGGTGCCTGCGTTAGAGAACATTCACTGGGAATTCATAATGCTTTCCATTTGGCCGAAAAATATGAACGACGAAGGGCCTAAGGTGGCTAAGTATGCCAGAAATCCAATAATCGGATGACTGCATCTCTCAATCCATTACAAACATTTGCAACCAACGATTCAGCAACAATCGACCCTCAACGCCGCGAATACCTGTGCAACTTCTAAATGAAATGTGCAACATACACCGCCTTGAAAACAAGCAGGCTGCCAACACAACATGTCAGTGGAATTTCACAGAAGCTGGACAAATAAGGGAGGGGCAATAATAATAAACTATAACAAACCTTGGAAGCACTGTACAGTTGTTTCATCCTTGTCAGGAATCATCAACAGTGCATATCCACCGCGGCCGAACTGCGAAGCGAACCCGGGACGAACGATTCTGAGTCGAACGCCTTAGCCATTACGCTACCGGGCAGGCTCTGAACGGTTTGTTGAACTTCACCACATGATGTTGCACCTATCCGTCACTGATTTGCACGGTTACTGTCCCTTAGCTCACAGCGATCGACCTCTACTGATAGATGACTTCTCGAGATATTATTTGTCTTAGATATTTCACACACCAATGAACTCTCCATACATATGTGAAATTATATTTAATATCTTCAAAATTATAGCATTACTTATTCGCATAAAATTTTAATGTATCTCGTTTATGGAGTGTGGTATTGCCTTTCCCTTAAACAGGACGACCTTTTTGTTGTCTGTGAAAAATCAATTCAGAAATATCCTTTAGTTTCACCACCTTGTGGGAATTCAATCTTGCAACATATTATGCCCGCCTAAGAGAAAGTGTTTACGACGAGGATGGTACATTGAAAATGTTGTAAGTTGGTAACCGTTTAAAACACTGAACCATCAAGAAGTGTTGCAGAATAGGTTCAAAACATCATTTATGTTAATCCGTATAATCATTACAAGCAACAAATGTTACTCATAGGTAAGGGATGCTCCTTATCTTTGCGGTTTATTTTTGGACTGCAACAGTCGCTTGTGAGTGTACAATCGTTGCGCAGCTAATTAGCAAATATCCGTACAAAGGTAGCTAATGTGATGCCGGAAAAAAGGATGTGGTTGTAAGCCCGTGTCAGTATGGTGCCGCCGTTTGTACCGTTTGCTAGTTTACACTGATCGGGCAGAGAAGCAAATCCTATTGGATCCAAAACCCAATCGATTCATTCGAGGCCTAGAAGGACCACCAACCGAAACCGTGGAGCAGGTCAGTGACCAAGAAAATAAGATACATGCACCAACGTTAACCATGGCCAAAAGCAAGACAGTGTGCATGTGTGCGGGCACCTAACAGACTAAGGGACCAGACAGTCAAGTACATCATGGCTGTGTGACAGTACAGGCGCGTGTGAAATGGCATAAGTTCATTCATGCAAGGGATACGTTTAGACACAACACTACTTGTTATTAATATTGTTGTGTAGGTGTGTGCACCTCTTGTAAAAGTGCAATATTTCTTCTATCATATCAGAGGTGATCAGCGACATCACAACCCCTTTGCGGGACACATTTCGAATAATTCAACTGATATATTCAAATTATTCCATTGAATAAATACATCATGATTGCAGTCCCAGTTGCCAACCACTGAAATCTTTTCTCATTACACTGGCTCTGTTCAAAATTTTGCTTTGCTTCACCTTGCGAAATCTAAACAAACTCTAAATAAGAGAAGTGACAGGCTAGGAAACCAAGTCAGGGTACCTTGGCACACGTCAAAAATCACCTTTTCTTCCCTGTTTTCAGTAAACACGTTGTTTGTTTCGTGATCACGTAGTGGAAATTAATCTATCATTTTTGAATATATAAGTCAAATGAAATTTAGCATGTTACAATCAGTGCAGTCTTTTGGACATCCGGTAAAACCACCTGCCCATTTCCACCCAAAGAGCCGACGACGGAAAATCGTGAGTCAGCAGTAAAAACACTTTTCAACTCACTTGCAGATGTTCTTCCTCTAGCCTTGGTGAAATCGACCGGTGACTCCAGTCTACCGGTTGGAGCAGTTTGTGAATCCAAAACAAAACTTTCACAAAACACTTTGCCTCGACGAATTTTCCTCGGCTTCTTTTTCGATCGTCTTGATATCGATGTATTGACCAGACATGTTTTGTCTGGGGCAACTGGTTAGCTGACAGGACGGCCAGTAGGCACTTTCAGTTTCAGATCTTGTTAAGTATCGCAACGCAGACTCTTCCCTAGAGCCATAATGTGATTTTGTGATACTTGCAGATAACAAGAATTAGGGCATACATTTCAAAGTTCGTTTTGTCTTGGCATATACTCAGCACATTTAGAGAATTCCCTTTCAAAATTCTGTACTGTTTGAACTCTTATTGGCTACTAAAGATCGTCTTATCCACAAAAGATGAAAACTAGAACAAAACTTACTGAACTCAGTCTGGGACTCGTGAAAGAGCAATCTGTGCGTAAATCTATTTTGTTTATTAGGTTATCTAACAGTCAAATTCTGTTTATGAATCAAGGAGTCTGTTGAATGTGTATGATATGTATAAGGTAAATGGTTGACAAAGTTTCTGTTTGTCTAGTCTGTGCTGTTCTCGGTGAAGAACTTCCAGCGGGCAGTTTATGGTCATCCACAAAAATTTCCAGAAACAATCTTTATGCTGGCTTTCTTCTTTCTGTAATGTATCTCATACTTAAAAATGTAGCTCCATCGTTCCAAATATCGACGAGCGTCTGTCTGGGTTTATTGCTTGAAAACTTTGAGGTTGCTTCCGATTGTCTACCCAACATCTGAGATTACTGTGACTAGCTTTCATCCTGTCATTAAATGGAAGGATTTCCTCTATCCACTAGGGAAATGTTCTGCAGATTCCGTAAAATTCGCATACTTGGCATATTTTGAACGCGGAATTCTTGCCCCGATTTCCCTGTTTTCAGGACTCGCCCTTGATTCTGGATGCTGCGTTATAAAGATGAACGGAGAAAATTTGGCAGTATGAAATAATGCACATTCAGTTAACGGGTTCAGAAATGCTTCGATAAGACTAGCCGAACAAGTGTGACGTGCAACACCATCGTCAGTTTATAATGCAGTACTTGTTGTATCGAGGCACGTAAGAATATGAAGCACCTGGCGGAATATACGTAGTTAGAAATACACCCAAATTTTACTGAGTAGAATGTCGCCAAACAGAACGCCGATAAGCAGCGTAAACGGTTAATTAACTGACCACCTTCACATCATTTGTAATAACAATTGTGTCGGTAAAAAATGATAACTAGCCGTTTACCAATCAGTGTAGACTGCACAAGATTTCGGCCAACAACTCATTAGATTTTGCGAGAAAAGCTCAAAGTTATTGCTTGTGAAATGAATTAAGTTGTCCTTTGAAATCTACACACAACCACTGATAATTTCAATCCATTCTCAAGTTAATTAGGACATGTTAAATAGAAACAGCAGAGGTTTGCTGAATCCCGCTCCATGTTTTTGGACAATCTGTAAAAGGGATCATTACACACTATTATGCATCATTTGTGATTGCCTTGATTACCCTATGGACTAGTACAATCAGGCCGGTGAAATTACCCCAATGCATTCATTTCATATCACGCTCAAGGAGGTTGCCCCGACGACGAAAACCTACAAAGGTGGTTGCTGATGGAATATAGATTCCTTAAACGTGTTTCTAACTGAATAACTTCCACTTCGTTCCGTCTCTCTCGAGAGAGATCAGAAGCTAAGCTTCGATACCTAGGAAAATGGTCACTGGATAAATTCTGTCGGACATAGAGTTTAACAGTTCACAATTAGTGCCAGTGCCACAGATATCAGCGGAACGAACAGACGGTTTTCACCATGGATATGCATGCATCTCCTGAGAACGATGAGTGATTTTTCTATTACCCAGAAAAAACGGAATACAGGTTCATGGATAGCCAGATACATGTAGCTTTGGCCAAACAGACAAGGTAGCGGCGTTCGGACATGAAAGTCGCGGGTTCGAATCCTCCCACCACCAGTCAACTTCCCCACTTGGCAGCCCTCTGTTGACCACAGCCCCTTCCTAAAAAATGATGCACGTTGTTATTTCATTAATAAAAAAAGTAAAAAAATAAACGATGAGGTAAAGGGAAGGAAATGTGAGTGCAGTTTCGAATTCATTCGGCTGGATAGTCACGATAACCAAATCCTAATTACATCTACCAAGGAAATTGTCCTCGATGACCACGTATTTCTGTCTTACAATAGGAACAATCCAATAATTCCTTCGGCGTTTATCGAGAGGAGTAAACGTATGCGCTACTTAAAAAAATATTATTTGCTCTTCTAATTTGAACGAAATCACTTATCTACCTCCTCGAATATGTGAAATTCGGTATGCAAATCTGCTTCTTCGGTACGTGGTAAGTAACACGCACGAAGTATACAGTGTTCCAGAAGTCGATGTTTTCTTTTTCTGTATTCAGAAAAAAAATCAACGAAAAGTATGCCACTTCTACTGTTATTTTTTTGCAATAATAAGAGCAATTTTCCGCCTATCGCAGAAATTCGAACAATGCACCATGTTCCGGTGCAACCGGGAAATCCGTCAGCACAAAGCACCGGTCTATTTAACCTAAGCCGACCAATACAAGAAATATAAACCAGACAACTGTAGCATGGTTCCCTGCTATCAGTTTTGGCGTAACAGAACAGGTCAACGTGTGAATTGAGTTTAAACTAAGGTGAATGCAAGTAGACCTACCGAATTAGAACAACCAAGACGAACCGACATGGATCTGCAGGCCAAATGGGATTTCCATCACATGCAAAACTCATAGAATTCATTGTGCAGATTGTAAACGGCTGTCAAAACTTCTCTGCAGAGATGCGTAATCAGAGTCACAAATTGAACATTACACTTTTAGCAGTAGTTAAACTGACGGTGATAGCTGAATATGAAGAATGCACTTCCATGTGACGTGACTACCAGTTAGTAGATTCAGCCATTGATGCGAAGTCTAACAAATGGACAAATAAGTGGCAATATGGAAGAACTCACGGGTTCTTTGGCAATTCGAGATATTTTATGAACTTATTATCAGTTACACTATACACAAGAGCCAACAAGAGCAACATTCGATCGTTTTCGTGCCTTCCTGAATGTTTGACCTAGTTTCGTTTTTGTCCACTGGTTTGTCAGACAATGTATTCGACGTTTCGTAAATTGATTTGAAACTTCAGTAATTTTTTCTCATTTCACTGCCCAGTGTACTATGATGGAATATGACTAAAATTCCCTGTACATAATCCCGGAAGAGAAGTTCTTTGCGACACTGAATTGGTGATCCGCAATTCCATTGTGCTGTAATAATGAACAGGAGAATGTTCTGTTTATTCCAATCATGGTTGTCCAGAGTTGCTAGCATTTCAGAATCATCTGGTGGGATGAAATAAACAATCATTAGTTTTGGATTTGTGAATAGACTGACCACTGTGATCTGGATAGTTCATAGGTTTTTTGAGACAAGTAGCAACTCCAACATTGTAGGCTATCGTCATCCGCGTCTTATACCTGAATTACTGATAAGTTACTTTTTACAACGAACTCACTGATCGTTACAATCGTATCGGCGAGTGGAGAACTTTGTCGATCCTGTGAATTGATTTGGGATACTATTTACCATTGTCCTTGGTTTCGTTCAGTCTTTCGGTGACATTATGCGCACAATGTTTTGCTTTGTTTCGTGTTCACCAAATTAACATAGGCTAGTATACTCTTGGTGGTAATGGGAACTCGACACGAACTTTGCTCATTTGACTTTGATAATTTGTTTGTGAATACTAGGCATCGAGTTTTTGAAGGGATATGGATAACAGTCCTCAAAGAGCTTGAATCCGTTATTTTCAAATGTTTTTTAGATATAAAAGAAAGTCAGTTTGTTTTGGAACTCGCATTCACAATTTGGGCCGCTTTTTTGTTCGTTTCAGAATTGGTTCGACATTTTGGGATATAATTGATAGCGTTCAGAAAAATGAAAAATCTTGATAAAATCTGGTCTATCGGTAAAGTTATGAAGCAACTTATTTCGTAAGCCATTCCAGAATTAGATCTTATTCCGCAGGCATTTGGGGTTCAGAACTATCCACCGGTTGCATTCTGTGGCTACCATTTTGATCTGTAACGGATAATGTGGCCTCGACACAAACGGAATTCACTGGTCCTTTGGTCCAATTTGTGTCGCCAAGTCCTATTGCTAACTGGTGCTATTAACATATACGCTATTTCAGCCAAGGTGTTAGTTTGTACATAATTCATTTCACTCCGTTGCGTACACGACCAGAAGTTTAGAGATCTGTGAAGTTTGACGGCCGCCGGCCGACAAGGCGACACGGGTGAGCTTCGGTGAACAGGGAACAGACTAAGGTGGGTCTCCCAGATACAGTAGACGACAAGACGGAAACTTTCACCCTTTCCCAGGTTAATGTAACATCTACACCTGTTCCTCGAGAACAAAGGGCGTTATGGGAGAGATAAAGCACCAGGGTAAAAGTGACTAAATGAAAAATTATCATGACTGGGATTATTATCGAAACGAACTAATGATGGCGAACAAAATCTGGTTAGGCGATACCAGTAGTACACCCACGATATTCGATGCCACGAAAGCAAGCTCAGAATATTGGATCACTTCCCGGATTAAATCATTATTTGTGAACCCAGCACTTCCCTTAATCTATTTCAATATGGTAAGACTAACAAAGTAGGCAGAATTGTTGCAGTCGATCACTTTCGCATTCATCTGGAAACGCACCCTAGATATCTGCATTAATGGTGATCCGTGAGGTTACAGTTGAAAGCAATGTCAGGGTGAATAGATTTTAGAAACGGTTCAACGACTGATTCACCGCCCTGTCGATGTTGTGGACCTGCGTGCGCTGACTGTCACACGAACCGATTAAAATCATTGTCGGTGTAAACCTAGTGAGTTTGGTGAGGAAGAGAAGATATGAAGTAACAGGTCATTACCACACAGCCATAGTTACATAATAAATGTTTACTGTACACATTTCAGATTTTAGTCGATGGATGACTACGGTTTTTGTGAACTTGAATTCGTCAGAATTTCTTCGTCTTGTCCCGATTCGGAATGTAATTTCCGGGCTCACTCAGTGACCTGAATTCAAGAGCAACACCGTAGCTTATTTCCAGCAAATGCCTTCTCGGATTGATACAGTTACATGTATAGGATAAAGTAAATACTATCGATCCATGTAACTGAATGAAACCGAGGAGCAAGTTACCTAAAAGGATCTTGTTCGCTACAGTCTTGTTCTGAACGCTACCATAAGAATTTTTTTTAAATCTGAATTCAGTGAACCATCATGCATTCCAACAGTTTTCTATCATGAACATTCAAAATTCTCAGGATATAAATTCTGGAAAGGAGACAACTTTTTGTCTTGGTGATGTGTTCTTAATCATTGAAATTGGAGTACAGTTGTTGGTAATTTGACAGTCTACGCTATTCAAGTTATGGCGAATGAGCACGTGACGAGTCTCATCTAAAATGCTAAAGTTGACCAGAGCAAAAGTTCTTTCGGCTGCCATAGTAATTCGGCAACCTGTTCTGCTCAACACCTTATCACCTCTGAAAGATAGGCGAATCCATTATTGTTCGCTTATGCCCATCCGTTGTTAATCCTTCGTTTCTCAAGATTCCTCACATTGTGATGCAGTGTTTGTTTACAGCATCCCGAGTGATGGCCCTTGGGTTGGGATTTTGGTTGCACGCTGATCACGGAATCGATTTGATGCCTCAGTCCGTCGGATTTCAGGCCAAAAATGTACCAAATCAGGGATCCTTTGTGTGGATAGTTCATCTAGTAGAATACTATTGTTCCGTCCTTGAATGATAAAATGACAAATCCCTTCCCCACCCATATTTGTATATGATTAATCCAATCCTTCCTATAGTGAAAATATTTTGTCAAGATATATATATATATATATAGTGATGTAATGGCATGAGTACGAATCACTGAAAACGAGCTTATTCGCCAACTTGTGGTTTCTCAATGTGCTCAGTGGTAATTTTCAAGGAAATCGGTATAAGTTTGTCTCCTTGTCCGAATCATACAGGACAAGATTCTCTTGTCTATTGCGATGAGCCTCTTTCATCCGCTTGTCCATGTGGTTCGCTTTTTATTCCTCAACAAACAGGAAATCGTTGGAACCGTGGTTTTATGGTTTTCTTTAAACGGATTCACCAGGTTCATTGTACCGAGTGACTTTGAATGCTGAATCTCAGAATGGCTTTCACTTCTCATTTGTGACTTAGACAACAACAAGTCAAACTCATCAGCCTCAGGTTTTCTGGCGCCGAGCATTTGTTTCTCCTCTTCCTTTAGTAGTCTTGGTCTTCTGCAAAAGGACATCATAGATCTCGGTTAGCTGCACCGTTCACTTATTCTGTGTATATTACACTCCATTTTGGAAGCAAACTGGCCCACCCTCTATGGATTGAAAACTCGTCTGCAAAGGGAAATGACATCGACTACGTTGGTGCGCTCGATTTGTCGATCCATTGTAGATGCTTTGTCGATTGTCTTTTTCACTGATAGGGATTGGTTGCATACGTGCATGCACTACTAGTCGGTACACTGATATATACACGCGCGCGCACTGTCACGTGAACTTACAGTGGCAGAGACGGGCCCTCATTTTCGGCCTAACGAATTTAGTATGCACGGGGAAGGCGATCTTCGAAAGGGATGTCCGAGCAGACCTATTTGCACATAAGCCGAAATTCAGTAAGCATACCAAACCGCGTTAACACTTACACGACCAAGCAGCGTTGTACAGGCTAAACACAAAACTAGCCAAGCGAAATCAGCAAGCCTGAGTCTACTTGAAATCTACGCCATAGGATTAGAAATCCGATAAGTGCATGTACCCGGGATGGACTTCCTGTATCTAGATTCTTGATAACTGCTCCTCTGTTTATCTGCAGGCATATGGTTCCGTTAAGAGGACGGTTACTTACCTGATAAAAACATGATTTGTCTCCCTACTGTGTCCGTATTTACACACTGAAATAGGTGCATCCCGTTCACCTATGCACGATGGTTGTCGTCTGGTCATCCTGGCTTCTTGAGACCTAAAGACTTTTGGCTCAAATACTTCTGCCTACGGCCACTTTCCTATTGGTCACACTTTTAATGGAAATCATTATTCTTCAAATCTGAAAAGATCGATTGAAAAAACTAAAAAGCCACTTAGAAGATTTAGGAGGCTTCTTTTGTATCTGAGCTTGATATTTGGATAGCAGAAATTTTGCATTCCGACTAAAATTTTTATCAACCAGTTTTCTAATGAATCGACAATAAAAATCAACTGTTTTCTACTTTTTCAGGCATGGGAAAAATCGAACAGGGTGGGTGGAAAACCGAGTTATAAGGCCTAGCTTATTAAAGGCACATGTAGCGTCATTTTTTCGTGAATTATTTGGAAATGTTTCACTACTGATATATTTGATAAACAGACCGTTTCCCGGTTGATTTATCAATCGTGAAGCATGAATGTGCTGGTGTTCAAATGGGATGATGTCGATACAAATTCTCCGCGAGCACACGATACCATGAATGTAATGAAACTCTTTAAGTTCTCCGGATGATGACTGTAGCATTTCTCTGTGATAGCTTGCTTTGAGATCACTGTTATTTTAATTCTTCATGATAGATCAAATAAATAAACGTTTTCACTCAATAACTGTGTGGCATTAACAAACACACTGTTAGCAAAAGAATCATCATAATGTAAATGCGAGTGACATTGCTTGCAAGAACAATTTGCAAATATTTGTGAAGCTACGTCTTTGAGCACCCAGTTAATAAACTCGTGCAGAAAGTGACTCAGTCGTTTGATATACTTTTAGATGTGATGTATTTAGTTCGTAAGTGCATTTGCTTTTCAAAGCCGTTAACTTCTAAAACTGTTGTGAATCAGATGAGATAGGACTTGCAATATTTTCTACATCAAAAGTGCCATCGACGTTCTAGATGCAAGCCGAATGGGTATCACCGTCCTCTTTTCTGTACCAGGTGTATTTTCGCTTTTGCCATTATTTTATGGATATTTTTGTTTTCTGGGAGTGGAGTCGATTTCCATGGTATCCTACTGCAAGAAAGCTCGTTCTTTCAATTGCGGCATACAACGTTCTCGTGTCGTTAACTGTACCTTCTCTGGATTTAATTTGTAAACTTAAATTATGCGGATTTCAGAAATACAGTAAATATTACAGTGAAACGGTCATTTCTTTAAGCTGCGGACCAATATGTCACGGAAAAAAGGTAAATTTTCGAAAAAAATTCCGCCAAGTTTTATTGTAATTTCCCGTCTTCACCATTTGATATTCATAGAGCTACGATGACTACCATCCTCTATTGCACCCAGAGAAGAGAAGCGAAGATGGGCAACAGTAAAACCAGGAAAATGTGGACGTTACTTTTCTTCCAGTGAAGCGGAAACCTACGCATGAGGGCCACCGGTATCCAAGCCAATTTTTCGGATTGTGAAATCTAATAAATTGAACTGAGTAGTCCCTGCCCAGGCTTCAGGAGAAAAATCCGACAGCTTCGAGGACAACCCCAATTGGTCGCAGATACCCCGAAGCTAAGAGCTAGATCGCCTGACAAAAAGCGGACTGAAGAAATTCTGAATTTATGCAAAAAGCATCTGGTCCTACCCGCTTTCAAGGGAGACAGTATTCGGGAGTCACATCAGTTCTGCACCAGAAGATATTAAGCAAGATATGTTGAACTGATAACACCGAGCAAAATGCGGACTCTTTAACTGTCTTCAATTATTAACTGTTTCAATGCACAAAACAACTTCCAGAATGCTAGGGAAAAGAAGAGACCATGTGAAAAATTTCGATGGAGAAGAAGGAATTTTCTTCATGCGGGAAACCTCCAGTGTCTCTCGAGAAACGTCTGCAGATATCTTCCCACGTCTCGACGACACAAGGACGTTCACGGAATTTTATAGATTTTGAAGTCATCATTGTTCCAAAATTCTACTTTCGGATTGGATGCTACTGACACAAACTGCTATTGGTTTTCCATTATAACTCCCAAACATTGAGTGGCGTGACTGCGATGCAAAATGACGGTTCTGCAAAGAGCTGTCTAGCTACGATTAATTGATGTTTTGATAGTCTCAACTAGAAAATCATCTCAACTTCTTTGGTTATTGGATGATTCATAGATAACACCTTGTTATTCAAGGCTAAGATTCCTTGTTAAAATAGCAAACAGTGCATAAGACCACTGAGATTCTGAAGGAGCGTTCCCTTCCACGGTCAGACAGTGTTGTCAGTTATACATTACGTTTTCTTGTAGGTCCCAAACGTACCACCAAGAACGCCATTAAAAGCAGCTTCTGTCGTGATCCACACAAAGACATTTGAACGCTGAAACGAAGTTCATTCGCGTGTTTTATCTATGCCTATCGCAAAGATCACGTGGACCGAATAGAATCCATTGGTGTCATTACCAAAACTGGAAAGTCAAGTTGAGCCTGCCCTGGGGAGGCTTTTGAACGTCTCCTCAGAGCAACGAAAAGTCCCGGAGGAAGCAGCAACTGTAAGATAACGGCCGACAAAACTGGAAAGGTCACAACGGTTACTTCCTATCCACCCACGCCACCTCCTGCCTCATCTATCTCATGGCTTACAAACGCCCTTCAAAGGAAGGCCTTTGTTTCAACTTAGTCAGCTTTAGCGTGCAGCACGGAAGGAAGCTAAATTAAATGACCACCAAAACACAGGTAATGTGCGCAATTCATTTTCCGATCTTCCTCTAAAGCTATCATCAGATAAATCTGTCGGATCGTGTATTTTCGTACCATCTTGTGTAACCGTTGTGTCAGACGAACGAAAGTTTCCAAGGTTCCCTATGGAAGGGGTGCTGCAGACATTCGGACGAGGGATGCTTCGCGGCTGAGCGCACCGCAGAAGGAGTTTTTCCTTGGGAATCCCGACAGTAGCCTTTGTCCGCAAAGTCTGACCAAAATGGTGATGGGAAGTTAATCCATTATGGGAAACCTGAGCAGTAGAAATCTTACCACCGGTCATCCTGCTTGAGGAGATGTGCAAGGCGGTCCTGCCTATAAAACCCGGCGACCCATGGAATGAGGAATTTTTTCTGTATTTGATTCATGGAGTCCAGCTTTCAGGCAGAGGAACGATTAGGCTTCTCATCCGAAGTCACTAGTCTTAACAAAAATCCGTGCGAAACGCAGAGCGGAATGGTCAAATATAAGCCCATCTGGTTGGGTTATTTGTTTCTCTTCGGATGATTTTGGTTGTGGCCGGTTCAAATCAGCTATGCATGGAAGACTAGAAGGCTGCTCCATGAAGCCACTACTTAATGACTTTGCGGCTATCAATGGCTCTTCGGCGCAATATAAACACTTCTGCACATCTCGTTGAGTCAGTCAAGCGAGCAGACCCTAATATTATACCTGAATGCCTTTCGGAAGTCGAAATCGAGGGTTTCAGTCAGGGATCTGGTAATAAGTAAACTAATTACGAAGTTTAAACACGCGAAGATTCAGACATCCGTCTGTCAGTGAATTTACGTTATGTTTTGCTTTGGATCTCTTCTTGCACGACGTGCGTTAATGCACCACAAGTCTCGATCTTGGAATGTCCCTTTGTTATTGCTCTTATTTCATAACTTGCATATTTGTTGAAAAGCTTATATGTAATCCACTCGAAATATCTGAAATTGCGGAATGATATCAAAGATACGGACGACCTCCGCCAGCTGCAATGTCTCCACGTGTTCTCTAGGTGTCTGGATGTATGAAATACTTGTGTAACTGTTCGTACACTATTCGTTCCTCAGAGAATTTTTGGAAGCTACATTATTCGCCGTGTGGCTGTTCTGTTCTGTAGGTTTAATCGTGATCCGCTTAACAATTGCTACATCGTCAAAGGGCAGCACAAATGGGCAATCTGCGCCGGAGCTTAGGACGTTGTTGTGGTACTGAAAGTGATGTCTTTCGGTGCCTGTTTAATATCCAAGCTATTTATTCTAAGTAATAGATGTGGGCCATAGAAGAATCATACTTCAACTAATTTAGGGACCATAACTCTACGACCCCAGCACACGGGGTGGTATAGATCCCGTGTCTCATAAGTTAAACCTAAGAACGACTTGGGCTGCATTTAGTTCATTTCAACTGAGACCAATGAAGCTGGGAACCAAGCCTTTGAAGTAGCAAACCGTTAATCCATTTGACTTGTGCCAATGGCTAAATCTCAGTAAATTGGTTGCCTGCCCGATAACGGTTGTGAAGTTTACGAGGGTATAAAGGATGAAACAGGTTACTAATCATTTTGGGGTATAAGTGAGAAAGTTGGGCCAAAAAGAATGGTCGCAAAATAGCAGGTTTTTTCTAGAAGCGCCTCATCGACGTTATGCGTACTCGCCAATATGGCAAAGAATCTTAGTTGCAAACTCAATCCCCCTCAAGGTTTTTAATCACGCCAATAGTTCTCAAAATCGCTGTCAACAAGCAGGAATCTGCCCAGCTGCTTCTGGTCAGGAAGGTCATCACGTGTCACAACTCATCCTTGGCAGTTTCGACGAAAGTGAATAGGTAAAACACTGTCAAACGAGATTTGGTGAAACCGGTGGTCGCACTTCCCGGAAGATTCATCAGGGCTTTGGAAGTTCGCCTGTGCGGAATACTTGGCTAAATCTCAAACAGAAAATATTTACTATCAACAACCAAGTGTTGGTATCTGTTACCATTATTATCGGGGTATCGTCAGCCATGTTATCGCATCGTCGGGATCTGTATTAGATTCCTCTCCATTAGCATCCACTGCGTACCCATTGCTATCGCTTTCATCGCCCGGTTTTTCTTTGCCTTTTATCCTATTTCCGTATTCGTCACCATCAGAATCACTATTGCGGCCATGTCTGTTACCACGATAAAATGTATGCAAATCATTGCAACAAAGTTAACACTGAAAGTTGATTTCCAAAACATGCAAGCATTGCTCCCATGAGGATATGAATTTCTGTTGACGGAATAAAGCATGCTCTTTTCTTCTTTAGGATATAAGAATCTGTCAAGTTAGTTCACATGTTTCCATGTGATATATTACATAGTGATATTACAGTGCGGTTAGCCGAATTGAGCATCCCAGTAAATATGAAGGAGGTGGAATTGGCAACATCTTGCTGAATATAATAATCAAAAGCATAACGTTATTTGCGATCAGCGCATACACAACACGTACAGTCTCTGGTAATTCATCACTTCCGACTCCGCTCTTCACAGTGTCCTTGGCTCATTTTCCACGTCTGACAGTCACTTTTCGATTTTTTTCTACATTATTAAGACTGGGCGTGCACCTTGGTCCGAAGGGGTACCTTCCGATTTTCGTAACGTTCATCGGTCTCCGCCACCGTTTGAATTTGACAGAGGTCAGGGCATATCAGAGTGATGTAATAAAGAAATGATGTAGTGGATTTAGTCGCAAAGTTTTTACTCCAATCGCGTTCGCATTATTCCAGAGCATGCTGCTGGATCATATGTTCTTCAAGATTCAGCTGTTTGACTGTTTGAACAGAATATTACCGTTCTCAAGTGGTGATGCAAACCACACTTTTGAACCCATTGTTTTTATTTAATTTTTCAGTAATGCTGTGTTCTCATGACGGTTGTCGCTGAAAGTTGACTGGTTTTTCTATAATCCAAGTTTTACGCGGCTAATTTTTAAACGAATCGAATCCATTTGTTTCGGTAACAGTGAATCCTTGCTCCGGAATCGTAGTCCTTTGATTTTCAAGATTCATTTAATCACCATCCCGCTAGTCCTCTCATTTCAATAAACCATCTTTTCTTCGTTTTTACTGGTAAAAGGCACATACTGCCTTATTTGTTAAACGTTTGTGTAGTCGAATAAATTTCTGATCTTTTAAATGATCTGCACAAGATCGTCCCGTAATTTTAATCTCATTTTGAAAGTCAGCAAACTTGGAAATGGCCAGGAGGTCTGTGTCATTTGTATAGCAGAAATTTATCCACTCGTAATTTCAAAGCCCATAAACTAGGTCGAAGCTGGGGAATTTAAATGCTTTGAGAAATTCCCCGATCGTTGACCACTAAAAATCTCAAATGTGATTCTTCGACAAGGCACCCATGAAACGAGTGTATCATTTACTTCTTAATAAAGTTCCACATATACCAGTGGGCGACCAATGTTCTCTGGCCGATTCTTTTTCTTAATACATTGCGCATTGTGATCACTTGCTTAGATCTTTTTGTTTCCCACTCAGAGGGCACGACAACTATCGACAGTGAGTGATAAAAAACCAACCTACTATACGAGTTTGAAACTAAGTCATTCTCGAAGTTTTAAACTACATCGATGTTTAGGCAAACTGAAATAGACGGGTGCGCGGCTGACTCAGCAAACATGGTCGAGAGTACTAAATAACAGGCAGTTTGTTTATCGAAATAATTTTCCTTCATTGATTGATAACGGGAGTCCGAAGTTTGAAGTTGTTTATCAAGACGGCCATTTTTTTATTCATTCGCACTGACCGCGTTGTTTGATTCAAGTTGCAATCGTTTTGAAGCACCAGCTTCACCCTTTTATTAGTTCAGCTTACCTGCTAAGCAGGAAACTAATTGATGTACTCTTCCTCTTCCCTAATGCAGGAAATCATGCCTTTTTCTTGTGTTTCTTTCTGCGGGAGATTTGATCGTAAACCAAATAATGCAAAATGTGTTTGATATATGCATATGTATATATATATATATATATAGAGAGAGAGAGAGAGAGCGAGAGCGAGAAATGTAGCTGAGACTGAGTATACAACAGCAGCCTACAGTGAATGCGTAAGTATATACCCAATGTAAACAACTGAAAACCGATGGTAACTTAAAACTGAAAACCAAACGAATGCGCAAGTGGGTGTTGATATCATTTGTGTGTACTCTCATCCATCTGTTGAGGCCGGGTTTGTCCAAGTAGAGCAGTTGTTCTCAGCGCTGTAACTATTACTCTGTTCATATTTTAGATATATAGACTTTCAATTCTTCTGTTCAACGCCTCCTTTTGTCCAATCTTCCATTTCTTTACTGTAGTTTGCCCAAAAGTGTATTATTCGTGCGTGACTTCAGTTCCCGCAGATGTAACCGAGATTACTAGCGTTGATTCTTTAAGATATCGGAAGTTTTCCTGTCACTTTCTCACTTGATTAGTACTACTAGTGAAATATTAGGTCACTCGAAATTATTCGTCACGCAGTATCATTTTTGTTAGGGTTCATCAGAAGTGCCTAAACACCGTGTCCAACCTGAGAAGCGAATGCGGGATCAACGACTGTGGGTTGGATGCTGCAACTATTATTCTAGTTGGTCAGGCTCTTAACGATTGTGAATTGCATCAGACTGTTGAGAGCCAAGTCAGTCAGCTTAAGGCTTAAGACATGACTTACAAACGTTCATCCGGTGCTCACCTCTCAGACCGAATGCGGTGGATATGTATCGATGACGTTTTCGGACAACGCTGAAGCAGGCGCACAGTGATTCCATGGTTTCCTATGGTGGGCTGAACGTTGTTAATACTAATTTGTTGCGCACTATGGTCATATATATATATACTCTTTGGTATGCAGCACTATATAAATAAATGACGGAATGCAAACGTTTTCCTGTTTAATTTGTCCAGCATACTACCTTTATATCAAAATGTGCCAGACAAACGAATCTCCTTTCTCCTATCACCAAAACATCACGCACCAGAGGAAGTTGGTAAAATTTAGAATTTGCCAACAAACCCCACTGGGAAGGTGCATGGAATTATGCAGTCACTGTCAGACAACACTATATGGAATACTAGTAACAGTGAAACACGGTTATTTCAGACCGGCGAGGAATAGAGCGCAGAAGAGTAGGCACAAAGACAAAACTATATGAATTAAGAAGTTAGAGCGAAAGACTGGATGACGGGGTCTCGAGTTTCCCATTCCAAAATATGCGATAGAATGTGTGCGCATTTTAGGGAATCCGTGCCCTGTAATGTTCGGTCTAAGAAAGGTTGTGGGTCAGGGTTATTTCAGGATATTGCCCAGGAGGATCTGTGCGAACGTAATCATGAGATTTCCGAATCCTTCAAAATTTTGGTATTGTGGTAACACGTATGCTTTCAGAATGCACATACAACACATCATCGAGGTCCTCATTATTAACAATGCTAATAACACTATTATCATCACTATCATTTCCTAGATATAATCAACGCAATAAAGGATTTGGAAGAGAAAGTGCGAAGTAAGTTATCTACTGAATGAATCAGCTGAGCAATTGATAATCCTTCAATAAGCCTATTGATTGTCTAATTCTCACGAATTGCTAGCATTCAGTTGCAAGAAAACCATTTTTCTTGGAGTGATGCCAAGACTTTTGTCACTTGGAACGCATAAAACAGCTGCACAGCTGTAGTGTGATTAGTGGGGAATATTTGCGAAGAAATTAATGAGAGAATGCGGTAATCCTGATAATATTTTTTGCTCCACTCGTAAGTAGTCGGCCACATGTGCTCAGTAACAACAATGATTGGTACGCTGAAGACAGAGGATGTACCAAAATATTTGGACACGTGCATGAAGCACTCCATGTTCAACCATTCATCTCTATCTCATTAATTCCTGATTTACACCTTCACACCGCGAGACATTGAAACTATCTATCTTCCAAATTTTTATATGAAAACGCCAGATAGATTTTCGTAGTAAGTTCGACGAGACGAAAATTCATTGTTCCGAAATTAATTTGCCAAAATTTACAGTAAGGAACTGTTTACACTGACACGTGGGTTGCATTCAACCGATTTTATACAAGCTGAGTTAATTTTTATCCTTTGCATACTCGGATTTCCTATTGAATTACATATTCTGTCAGGCCGTGAATGGATCTATTCTAAACTAGAAAACCGAATTCCAATTACTCGTCTTGTTCTTGAATCGAAATATCACGAAAATATCGAATTCGGCCACGACAAAAGTTTCAAACCTCAGAAACGTGTTCCATTCAGGTGGCCGTAGAACCACCTGCTGTAAACGTGCTGTCGGCAATAGGAACATTTACAGACGTTGAATACGTGTGCTGGTTGCTTATACACATAAACCCCTTCCGGAGTGAGACATTTTATTCTCGGTGGAGAGTTGGAAGACTCGAAATCGGAAACGAGGCAATGCGTTTGTTGGGAATAAATGACCGACTTTTGGGAATCTTCTTTCGAAATAAACACCATAAATTGACGTTAGCTCAGTGGTGATGCATCTGTCCGGTAAATGGAACATTCGATTTCGGCTTTTGGAGAAATGAGATTTTTTGTTCTGCATTTAGTGCCTCCCACGATAGCAAAACAAATAGCAGTAACTTGGTCTGCCAATTCCAACACTGTTGCGGAATCAAAGCTGAACGTAAATCATGGTTAACGTAGGTCTTGATAGATCCCTTACCATAATCTCAAACTTAAATAGCCCAGGCAAATGAGACAGACGAAGCCGTATTCAACAAAACGAAGGATCCTCAAAGCAGTGTTCCCACGGACGACGTAATCATGATCTACCACTGTCAACGACGATTCGGCTTGGCGAAACTCAATGAGAATATTGTATTTCCTGCGTTACTAGTGTTTTTAGAATGAAAATTTAATATCCTTGTACTCAAAGAGAAATACGAAATGAACCATTTGCAAAACACACCCTTGTTACAGGTCGAAGCAAATTTAATGGTGGCGCATAAATCGGTAATAACTGAAGTACCGAGAATAACCATGCAATTAAGCAGAAAGGATACCCTTTGCACGAAATAACAAATTACAGTTTGATTATAAATTAACTAGTATTGTGGAGTAGCCTCAAGGATGAGTCCCATACCGACCACTTAAGTCAAATTGTATTCAGGCCTCTTTGGTGCAACAAGTCTGAACACGAATTCTTCGTTCGATGAACGATCGTACAAACTTCACCAGGGTGCTATAATTTTATCGTCAAACAAGCAGCGGAGAAACATCAACTGAACACTACCCCATCTGTGGCCTCCAAAGTCATTTTGCTCGTTAGACATGGTGGATCATTATTACTTCATTCGTGGGGACGTTGCTTTTATGGTCGTTTGTCTTGTTGAATATGGTCTAGTCAATCTTCGTTGTTTGGTTTAGACACAATTAGATTTTTCATATGAAAATTCAGCAAACCCCTAATAAATCATGATTTTCAGTTACTCGTGGCTTTTGGTTTTGGAGTGATTGGGCTGCAGGTTTCATTGCCTGGCCCGGGCTTGTAACAATCGCACCTAATCATCACTTGTGTATGCTTATGTCGCGGTTTGGTTTCCGTGTACACCACTCGCCCTCTGTCGACTGCTTCACAACAATATTGAAGTTAGGAGACGAAGACAGATTAATCCTTGATTTGTGAAGTTGAGAGGAGCAGGTTGCTGGAATGGAAATACACTAAAGCACTATGCATTCGAAAATTGACGCCAATAGCCGGAATGGAAACGGCAATTTTACGATGAGTGGCGCTGGCTTTCGGACGCCGTGTCTGAGGAAACTTTCAATTCGATATGGCTCAGTTCTTTCTACCACTTCAAAACAACCGCAGATCAATCGAAACGTCTTCTGGGTCCTGTTCATCTGTGCTTTCCACTTCCGTAGGAAAGTGCCTTGCGATGCTAGCCATCAATTTAGTTAGTGTTTCAATTGTATAGTAGTTTGTGCAACGTTGAATTTTCACTTACTTAACCTGCGTCCAGCGGCCGTAGTCCCGACAACTAATTGGTGGCGCATTTGTCCGGTAGATTGAAAGCCATCAATTCGATTCCGGATGATGGCATTGACTGCTGGGATTGTATCCGGTAGGTGAATTTCCAACCCCTACCAGTTAGATATAGAAAAGACAATAGAACGGCATGTTGCTTCATTGGATATCTCAGAATTATTGTTGTTCGATGCGCGAATCGGAAATCAGTAGCATTGCAAGCTTCGATCGCTGCTAGCGGCTATCGTTTCGGCTCGTAGTTAACTTAACAGACTAAAAGGTTACCAATCCAGGCAAAATATGACTTTCGTCTTTTGTGGCAGTGACAGTGGTGGCGTGGCAGAATTTCTGTATACAGACAATCTTCAGAGAAGCAACCAATGTTTGCAGCGGGACAATGCTTGGGACTGATTAGAGCACGACCGCATAATAATGATGAAAAATCCCTCAGTAGTTGTTAAAATTTTTGTAGGTTGTAGCTCGGGTTTTCGGTCTTCATAGGATTCTAGTCGCTGAGCCTGGCGTTTAGGTCGTAGACGCTTCATCGCTTATCGAGATGACATCATAAGTGTTTATGCACAGTTTGTGAGGTTCTCATTTATTTACAAATTTGTCATTAGGTTTAACTGTGAACCTCTTCGACAGCCTTGGACTCTAAACAGGACACTTTATTTCTCACTGTACCTTTACGAACTCGATCTCTGACCCTAGAGGACTGACTTTGGATTGAGTAGTTTGACCCCTCCAGCTGCATGCCTTTATAGTGGAGAAACGAACGTCTACTTGCGGTTCCAAGGTCAGCAGGCAGGTTCAAGGTCAAAGCTAACGGTAAACGTATAAATAACGAAGAATTTCAGAAAATGTTCACATTCACTGACGACGTCAACTCAAATGCTGGTAAAACAAGCGGGTGCGGCACTTCAGGAAGGGATCATCGGTCACTAAAAACTGCCGATTTGAAGAGTGACCAACAGTGAAAGCATTCGAATCAGCTAATTTATCATTCAAACGCCAATGCTTGACTGTCGCTGGTCGTACGGAACTGATCTGAGAAGACGTGGTAACCTAGCTGTATGCCCTTCATCACCTCTAGCGATGGCGCCGTTTTTGTCAAATACAAAACCCAGAAAGCAGATAATTTTCCGTTAATACAAAGGTGGACAACCTCAAACACGCCATTTTTGTTGATCAAGCGCTTCTAGTCAAAGAGGCA
The DNA here is from genome assembly GCA_008360955.1 of Fasciolopsis buskii. Taxonomy (NCBI): domain Eukaryota; kingdom Metazoa; phylum Platyhelminthes; class Trematoda; order Plagiorchiida; family Fasciolidae; genus Fasciolopsis; species Fasciolopsis buskii. Next base: position 46,377 of record LUCM01005581.1, on the reverse strand, counting down.
TCGCTTAATCGGTGGACCGAAACACTTTCATTAGCTTGGTCACGTGTTCGATGATTTTTTTTTTACCAGACTGCGAATTGCACATGCATTAGAATTATCCTGGACATTTTTTCATCTATGGAAAATAGAATGCAGTGATGTAACAAAAGTTTGACAACCAGACGCTACTGTAGACATACCAGTCACGCAACCGTTTAATGAATAAATCTCATCCTATGTGGTTGTTTACAAAACTCCGGAACTGTGACAAAGCATCGCAGTAGACCGAAAGATCCATTGAGTGAAAAGTCAATGATCAACAAATAAAACTTACAAGTTAAATGTCTCCAAGTTATCGTCTGAATGCTGTCAACCAGTATTTATCCAGTAATTCTGACAGACTGTCCTTCCAAATTCCAGATGCAACCGTGTAAACTGCCTGTCAAATTTAGGGCTTATTTACTCAGATTCATAACGGATGAAAATATTTTCATCCTCCCGTCCATGGACGAGCCGAATTTTTCCCAGGTTTTAACTATCACCTAACAACTTTTTCCACATAAGTCCATTCATTAATTAGGAGGAAATCCAGTTTTCTCTGATTCTTGAAACTGAAGAATCAGTCAGACATTTAGCTAGTCAGATTATCCTTTGGCAAGCGTGTAGAAACGCAAAAACAACTGATGAATTGAAAGTACGTTGTGTCATCCGTTGGATTCGCTGTCAAGTAAAGTCTGCGAGTGGCAACACTTTCCCGAATACGGGATTGGAAAACGTGGGAATCCATCGTCTTATGAACTTAGGTGCATGTTGGGGATAGAAAGAATAAGCGGTTCAAGAGAACATGCGAGTATGTGTGAATATAAATGGAATTGATGAGAAGTATGTGACAGGCAAGACCTTCGAGATGCTGGAAAACATTTTGAGCGGACAGAAATGAAGGTGCACAATTACGAAGCAGAATGAAATCGAAAGCTTGGTGACGCACAACTTATTGTTTCATCAGATATGAAATACCATCAGAAGTAGGGTTTGCAGAACGGCTACAGGTGTGCTGCATTTTGGAGTCTCAGTTTTAACTATTTCGATCCCAAAGCAGCAGTTGCATACGTACCATCTGTCATATTGGGTGAATGTCTCTAACGGCTTTCGTATTGCAAACACTAATGTCGCTTTTGGGTTCTCTTCTACACACCTCCAGCCGTTCGGGAAAACGTTACGTTAGGACCGCCTAAAGGTACGAAATTAATTATTCGCTTAGCTCATCCCCTTGTAAAGTAATCTCATTATAGACGGTGCTGTTCGCCATGCCAGTTTGGTTTTTCTGTTTGAGGAACGATAGTCGTCAAAACATTGCAGCCAAACGCTGTTTTCTAAGATTATTCACACGTAAAAGATCCAGTCTACTTGCGACAAAAAAATCATGACTTGCAGTCACCAGACGTTTGAGCGACTTATTCCGATAGTCGATAATACCATTAATTGACGCACTTTATCCCGGGCGGATGGTGCAGTTCTGTCAGGTTTATAGGTGACACTAATCATCACAACTAGAAGTATTTATTCATCAGGACATGTTTCACCAGTGAAATGCATACGCCTAGGCAACACTTGTGTAAAAATCCGTTCCGATTGTACCTTTCAGGGTTCTGTTTGTGATCGAGGACTTGGGATAAAAAACGGTGTTCTACAATACAATAAAAAACTTATCTTCAGTTTGCTTCCAGCAATTCACAACTTACCGTGAACGTATACCCCCTGGCCACTGCAGGTTTTTAAAGAACGGGTCTAGGTAGTTTAGAACTGGTCCAACAGAACTAAATAAACAAAAGGGATTTCATGACAGTGTTTTCATCCAAGTACTGACAGTGCCAAAAGCAGCCAGGGTAATCCAAGTTTGTTAATGCAAAACGCATGCATTTGCCTCTGTTAAGTGTCTCATCAGAAAATAACTTCGGAAATAAATAAGCAGACACAGAGATCCCCAATTAGAGGACTTTCTTACAACCCGCTTCTTCATTTGGTGTGCAGCAATAGAAAATGATATCAAAACTTTATTTTGATACGTTTTTGAACATTCAGTTAAGCCTCCCTAATACCAACTTGAACCATTAAAGACCAGCCTAAGTAGAATTCATCTGAACAATAAGTGTTAAGCGATTTCCTCATGTTTGGTATATGAATGTGAGGATACGAGTAAGCCAAGTTTCCACACTGGCCCACTGCATCGTGGGAGAGGAGACCGACAAACATAAAGCAACTATCAGTGGAATACAGTATTAAATTACAGATTCCAGCGAGTTTGTAATTTTCATGAAATAAGTCACCATGTGATATTATCGCCCAACTCACCATTAAGAAACCATGCAAGCACTGTACAGTTGTTTCATCCTTGTTAGGAATCATCAGCAGTGCATAT
>LUCM01005581.1:11532-23894 GCA_008360955.1 Fasciolopsis buskii | reverse complement strand
AACGGATTGGGTTGGAGACAGAAGAGACAAGTTGAATAAAAGAGAGTCTAACAGTTTTTGCGAATCTATCAATCGTCAACCTCCCTGTGATCTCTCTTACGCGTGCTTGGCAAGGCAAGGTGAATCGCTTCACCAGTCACACTATGGCTTAGCGTACCGAGGGCATGGAATTCGATTAGATTCCCATCCCTCTGGTTCCATTCAGACTTCAAGAATATGGATTAAGGTAGAAGCCTGATGGGCAAATGTTGCAAAGCCCGTTTGTTAAATTGGGGCAAACCCTAAAAAAACAGCATAAAACAATTGTTTGAAGACAATGAAACAAAGCTTACATGCGAGACGACTCACTTTGTCCACTGTAGCTATAGTAAGATAATGTCGGAGAATTTCGCAGCGTGAACAGTCATAAGTTTTGGATACATATCCCGACTCCTCGGTATCCCATCCAGACAGTGGAAGTGTGGCTGATTCGTTCGTGTGAGTATCTGGGACCGTGACAACTAAAAATGCGGAGGGAATCGATCGGCAGATATCTGGTGGTAGCAACGTTCGTTTCAAAGGCCCACTGATGAGCAGTTGGCGTCCGCTGTCTGGAGAAAGTTCAGGACTTTCCACGTCAGGCTCTGTGTGCATTAGCATGCGAGGCTGAGAAGAAATTGCAGCAACCAAACCTGTACATGCAATTAAGCACAATTCTTGAACGGAGACCCCCAGAAGCCTGGAGAAAGAAAAGCCTGTATATCAGCGGAACAGTGAGAGGAACACGGGGAGCGAGAACAGAAACATAAGTGAAAACGGAGAGGAATCTGCAGATAAATAACTTTGATAATTAAATCAACTTTGTTCGATTGACTGCCTGCACCCTTCACGCAAAATGTTAAGGCCATGTGGCAAACCAGTCAGTAAAGAAAACATGCTAACATAACTCGGTACTTTCGACTAGCCATGATGGTGGCCCAAATTAACAATCCAAACCAAGCATGGTCCAATTTCAACCAAAAATTACTTATACTTTTACAGCCGCTTCTAAGGTTGAAATCTGTATTCTTTGATTGGCAGCACCTCGTCCTCTCGCCCATATTCACCTTCGTTCTGCTCTTATGGCATTACTAACTAAATGAGCGCGCCGTGTGTTACTGATCGCAACGACGTTGGTGTCTTGGAGGTCAGCGGAGAACACGGATCAATGGTGTCAGCTGGGTTATGGAGCGCCTAAATCCAAATCAATCTTCGGCTACTGTTGTTGAAAGCAAAATAGTGTGGTCATTAGCAAGAATTTCCCTACTAACCACAGCGTTTGGTCAGCGATGACCCAGGATTTCCATAGGGTCGATTTGCCTTCCAGTAGGAGACGATCACGCGGAAGCAAAAACAAGTTATTAGACTGTGAAGAACAACCAGCGCCAGACTTCTTCACTTCAGTGCCTTGTCTCTTGTACGGGCTTATGATTGCAGCTGTTTTCCACAAGCGCCGGCTGTCCGATGCAAACATTACGCTCCTAACTGTAACTGCCCCCGCCCGGCACTAGTTGGGTGCTGATTTAATTTTATCCATGAATCATTCACTGTTTGCTTGCGATCGCATGCTATCATTCTATGCATGTTGCAATTCGTTTATCAATACACTAAGGTTGGTCTCCACAAAGACAGTTCATGCCTGAACCATATCGATAGATCCGATCCGTGCCTCAGTCAACCCTTCGCGTCCGGACATCTCCCTCATCGTAGATCTGGAATTCCGTTGTCCCAGCCTTGATGGCGTCCCAGAAGCATCCATTGATCCAAACAATATGGTTTCTTCTTTATGGATCCGTCAACGTGAATCGTCACATTTCGCATGATTACCCAAAGCCTTTAGTTGCGTCTTGAAATGCTTTTGATTCATCAACACGCCTGGTTTATTGCTTGTCGCGTTTCGTTAAACCTAAGGACTGATTATTACCGGCTACTGTCAGCTGCTCGTCGATAATGCAAGGTGTTATGGTGTTTTGTGAGAGTCCGTTGCTCATTCATACGGCGTTCTTTGGTCGGCGATGTAGTGAACCTGTTACTGAAGCCCCGAAATTGGTCCTATTAACAGGAGGAATAAAGAACATCTTGGGATCACGAGATGAACTTCTTCAAATCAATCTCGGGAACAGCAAAAATGGTGAAACTTGATGTTGATAACTCACTTAGCGGAAGACAATAAAATAAAAGAATAACAGGAGAAAACATGAAGTCAGACAGTGTTGACATACATTTGGATGGATATGTCGAATTCCCGTGAACATCAACAGCCATGGGTTCGCCAACATAGATCGAGTTCGGTCCTAAGTCGGGTTCCTGTTCATCATTATGCCACAAATCGGCATGAACGTGGGCCGGGTGGAAAATGCTGAAGTAGCGCACCAACAAAGCCAGCTTATCAGCTGATAAATAGGTCAACGGAGTCACAGGCCATCCCGGAAGATTGACTCCGACCAAACGGGTCCGTGTTCCCGTGTGCGTCCAAGATAGACCGGGTAAAAGACCTGTCGTCGGTCGTCAAAGAGACAAATAATGAATGTTCAGTTATCGGTATTTCAGTGATGCCATGATTTGGGCAAACAAAATACCATAAGCCGACCATTTAGAACTGGTGCGCTTAACTGACATAGAGTACCACCGCGCGAGCGTCCTTTTGGGTACCTATGTATTTACACCCCTTCGCGTTTGCGGTGGCATTAGACCAGGGTGGGATAAATAATCAAAACTGACTGCAAAAATTTGTTAATCATAAAATTGACTTCGAGCCGCATAACGTTTTCCGCTTACTTTGGCTGAATATTTCAGGAGTTAGTTTCCACATTCGATCGGCGCTCTGGTTCATTAGAAGAAAGAATCAACAACAGACAATTTCGGAGAAAGATGGGCGCATTGTATTTTGACCTAACTTTGTACTTCAAAGAAAAATAATCAACAGCATATTTGCGCGAAAACACAACTGCATCCAGTGAGACACTTTTACGAATTTCCGTTCTGACCACCAGTAGCATCCGACGGCAGTTTACACGCAGACGACTTTCGCTGAAAGCACGGCGTAGGTGAAAGAACCCAGTGAATTCACGTGACACCCTAAAGAATGAACATTGAAAGTATGAATGCCTAGATCATTAGGTACAGTCAAATTCTTACTTCAGTTAATGTCGCAGTACTGTCGAGCCGCCTTTGCAGCACCGCCTGATAGACAATCACATAAACGGCTTTCGTCTCCGACACATGAATTACAGCCTGTTGGGATTATCACAAACAGTGATCACCGCATCATTGCAGTGAAGGAAAAAGTGAATAGATGTTTCATAACAGAACACGGCACTATTTTCTATGCAAACGAATCGACAGTGAAGAAGCCCCAAGCGACGAACATGCCCTGGAACCTCACAACCGAATTTAGCGCACTGCGGCACAGAACATACGACCTTTCATACCAGTACAGCGTGCGCAGCTCGGGCTTTGGATTTGTGTGTGCACACCTCACATTGAATACCAAGTTCATAACCATTGACTTCTAGTCTTGTAATAGCATCATATGCTTTGAGGAACAGAAACGCATTCCGGATGGAGCTACAGTGCTTGCGAGTCTGTCTAGTAAACTTTGCACATGGTTCGAAGTTTCTAACAGGAGCACAGGGTTGTCGTCGCAATCGAAGTTACGCAGCCTCACTACATTCGCCAGTTGGAGATCTACACCGTGAATAACTTCTAAAGCTACGGCCTTCATCGCGTCGACGACAAATTTAAACAAGAATGGTGAAACAGGAGATAGATGCTTCGAGTGGAGTGGGTAGTTCAACCATACAACCTTACGATACTAGAACAATTCGAGTAAAGTGCTCGAAAAAGGTTCACGAATTTCGCCGGCATAACCATACATTGAAGGGCAGTGAATAACGCTGTTCGGCCCATCGAGTCGGATGTGATTTTAAATTCGAGAAGAACGACGATCATCGAAATGACGCGTTGCAACTACGTTGCGGGGAGTGGAAATAAACCTGTGGGATTTCCAGATTCATGGACATTACTTTCGCAAATCTGTTTCGGAAGGCAAAACAACATGAAAGCAAAAAACCTCAAAGATCATCGGAACAAAACTAACTCTTCTTTCACTGATCCATTTTGAAGAGAACACAACCGGATACTCGGCCACCGAAGATGAAATAGGCATATAGTTCTTAATGTCAAAATCAAAGGGATAAGTACTTTTATCAGAGCCAATCCATTCAGCTTGGAAAGAATCGGGAGTTCGTCGGAGGCAACATCACCCAGTCCAGCTAAACTGTTTCTTAAGGTATTCACTCCAACAGTTGAGCCATTCCCGCCTGCCATGAATGAGCTCTCCATTTCTACCACACATAGTTCCACTAACCGAAGTCAGCCACCTACAGATGTTACGTATAAGGTCAGACAGCTTTCGACTGTTACTCGAGGCAGTTGATACTTCCATTTCTTCCGCCACCTCAACTCACCATTTTTTACAATGTTTCCTAAGGCTTATCGCCAAATAACGATGTAGATGTCGCCGCATCTTAGTCACATCCTTACAGTTAGGATTCGGACGTTTTGTTCCATTAGGATCACAGACTCCTGAGAAGTCCAACGTCTCTAATGACCATCAGGCCCAGGATCGCAGGCGAAAAATGCAGCCAAACACATCGTCTGCTTGAATTGATCCCAACAATCATCCACATTAATGTTCCTCAGCATTCGTAGCTAGCCCGAAAGTTTATGTTCATAACTGATCCAAACATCCAAATCGGACAGACGTTCTTAGGATACTCGTGTCTGCGGTCTGCGTGCACGGCCACTAACGTGCAGCGAAAATCGCAATGCAACTAGCGCATAGTCCGATCCGACATACGTGAGCCAGTACGATCTACAGTTCTGGACAGAACCGTGCCAACGGTAGCTTACTGCAATATGGTCGATCTGACTTAAACTACTCATCCAGTTGGAATACCGTTTCGGTGTGCGACGTGAACTGTGTCGAAAAACCGTGCTAGACAAGAATAAATGATTGTCAGCACAAAACTGGAGAAGTCTTTCCTCGTCATCTGTTAGCTGAGGAGACAAGGCGCAGCGCCCACCTAAACAGGCTTCTCATGCACTCAGTTTTTCAACTTATATATTAGGATCACCTACATTACTGATAAAGTGACCTAGGTTCAAACCAACTTTTTTGAATTTCCTCTCCTTCTCCCCCGCCTCAATATATACGCACAGTCACCAATGCGATATTCCGGCGAAAGTATTTCGTAAGGTTAGTACGTCAAGAAAGGAACTGGAGTAGCACAAACATTCACACAAACCAATGACTGCGTCGAAGGCAGGATGTTATTGCCTTAATGCGGTTCAAATACGGCCACATAAATACAATGACTCGGTGACTCATTCGATTTTAGCAGGGTTGTGTGCGTTGACTAGAATAAAAATGGAGGAAAAGGAACTGGGATCAACCCCTCAACGACTCACATGAGCTATCTTGGTACATGTTGCTTCTCAGTGTCTTGGTTGTGCTTAGATTACCTGGGCACCTACAAACACAGTTGAGACGAATAGGAATACTAAGGTCTGGGCTCTAGATAAGATGCAATGAAACTACCGGATAGTAGAACCTTGAGGAATCGCGTGTTGATAACCTACCCAAAAACAAACTGAACTGTCCAAACACATAGTAAGAACGGCAAACTACCCATAAGCACTAGCGCAATCATCTGAACCATCGTGTTGATCCTTAGCAAATGGATCCGGACTGACTGAGCATAGGGTTGATCGAAAGTGATGAGCTAGGGCAAGCAATAACAGTTCAAGGTCGAACATTTAAGTTGGACCAAGATAACTAGGAGCTATTCTTTTCTGTTCAGTCATGAACTTTACAACGATAGCATTCACTCCTAGTAGCTTCACTGCACCGAAATTCCGAACGCAAAATTAATCGGGTGGCATGCTAACAGGTGAACAAAGAGATGCACGATGTCTACATTAATGTTGTAAAGACTGTCATGCATTTGCGGAGTAAAAGTGTTAGTTTCATTTCGAGGATGTAAAAGATTAAGAACAGAAGTTATTCACGCATAGCGATCGCGGAAAACCCATGGTGGGACTAAAAGCACGAGTCGCAAATCTCAACCGACGCTGTTATAGCGATGAGAGGATGAGAGATAGGTAGTCATAAAATGGCAAAAAGATTGAGGTTTGATTAATTTACAATCAGAGTCATTTGCTTGAGAATAGAAGTTCAAGCCCAAAAAGGCATTGATGTTATTCGTCACACTGTCAAAGGCTCATTTGAGCATGCGGGTAAAAACCTGACCTCGTCCGAATGCTTTTGTCGAGGCAGATGTCAGTAAGCAACAGTCATTACTCGAGTCGCACAGTTTTTGACGAAGTCAGAGACCTACTAAAACACTAACTACATAACTAGAGTGTTGCTTAATTTCATCGTTATGCTTTCAAGTCCTGTAACTTATAGATGCGTAGTTTTAAAAAATTCACAGCAAATCACAGGAATTGAAGACTAAATTCTATAAGAAGATATGATACTAAGGAACAAAGGGTTTACCAAGGAATTTAAGCTATTCCCACACGAAGACGGTCAAAAATACTGAGGAAACGACCAGGTACTTGTCGCTTAAGTTCAGTATCCCAACTTGCAACCGCATTGTCATCGTTGTTTTTACGTCTAATTGTAGATAGCCCATAGCAACATAAGAAGAATCGCGCTTAACTTCCAGCTAGGTTTCTAAAGAACAGTATCCATTCGTGTTCTTGAAGTGCTCGAGGAATCTGTAAAATATTACTGGGAATGAATATTTCTTCTTAGCACCATCAGCAAAAATATGCCATTGACGAGTATAACGTTGCCTACCTTCGTCATACAGCAGGCGAGGAAGCCACAAATGATGATTTCGCGTTCGACTTGCCCCGGATCTCTCGTGGTCCGTAGGCAAAAATGCACCATGAAAACAAGAAAACCGGACATCGCGCGGTTCCCATAAATCCGGATGATTACAGACTTTGCGCAGTTGCATAACTAAGTTAATGAGGTGTGTAGCTACAGTTGAGGATGCACTGAATGGGGGTCCGGCTTCGTTTGAGCCACTGGTAACTTGATCAGCCGATCCAATCACAGAACTGAGATCTTCCAGGCGAATCTTGTTACGCAACCGATTGTATAGGATCTGTTGCCGGCAACTCAGTGGACAGTAACGCAGGATTTCGGTCTGAATAAAAAGCACGATTTGCGAATGAACAATGAGACAGTACATTCGAACGTCCTTTTGTTAATTGACGATAGGAAATACCGCATATTTAGCGTCAAAATATACTAGCTTCGTAATACAGAGCCTCGTTACTTAGACCCAATGTACACGCCTTAACTTTATTCCACGCCTTTTTTTCACACAATCCGAGCGAGATGTTAGGAGTGTTATATGTAATCAGTAAGCTCGTCAACACAAAGTACACAGTCCAAATTATGACATGCGAAGTGTTTTTTATTTGGGCCGTTCGAATATCTCTTCCTTTCTAAGAAAACAAGATGGCGCTGTCAGGGATAAGAAATGATCACTTTGAAGAAGCAGGACATTTGGCAAACTAGGGGAATATGTATGAGGGATAATTACACACTCTACTGAGGATTCATAGAAGCATTTCGAGACGGGTGCACTGGAGCAACCATGACGAAGAATAATGCTTGTTATCCGACGGCAGTGGAAGAAGGAAACCTCCTGATACCGATATTCAGTTAAGAAACCGGATATTTAGAATGATCGCTTGGCGCATAAAACAAGATAAACTCCCACGCTTGTCAGCCCCTTCTGTGGCCGCGATCTTTATCTGTCTCACTAGTAAAGGAAGTAGAAAGTGGAAGATAAAATTTCTAAACATCGGCGCATTCGACGATCTGATCGCTGACAAGTAACTAGCAGATGAGGCAGAAAGAGAGGATCCGAAATGTTTCATTGTGGAGTGCTTGTCGCGGTAGATCTAAGAAATGGATCGAACCAAAAGAAAGTCCTGTATGATATTTAGTCAGCTGAATCTTTTTGTTTTCGTATTTTTTGTATTGCCAAATATAACGTCAATCTGGATCAGAGAAACACCTATTGGTCTTAATGAAACCAGAAAGCGATAAACCGATCCTTTAAGAAGATCAACATCGATGCTATTACTTTTCCATTCCAGTTAATCTTCCAAAGTAATTACTTAGGAGCTTTTGCAAAGGTGACCAAAGGCCGTGGGTGTGCGATCAATAAGGAACATGGATCACTTCCACCTTCCGTAAGATGTTGACATTTAGCTGACCACCAGTTTTCAGTATGAAAAATCGTCTGTTGCTAAGGTACGCAGCAGGATCCGTCTTTAGCAAGACTGAATGCACCAGGTTATTGTTGGGCACAACCTGACGGGTTCACATTTTCCGGAGTGTGAGAAAAGATAAAGGCATTACATAAGCTACAACATGCGGTTGCCCGGCTGAGTGATAACTATGAAACGGGTTTCCAGAGATTTACCTGTCTTCAAAATATTTCATGCACAGCGTTCAGGTCGCATTTGTAATTGCGTCACTGGTACGAGAGCTGCAACTTTTTTGTCATCAGAAATAGTCCGATGGGATTTATCACTGATAGTGGTGACTCTACTCGATCGAATAAGATCGTCTAAAAGCAACATGGATCATTGGCTCTCTGACCTTATAGGGAATCTACCACATGGTTTTATGTGCTCATACACAACCTTCATTCAGCAGCAAATTCAACTGGAGTGAACCGCGCTATTGTACGAGAAATTAGACATTGGCAATGGAGCCGCACGCTCAAGGGCTGAGTGAACTTTCGTTAATTCACCTACTGACAAGAACACGAGTAGTCCAGTAAGAAATACAGCTTAAATGGACGGAAAAAATTTTCTGACTGCATTATCAGACACTGCAGATCTCGTGTTCGCTAAAAGAAAAACAACCTAACAAATGTCACGAAATCAACATAGGGCGTTAAAAGAGATGGTAAAAAAATTGGTGTCTGAAGATAATCGATCCCCTTCGAAAGACTGAGACCACCATACAGGCATCGAGTGAATCAAAAAGCGATCGCAACCGCAGCACGCTGTAAGGACGAAAACCTACGCCATGCAAATGTTTATACGGGGGGATGTAGATTCGAATCACCGGAGGCATTTAATCCGTTATTGCCAAATCAGGAAAATATTTGTCACGCTAAGAATTTGCTTCTAAAAAACAAAGTATGGACAATGCATACGGCGAATACAAACCAAAGGCAATAGAAGAGTAACATTTTCATGAATATTGCAGCATTCAACAAAATCTAAGATTTGAACTCGAGAGTTGCTTATCTATGCTGTTTTAAATTGCATTTTGTCAAAATGTAAGCAGAATATGAAAGACAAAGAGGCGATTTCCCCGAACTAACTTTCTTTGATATTTCATGTTCCACCTCGGTTTTAGTTCGCCGAAGCATGAAAGGTTTGAGAATCAAATGCAGACGCGATAACTGATTCTCGTTCAGCTTCGATGTGGATAAGCCCGAACTACCGGACGTGGATCCGTTTGTGGCCTGAGTAGCTTGTGACTCAATATCACGTGAAAACCAGTTGGCAAACTCGTCGTGAGAATCAAACAATGTGGGCATAATAAAATGCAACAGGGCCCAGAGCTGAATATTTTCGAGAAAAGGGATGTGCAAAAAACGATAAACTCAGATAGGGATAGTCAAGAATCTTGTATCATTAAACTAAAGAACGTTTTCATAATTAAACACATTAAAGCAAGACTGGATCGCCCATAGTTTCCCCAGAGATTGAAAACAACTGAAAATTCTGACGATAAAACTTAGTAGACTACGCTGGTTGGGTCACGTGTTGCGTATGGTGAACGTTCGTCAACTAGCTGGCTGACGCTGAAGGATATAGCAGTGAACCCTGAACAGTGGCGATCGTGCTGTCATTTTCTATCGAATCAGAATGATTGAAAGAGTGCGTTTGTGCAGTTGAACTGTATTCCGTTTGTTGGCTACAGCAGCATCTTATCTTTTTCCACCTGCGTAGATCTACTCTCTGTTCTCATTAGGTTTGACTCTTTTTATATACATATGCAAACTTGGGGAAAAGGCAGCGATCAGTGAAGCTTGGTCTGCTGTTTACCGCTGAACGATGATGATGACGATGACGATGAACTGACTATGATTCATTTACGGAAATCGGTGATCAGGGAGTAATATGAAATGCGAACAGCAGAAAATCGAAGCCGACTGCTCAACTGAATAACGCATAGAATGACTATTAAGGGAGTGATTATTCCTATCACAACTGAGCAAAACTGACGAATACATTGATCTTCTTAATATAAGAAATACCAATGCACGAGCCACGGACAAATGTGCACTTTGAAAACTGATATTCCCTGTGATAGCTGCTTGCTGAATGTGAATGATAATTTAAAAAAGAACTTCAAGAAAAGGCGATTACCAAGTAATCCCATTCAATTTACTGTCTGAAACAGCCATATGAAGTGAAGTTAGGATTCGAATTTCCCTCTTGACTACTGACAAAGGTGTCGGAAGTAACTAGTCTTGCAACTCACAAAAAGGTTTACGATAAAAAGAGCAACCCCTTAGTCAGAGAAAAGTTACACAATTTAGCCAACTGCATCCGATCCTTACATTAGGTGAGCCATAGCGATAGCGTGTGTTATATGGTATATAAGGTGATGAATTTCTGATTGACTCGAACACGGTTGCAAAACTTTTTCGTGGTACTTCTTATTTGGAATCGGACGATCAAGAAGTGGATCGCGGGAAACAATCAAAAGTTTTATCCATCAAGAAATGGGTAATGTTGAACGCTTCCAGTTGGTTCACCGAAGCGTCACCATCTTTCAACTCAATGTTTAATTTCATGGTTGTTTTTTTATGACGTCTCACGTTGAAGTGTACTAGAATGGGCATATTCATAACCATTACGGTCAGCCACACGGAGAGAGGTAACCAGTAGCTACGACCCAGGAACTTGGAGTGCAATCGAGCCAGGCAAGGTATTAACGAGTCTGATGTGACAACGAGCTGAGCGACAGCGGGTTTACGCAACCACCACAGGCCTAACTCAAAACACAATCTGGAGTATCGATGAATGGGCTGAAAACAGCAAACAAGCCCCTTATACAGAGTTGAAAGTTCTGATGAAAGTAGCAAACGGAAAAACAATTACAGGAAAGCGCGAAGAACATAACCTACGATGAAACTCGAACTTACCTCCTGCATCGTATTTTGTATTGGAGTGCCGGTAAGCAAAAGGCGATTGCGACATTTGAACGACAATAAAATACGCCAACGCAAGCTAAAGATTGGGGAAACAAAAAATGAATAAGCGGTTAAGTATGTTCAGAAAAAAAACGAAGATCCCACAAAAATACACATGCACACACCTCGACGTGCTTTTGATCGCATGTGCCTCATCCAAAACGATGTACGACCACGCAGTTTTGTTGATAAACTTGGCATCTTGTAAAACGACCTGATAACTTGTGATGACCACATGCATTTCAGCCTCGCGAGTACCCGGCTGGCCGCGAGTAGACCAATCAGATGAGGGACCCTCATCATCCTGTCCGGTCCCAGATACGGGCCCTGGCTGTCGAGCGGAGAACCAAAAACGGCGTAATACTTTGCGCTCGGCCGGGCTACCCCAGTAGGGGACAATACGAAAAGCGGGAAGAAAACGAGAGAATTCCTGTGTCCAGTTGTGCAGCGTTGAGGCTGGTGAGACGATAAGGAAGGGACCCCATAGATTGTAGGTCTGTAACAGGAGTTGGCAACAGGGGTGAGAGAGCTGAAAAACTCCTACTTGGCATGAAGCTACAATAACATAGGGATCAATTACGAACGGAAAGCCTCGTGCACTTTGACTTTGGATTGAGAAGTCTCACTGCAATGTTTAGATGTGGTATTTTCGCACCACAATTCTCCCTTTTTTATAACTGAAAATTTAAATTAACAAATCCGAAACATATCACTTCAGCAAAACCGCATCCAAATCATATAAATAACTGATCACGTTCGAACAGGCAGCTCACGATGCGGTATTTAGCGACAATAAACTATTTGTTAACCATCCGAAGGATGCCGATAAGTGTTTCCTAACGGTAAATTGGAAAAATTCATTTCTCGTGCCTAACCGTTAGTAACCACTTTTGATTGTAGCTGGTATTCAACAGATCGAATTTCCATCCCTGGGAGACTACACTATATGGTATGACAATTGCAAAAACAGTTGATAGTATATATATATATATATATATATATATATATATATATATATATATATATATA
>LUCM01005579.1:53932-71160 GCA_008360955.1 Fasciolopsis buskii | reverse complement strand
CACTTCATAGCTTGAGCGCCGCAGTTAGTAATTTTAGAAAATGCAGAGAAATAACTACGTAAATAGGCCATAGTTGATGACTTTCATGAACGAAAGCTCCAAAAGTTTATGGGTTATATGAACAAATGGTCCTTGAGTCTTCCAATTTTCTGGCCAGTCTTCTAACGCGGTTTTAATGAGGTCATGTGGTATCGTGACCTGCCGGTGGTCGCTTGCTACGCGTGATTTGTGCTGAATTGGGCATGGTTTTTGCGAGTTTTTATTAAGTGATTGAGCGTGTTTCCTTGTTGATTGCATGAACACGCGTCATTCGTGGTAGATGGTATCTTGTGGACTGTTTTTATTGACTTTAAAGCATCTATTTGAACATAAATGGAAGATTTTTTCTCTGTGTTTGTGGTTACAAATTATTTTGATCTTTGAGCGTTTAATTTCTTTTTTGCCGTCGTAAAACGTGTTATTTGATGTACATTACTCTGGATCCCCTGGATGTTATCCCTTGAGATTGACGTTAGCCGGTTTACGGATCTCACTTGCATAGAGGGAAAATATTAGACTCAACTTGGAAGCTTGCTTGTTAGGTTCATGTTCAAGGTGGTTTTCCGGACTTCATCGCCTGATTTATTTCCCTCTGTCATTTCACTTTGAAGTTTCTGGTTTTTCCCTCGTGTCGATATAAAGAAGGCACGATATCAATTCGGATGTAAAGTCCCGCCTTCCAGGAGTTTTGTCATAAATATTACGGCGAGAAATGAGTCAACGAATGGCTCCCGGTCGTGTTTATATACGTGATCACTTTAGAACATCAATACGGCGACGAGGAAAGGAAACGCGGAGAGGTGTTCGTGCCCATATAGGACCAATGCAGCCTTCCGATTGTGAACAATGGATTGGAAGTCTATGTAGTAGGTTCTGAAGCTTTTCGTTGTTAACAATAAATGGGCAGTGGCAGAGCGTTTCCTGAATCAAGTAAGGTGTGGAGAATTAGTGGGAACAAGCGTGGTATGTGCAACTGAGGCGCCAGTTTTCCCAGGCGGTTTTTACGGGTAAAACATCTTTGTTACTAATTGGGTGTAGTGACAAGTAAACAACGTATGAAACTTAGCACGTTTCCGCACCAACTAGTGGCGCAGTTGATTCCGGGTTAAATGATCCAGCACGGAACACTCGTAAATTAGACCTTTCGTGTAGTGAAAATATGTAATTTTAACTTTCAACGCAGAAACCCTGGTGCGAACACGAGGCAAAGACGTGAACTTTAAAGGTCAGTTATGCTTGGGGATTAAACTTTTGCCGTAAACAGACTTGGTTCCCGCGATATGTTTAACTTCTCATGCTTCAAGCGGTATTGAAAATTTTTCAGTGAAGGCAACCGGAATCCATATTAGGACCGCAAGTTGCACTTAAAAACCAATTAAACTTTAGGGATCGAACTTCTCGCGAAGGTACGGGCATCTACATTCGGCAATGGGACTCCGGATGTCATGCGCCATTTATCCACAACATCCGTCTCGCGTCAGCTGAATATAAAAGTGCCCATTGGAAAATGGCTTTTTCTGACGCAAAAGTTTGTGCGTTGGTAATAGGTAAGTTCAAAACTGCTGCTTCCATTCGTACATGTTTTGTGCCGTATAGGCTACCCAGGAGCCACCGTACAAACGGTGCGAGAAAAGATGAGGTGGTGCGTCCAATGCTGCAGGTACTCCACCCAAGATAACGTCAGCAACTCAAGGAGCATTGGCGCCCAGTGTCCCTTGACAACGGTGAGTCACATGCTAGTTGCTTTTAAAGTAATCTGCATTAAGATTTGAGATATATATACATACAAAGTGAAAACCACACGCACATCTGTCGACTATATATATATAACTATACCGCGCTGCTTTATTTCTGCAGTCACAACGTTTGCTATTATCAATTTATATTGCCACCATAAATATCTTCCGTCATTTATATTAAGATGAGCATGATGTTTCCCATTTCCTACTTTAGATTGACAAGATTTTCGAGCGAATATTTTGCCAACGACTGACTGAAGGAAAATTAGATGCAACCAAAGAAGTCCGCATTCATTGAGCTTTTTATTTCCGATATTTATTAATAGAAATGCATCTATATTTCGAGGATTTTTGTTTCTTTCTGGTGGTTCCAGTTAAGCGCGTGGTGCACCGCGAAAGGTAAAAGTGCACGTCGAGATGTTACAGCGTGCATTAAGTCGCGGAATTTAAGTTCGTCTTCGGCATTCCGCGCAAGCGAATAGATTGGTTGCAAATTGCGGTTAAGAAATTATAATTTGGCGTTGCATGGGGCTACAAGGGACGATTTTAGGTGATTTCCAAAAAACGATCCTATTTTCGTTTCAAAGAGGCACATTTGGGGTATGCTTGGGGACTGTTTCGGGGTGTTTGTGCTGACTGGGCATCTTCCTTCTCTCTTCCTGCCCATTCATTGAAAATAACCTTTTCCTTTCTGTACTCACCTTAACCCTTGTACTCTCTGGTTTTTTCCAGCGCAAGGAACGCATGAAAGAGCTTAATCCTGGATGAGTTCTTCTAACAAAAGTCTCGTTGTGTTGTTTATCGTGGCAACACTGCAGAGCGATTGCTAGCTAGTGACTTGTGACCAGACGTCTTAATGCGGGCACCAACAAGCATACGAGCGAGTGATACGCATTTAGCGAGCAGTGCCTTTAGCCACTTTTTTCTTAGTTTCTAGGCATTATCCCCGAGCAAATACTTGGCAGGAGATCGGACCAAAACCGAATTGGCGAAAGACGTGCACCGATTTTCTCCGTCTGTTACCGAGCGGCAAGCCCTCCGCTTTGGAATCCGTAGACTCAAATACTGCGGCCTCTAGGCCTGCCAGACACTTGAAACCCGGTCACAGCCAAAAGTTTCTGATCTGTTAGACCTATCGTCTAAACGCGGATCCCGTATTACGTTTGTTTGCCCTTAACCGTTGTGATCACTTATGCGTCACTCCTATCCGGCTCTGTACGATTGCAGTACTGACAACCCTGACACTCGACCAGTACAGTGAGGAGACAATTGGAATTGGTGGCATTTTGAGTATACTTTAACAGGAGTTTTCTTGCGGAGCGTGGGCGTGCAACGCGCTAATGGCGACTGCCTTGAGCGGTCGACGTTCAGTTTAACAAGCGATCCGGAGGAACAAATCCATGTTCTGCTGAAAACCTACTTAGCCCCGCGCTGTACGGATTTCTCCAGTTTCGTTCCTATTCCACTTGCCTCTTTGACTCCCTCAACCTTCTTGCCAACCTAGCAGATCGGGGTATGGGTTATCAGTCATCTACCTCAGCATGTCTAAGGACTCAGACCGTGTCCCTCACCCGCGCCTGATATCTGAAGTCAGCTGCGAATCAATAAGAGGCGTGCTTTGAACCCTTCTCTCATCTGAAGTGGAAGTAGAGCAGAATGTCCGAATGCAGTCGGCCCCGACGAACGTCCCTCAGTTTGTTTCAGATTTGGTGAGAGAGACCTGGTAAAACATTGTGCTCATCTCTTTGTGATATTTGGAACGAGGAGCACGGTCTGTTATCGCGGAGTGAGTCGCTGATTTGCCCATTGTAAAGAAAGATACATGGGGTGAATGCACCAGTAACCGTGGGATTAGTCTACTTCCGATAGTTACTAGGGTCTTGGCTTGGATAATAGTCCATTCTTTTTCACCGG
The DNA here is from genome assembly GCA_008360955.1 of Fasciolopsis buskii. Taxonomy (NCBI): domain Eukaryota; kingdom Metazoa; phylum Platyhelminthes; class Trematoda; order Plagiorchiida; family Fasciolidae; genus Fasciolopsis; species Fasciolopsis buskii. Next base: position 67,468 of record LUCM01005579.1, on the reverse strand, counting down.
TTCGCGAGAGTAACAGCGGACAGTAGGGAGGATTTCATCCGGGTCGAAGTTGCATCAGCCAGATGTCCACCCTTCGGCAGTTGCTCGAAAATTTTCATACGCACAACCCCCATACGATCGTCGTCTTTATTAGCTTGCAAGGTGCGTACGACTCGGTGGATCGGATAGCACCATTCCGTGCTCTCCACCAGCATAACCCGTGAACCTACTTCGGGCATTATACACGCATACCTATGGTCGCTTGAGGATACTTGGTTAACCGTGAGCTTCATTTGAAACGACTAGCGGTATTCCACGAATGTATCCCAACTCCAAAACATTATCCAACTAGCTCATGAATGAGGTAATGGAGAAAGCTTAGGAGGTCTTCGGGTTTGGGGGGTCGAACTGGCAATTAGAGAGAAGCTGTGTAATCTGGCCTGCGCAGACGACGCAATGTGCCTGTTCGACTTTGCGGATCGTACGCAGCGTCCATTAGACGAACTATCGAGTTCTGTAACTCGGTTCGGCATGTGCTTTGTATCTTCAACGTGTAAAGTGCTGTCTTACAACACCGGGCGACAGTGGTCCCGAAATTGACCCTAGAAGGAGATGGGCAGGCAACTGTGGACTGTTTCATTTACTTTGGCGGCTGTGTGACGAAGGATAGCAGCTCGGAAGTAGATGTCAGCAGGCGTATATTCAAGGCTTGGGCGGCGAGTGCTGGACTGAAATGTTTGTGGCGTCAGCCTGATAGTTTACCGAAGTTGAAAGGTCGTGCCTGCAGCGCCGCAGTGCATTCAGGTCTCCTTTATAGTTTCCAGATATGCAGTTTGCGTGTCGGAGATGTTGGTCGTTTGGGAGTTTCGGATTACCGATGTCTATCTAATGTCGCACGGTTTGGACAGAGTGGCCGGGTAAGTAGTGTAGATATCAGGCATCTAATATTATTGCCGGCTCTGAGAATGAATTAATTTAACATAATTCTTAGTAGGATACGTTGGCTAGGTCGCATATTGCCTCTGGCAAACATTCGTCTATCATAGCGTGCAGTAACTTGTGTTCCCCACATCGAATGGAAAAGGCCATGTGGAGGTCAGCAGGTGAAGTGGCAGTTTGGGATGAAAAAATGCACGAAGAACTAAGGCAAAGAATGTGTTCTAGGTCTTCGCGGTTGTGCCTTGGAAAGCGCGTCAACTAGATGGCTGGAGGCAATAAAGGATATTGCGGCGAACCGTGAACATTACTGATCCTGTTGTCATCTTCCGTGGAACCAGAATGATCACAAAGGCGAATTTGTACAGTTAGACTGTGTGCCGTGTGTGAACAACTGCAGCATTTTAATCTTTTCCCGCTTGTTTAGTTCCCTTCCTTGTTCCCGTTGCATGTTCAATTTTTTGTAGAAATACGCAATTCTGTGGGGATTTTTTCTTAGTCTGTGTAGTCTGTCTACTGTTTACCGCTGAACGATCAGGAGAATGATGAATCGCCTATCAACAAAAGGCGCCGGTCATTTCGGTTGATCACTGCGGTTGGAGGCCACGTCCGTACAGACTGCAAACCAGTTATTTCCAGCAACAATGACCGTGGAAATTTCTTAATCCTAGATGCTCCCAGTCGTCTTTAGTGCCGGTGGCCCACGTTTTCAGCTGACTGCAAAGTCGACAACGCAATGAAAACCGCGGTGTGGGACACAACTTTTGCCGAGAGTTCTGTGTGTCAGCGCCAGCGAATATGACCGAGCAACTGCAGCTGACGGTGTTGGAGATAGGCGGCTGTTCAATATCACAGCATCTCCTTCTTGTTTCGTCGGTGGAGATTTGTTCTTTTCAGTTTATCCGGAGGGTTCATTGCGAGCACCAGTGACTGAATACTTCCAACCGACTGGTAGCATCAACTTGCACTGGTCAAGTTTCGCATCCTTTTATAAGCATGAGGCAAGCTGTTGCACTAAGACGCAAACCCTCGTCCAAAAGCCGATTTTATTGTGTGTCCATAATACTCACCGAGGTTTCAGAAATACTCTAAGCGCATTATAAATCCTTGTAATATCTTCACATTTGGCTTATACATTTGGTAGCGGAACCAATCTAAGGTAATTGAACGATGAAGCATCTTCAATTGGCTCATTTATGGTGGGAAGTTTTTGAGAACTTGGTAGGTTTAGACCTATTATTGACTAGATGTCGCCTAAGGAATCATCGTGCACAATATTGTTGCTTGCAAACTGGAGATCCGAGAGGTAGCCTGGTGGGGTAAGCCGGATTCCTGAGTTGCCTATCACCGCGTTGCTCATAGTTCATTCCATGAAATAATTGAATATAACAGAGGGCAACCGCATCGCATTCAGGAATGAATTATGAACTCCAAGAATCCTTCGCCATTTACCCCCATTCCTGTGGTAGTGGAGGGGGTGTAAGTCCCCAAAATACATGAAAGCTTTGCAGGCGTCCCATCAGTTTCTTTTAGTTCATATAATAACTGGCGGTTAAGTGCGCCAAATGTAGCGCATAATGAAGCATGCTACGACTGGATGCTGGAACTGTCTCTGCGTTACAGGTATTTTGGACAGTTGACCACTGGAGTCTGCCGCATCTCCCTAGTTCGCTTTAGTGCGGCGATCTCTTGCAGTTGTAAAGCAAGTAAGAACTAACGCACAGTAAATGTTCCCTGTGATGCTAATCAGGCTGATTCCTCTGTAGTTCTTGCGAACCGCTTTGTCGTCTTTTTTGGGAATGCGCAGCAGGATGAATGTGGCCCAAGCGCGTTCCCAGATATAGCAGAATGGACCACGCAGCCCATCAATGGGAGGTATCAAACAGGTTTTGCAGACTTCCGTCGGGACGCTACCGGATATGCCTTTTTATCATCCTGTAGTTGATTCACGGCGATGCCACGGCTCAGGCCAAACTGAAAATGATGAATTTGGTATTTGATAAGCTGGTTGATTAGGCAAATCATCAAAGTTATATGAACATCCCCTGATTTTCTTATGCTTTTCAGGGAAAAGTCGGTCTGTGATGTCACGTAAGGCGAACCGTGGTTTGTAGCGCCCATTGGAAGCGAAGCGAATGAGTTAATAGCACATGTCAAAGTCACCATTTCCTGATGGGACCTCCACTCTCCTAGCCATTTCTATCCAGAATCTCACTTAATCTACGTTAGCGTAGCTTGTGGGTACAAACTGTAGCCTGTCGTGTTGTAAGCTTCCTGATAAGCGGACTTCTTTTACCTTGGCTGGAAGCTGGGGTTGTGGCATAGATCCAATCTTCTCGTTATTTTGAAGTCTTCTCTGGTTCTTTCCAGGCGATGTTTTTGGCCGCACGGAAATCGATGGGCTGCTGCTAATGCCCTAATCTGACCGCCACGTGCACCACATAAGTGAGAACACACGTTCGAATCCCCGTTATGCTACCTGATACTTTCCTCTTTCTGATCTGAAGTAAACCCAAGTCGATTGGTGACAGTATGGTTGGCCGGGCTGGGGCATTCATTTAAACTTCGATTATGTTTAGTCTGCACCAATCTGTCAACGTGTTTCAGAGGACACCGGAAGCGCAAGATGCAGTAGCGGTTAAACTACAAGAAACTCTCTAACCCGTCCATTCCAAAATTTTTCCAAACACGCTAGTTGAAAAACTGGAAATATTTCCTCTGGAATAGCGAAGCACAAATCGATATGAGACGTTAACATAAGGAAGAATTTTAACGTGCATTGAAAATGGAATTTGTTGCCCCCTTTAGAAAACCCTCGCGATCTGTGCTGTCTCCTCAGAGCAGTCCTTGAAAGAACGTTCGTCGTGAGCGAAACATTTTACGACGATGAAGATCCGCCCGTTTGCAATCAACACTAAAGGATCCTAAGTTGCGCAGAGCACCCTAATACAGATCAGCTGACTCCCGGCATCTATATCGGAATGCGTCTCGTGGTCTAGCGAGAAATCCGTCAAATGAAGCTGATTTGCAAACAAAACCCATGGGAATCTCAGAGCACCGAGTTCCGATGGCCTTTGGCTCTTTTCAAAGGTAGTGTAATTGAGTGTATTAGGAAAACTCAGATTCAGTTCCCTAAGGTCCGCTTTCCGAGCCAGTTTGCTCTATGGAAGGCAATTTGGCTTTTATCTCTATCTCCAAAAAGGGCTTGCTTTGTGGTTGCGCTAAACTGCGGAGGATCCGTCTATTTACAATGGCTTCCGCGCTGTCAGCATCCACGCACATTATGCAACGCTTTTGATCAGTATCTTCGCGAGGCTTTACGGTAGCGCCAACAAAACTGATCCTCCTAGACCTAGGGAGATCTTTCGATCTATCGATGAGTCTGCACTAAACCACTCTTTGCCCAGGAATGGAATACGACGAACGATGTTTCAATTCTCAAGGCCAATTCGAGTTTGCGCCAACTTTTGCCACCATTCGCTGTCTCCAGTTTGGCAATTAAAGGCTGCCCTATATCCTTATTCCTTTTTAATTTTATCATAGGGGGTATTCTGTCTCACATATTTCCTAGTTTAGCAGACGGTCGAGTTAAATTGTTCCGGGAAGCCAGAGTTGTGAAGTTGGACTAGGAGGGCAATACCACTTTTCCGAGCTTCGCAGCACAGGCCATTTGGCGCGCTTTGAAGCAAATGGCGATTGAGTTTTGTGGGCATGGCATGTGCTTTCCGCCTTCAAAGTACATGGAGACTCTCCGGGACATGACGGTTTTCTTTGTCTCCACGAGCTTTGTAATGGCCATTTAGAATTAGCCTATATCATTATATAACTCGAAAGATTAATTTTGGATGTCATTAATTTTTTAGAGGCCACATAAAGAATAGCCATATTCAAGGCTGCACTCGCAAAACAATAACGCCGGTGGTTTTGCCATGACATCAGGCTTTCCTTGAAGTGCACCAAATATAACTTTAAAGTAGGCAGTGTTGCTCCTTATGGTTCCGATGCCTGGCCCCTCCACGTTGAGTAGGCTCAGCAGATTTCTGTGTTCGGTTACGATGTTTCGAAACTTTGTTGGTATTTGCTTGCTGCAAAAACATGGACACTGCAAGCCATACACGGCCAATCCTAGATGATAATCGTCAACTTTAGATCCAGCCGGTCGGAAAGAATTACCGAGGATTTCAGCAAACATTGAGAGGCGACCGAAGAAGCTCTACACTCAGCAGCAACCGTCACCTGGTGCTCCATGCGATGCAAACCTCAGAGGTGACAGACATCTCCGACTTCAGTTGTTCTCGTGAATGCACGCAGATTCGTCTCTCTCGGTGCCACATGCCATGGAACGCGCAAAACCATGAGACATCAACTGACCTCGGGTCGGAAATGACTACGTGGATGGATAGTGAAATGTAGAGAAATGCAAAAGTCTGTGGCTATCGGAAATAATCACAACCTTTGCCGACTGGCTGGGCACAGTGATCCACAGAATGCAACTGTAAGCAAAGATACTGAGGGATCTGGTCCTCTACTAATTGAGTTTCAGAAGCAGCCGCTGAGGTGTTGGGCTCCTTGGAAGGCAGACTATTTGAATCAGCCCTTGCGAACATTGCACTAATTTCCGCAACTGAGTCAGTGTAGATGGATACTGGTCGTGCATTCTCTGAAACGTACCAGCCCGTTGCACCACAGAGAAAGGAAGCCAAGTGATAACGTCATATTTGACAAAGGCCCAGGGATCCACTCAAAAGAGGGTACAAATTTATAAGGACTGGTGTGAATCGGTAATTGTGCCGATTTTTTCGTCACGGAATGTGCCTCCGTGCCCAAATTTGCACTTACTTTGCTGTCATTCATCCACTCCTTGATTAATTATGACAGTCCTAGGCGCTAAGTGGAAGCGGTGCAGATTGACTGTAAAGTTTCGGACGCTCGTGCCTCGTATGGCGAAAACAAAGTGGTATTTTTGCGTGTAAAATGCTGCTGTGCCTCAGCACTGTATGAAGGTCGAACGGCCTTGGTCTTATCTCCAGCGTTGTCATCTACAGTATTTAAATTGTGTTTTCTACCTCCAATAGTCGCGTAGCCTGCAACTGCAGTCATTCTGTTCGGACCGTAAATGTCACCTTGGTGGCCAAGTGAAGACTTGCATTATCGTTATTATGACGGACACCTTTAGGTCATCAATCGGTCTTCAAAGTACGAGGTGTGCGCAGCAACTAGATTATGCTGTGCGTAGACCGCGTGGCAGGTACCAACGCATGGGCGGTCACAATCAGAGACGGCCAATAAGCCATATCAAAGTCAAGTGAATAATTTCAAGTCTGCTCCAATAATATCGTAAATAACTGGTGACCAAACATTGCCACTGGGAAGCAGATCAAGCAGCCGACCATTTTGGTGGATGAAAAACATCTCCACATTAGAACATCACCTTGTTTTGTTGTTGGAAGCTGGTTCTTTTCAGTTTGTCCCCAGAATTAACCGGTAGCATTAGTGGTTGAATATTTTCAAATCCTAGAAATAGGGTATCAGAAGGGCCAGTGGTCATGTGCTACCACCGCATTTGAAGTCCATCCGAACATAAGTACAAATTTATAAGGACCGTCATAATTCCGCAGCCGAAACACCTTTAAGATTGCCGGTTGCTGTATTATTTCAGATCTCTGTCTCCAGCAGTGCTGAGACCGAACTGGCATGATTCGCCAATGACAACTTGCGGTCTGCTCGAAAATAGAGGTCGCTTAAAGTGATGCTTAACAGCAAAATGCCATGAGCGGACGAATGTTCCTGAATAGAAGACTTGACCCATCAGCTACTAAGAAGCCCATGGCGTTAACGGTGAATATTTGAGAAAACACCCCATATAGACCCTTCAGTCTCATTATCTTCATAACTCCGGATATCCTTCTCAGTTCCCCCATGGGGCTATTATTCTCCCCCATGATTGCCAAAAATTTGATTGCCAATGAAAGAAGTCAAAGAGGTCCATCTACTTCTCACAGCGACGTTAATAGTTTATTCAACGCATTGCACTCTACTCTTTATTCTCCCTCCGCACTTGGTAATGCTTTCAAACGCCGCTCCTTCAAGCAATGTTTCACCATTATCGACGCCGGTTTTCTGCTCTGTTCCATACTTCCAAGAGAATTTTGATCATTTGCTTGGTTGCAGGAGCCAACGTACAGTGCATGAACCTTAGCTTTTACCCCCATTCTGACTTCACTTGTCCGTTGTCCCCCCTGCGTTCTTTCCTCCGGTCATTTGAGCCAGGTTTTCACACTTTTCATCCGTGACCCATGATTCATTGACTATTTTGTTGCAGATTAACTTATGTGGATATTATATAAACGTGTTAAATTTTCAACACTGCGGCCAAGTTTTGACTTTTCCAGCTCTCCTCCAAACAAAGTTTTTGCGTGTAACACGCATTGCTCGTTTATCTAGATGCTGAGCACCGCGCTGGACATGGCTTATGCTAAGCTAACAGTGACCATGCGTGATTTCAAGTAATCCGGATTTTTGCTCCCATCTTTGTGCTATGCTCCTCAACGAATTGCAACATAAAGTTGCAGCGGTTGGCAATGCAGCCAAGCGCGTCGTTCGGAGTTTTCAAGATATATACTATCTAAAGATTTTCAAGTTTTCAGACTATGCGGCAACACACTCTCCCTGTGAAGAATCATGAAACTTCTCGGTTTAAGGCATGAACAGGTTGATTTCAGTCAAAATAGTTTACTTCTTGTTTTGTTAGCTGCCAAGGAACGCTGGTCCATTCATTTTAAATCTGATTGTCTTTTAGCCTATCAGCGGCGTTCTCGGCGATCATCGGTCAAGGCCACCCAACAAAACTATATAAACGATAGAGCTCACTTGAATTTGGACTTGTGTTGGTGGGTCACCAATAAACGCGCGGCAGTACTCTGTGTTCGTCTTCTCTCTTCCGCTAGCGGGCTGGGCTAGCTGTTCGTATTCCGCGCCGCTTATTGTTCCGTGTGGCTGCTCATTCAAGAGAGCAGCAGATCTGTCCCATTTGTTGTGCGACTACGGGCCTTGAGTCTTGATCCCGAACTTTTTGTGTCTCCAACCTCTGTGTTCGTGTCCTACTAGACCACAGGCTGTGTGCTCCTGTGATATCGTGCACTGCGAGTACTTGTGTCTTGTGCTTTAGCGTGTGCATAGACCAACCAAACCTGGCAGCATAACAAAAAGAAATAACCCATCGATACGAGACAACCTTTTCAGCCGCATAAATTCTGGAAGTATAACTGGGCCCTTGGAGATTGAGGCATCGCCTTGGAGTTTGCGGCTTTATGGTCTACACTGACTGGAACTCGGCTCTTTATGTTATGTGTACAAATACAGAGCGATACTCCAAGCAACTCTCGGCTCCTATATTAATGTGCTCACTTCAGGGGTTCATATATCACATCTCAGATGCCGATAACCCGATTTCAAGCACGCTATCCCACTTTCACCGGCTGGGATTTGGGGATGAAGAACCAACCAGTATGAAAGGTATCACATCCAGAGAAAGGAATGCTCCAAAGTTTTAAAGTTTGAGATCCAAGGTGTCCGTGCAATTACCATCAGTTCTGCTAGCTTTGACCAAATAGCAGGCTCTCTGTACCATATCTAAGAGACATCCCCGACCTATCGTCGCGCAAGTATCTAGACGGCGCCCTCAGGTATCAAGTCTTCTACAAAGCCCGTTTCAGACCGTTACGTGTGGCACAGCAAAACACGCGACGTCACCGCATGGACTCGCAACTGCATCCGCTGTCAAAGGCCCGAAGTACACAGGCATACTAATACCCGGCTAAGTAATTTTTCTGCCGCAGATTAACATTTTCAAGAGTCCATGCCTTTACTTACTCATCCGCGTAAATCGTTTCATCAAGTGGCCATCAGTTGCACTTTGTGCCAAACACCAATATCAAAGGCGTAAATCAAGCTCTTCTAGGACACCGGATGGCTACATTCGGGTGTCCAGCACTGGTTACCACCGATCGCGGTCCACATTTCGAGGGTGCTTTTAGTACCTTCTTTCAGTGTTTGACACCAGGGGGGCATTCTACATCCTATCGCCTTCTAGGACATTTCCGCAGACAGCAAAAACTAGCATTTTTGTCGACCCATAATAACCTCGACCAACTGGATGCACCGATGGTCTTACGGAGCTGTAGTGCTGTCCTAAAATATATACCGATACCAAAAACAGCAGAACACCCCGTCGGGTCCACATGCCGCTTACCTCGGTATATGGTGGCTCCTAAGTAATTAGCTTCTTACGGTTACTCTGAATACGCCACCAGGTTATCGCACCGTATGCGTAAGTTAAATTAATCTGCGGCTCGTGAATAAAACATGATCATGTATGTGAATCCAAAAGTTACAGATTGCGGGAACGTGTTTCCCAAAGCAGAGCCACGTGTTCCGTTAACACCAGCACCTTCCGGTATGCGCAAGGTGATACGTCGCGATGACAATATTCCCGATAGATCGCAAATGTAAAAAAGACAACGTCGCATTAAAAACTCACCGGGCAGTATCCCCGGAAGGACAAAGCCGACTCCGCAAGTCATCGAGGGTCGCGACTCCGTTAGAAGAGCAAACATCTAGTGAACATACCTCTAAAATCACCAACCGTCGACCAATAAAAAGTCAGTGCCGACTGAGTTAATCATTCAGTTGGTTTTCTTTATGCGTGTAATGAGATTTCCATTAGGAAACAAAACAACAGACAGAAAAATTGGTACAACTGTCTTTACACCCCGTGGGTCTAATAACACCGACCGTACAGGCCCAATCATTGGAGCGAGCGGAGAGTAAACTCCACCGATATCACTGCCTCATTCATGGAAAATCCCACCTCCAGGTTTGAACCTACGGGATTTGGGTTGCTTATAAATTAAGGGCGACTCCCGGAAGTCCAACTTTCAGTACCCATTCAGATCTATAATATCCGCACGGCTCAAAGTCGTCCGCCGATTCCTTCGAGTTCTTATGAAACAAGGAGGCCACGGACCATTTTAGGATTCCATAAGCCGCAAACTAAGCATATGTTGCAAATCCGCACTTACTAATCTGAGAATACGTATATTTTTCAAAATTACGCACATGTAAGCATAGGGCGAGAAGTAGTTAAATATGGCAGAGCAAACAGAGATCCCAGTGTTAGGGGGCGAAGTATGATCCATTGAGATCGAAAGAAATATGTCGGCTGAGCTCTCGCTGGATGAGAAAAGAAAATCGAAATTATTGCAAGCAAAAGAGAAGAGCAGAAACGGAAAAATGGCCCAAATAAGAAGCGGCAAAAAAGGAAAAAGGAAGAAAGCAGCAGGAAAAAAGAAAAGAGTTCAAGGAAAAAGGATAGATAGGAGAAGAAGAATAGACAAAAAAATACCAGAGTAAAAAAAAGAAAGGGGAAGAGAAAAATACGAAAAAAAAGTGGAAAAAGGAAAACGAAGAAAAAAAGGAATGCAGCACGGAATAAAATGGAATGTATACTTTTGATCGCGTGGCAGTTCGGGCGCGGTCCACATGCACTGCTCATCATTCCTAACAACCATCAAACAGGTGTACACTGCTTCGATCGTTTCGTGATCGCCACTTCACTTGACCGTTCATATGACATGGTGAATTATTTGATGAGAACATCTAATCTCGTACTACTAACACATGCGAAGTAAGGAAGCTGTGTAGGTGATTTGCAACGCGTTGGTCGTAGTTGGGCTAGGTGGAGAGAAGTGATGTATGAGTATGGGTGGATGGCTGTTAACTAGCGTGCGGTGGCCGTGCAAATGGGTGACGGATAGGTGGTGGAACTTTTCATGTTCCACCACCTATCGTCACCGCATTTGCACGGCCACCGCACGCTAGTTAACAGCCAACACCATACTCTTATCATTTCTCATACCATAGACAACGGGGCTGTGAAATCACGTCAGTTTCCATTCTTTTCTCTACAAACGTTTTGTTTGTGTATTATTTATTTTTTTTTTTTGCTCCCCTCTCTCCCCCGGTTGTGTGTTTTTAAAAAAAAAGAAAAAATTAATGTACCCGGGAATGGGGACACCAGGAAATCGTCATGTGTTATTTTTGTTTGTCAGCCCACTCTATTTCTCTCTCCGTTCTCTGCCGGTGCTTCACGTTACACAGGACAGTTTAGTTGTATTGTTCCTTCATGATACTGAACCAGAGTTTCTGGAGAACTAAGTTTCGTTCGCCGCGCAATCTGTGTTTAACACGGTACAATTGATTCTGACGATGAGCGTGTGGCGAAAGCAGTTCAGGATCGACGTCTGGATTAATTTTGTTTTGCCAAAAATATTTCATACTGGAAATTGGTTTGGTTTACTTTAAAAGTAGCCCATCATTCAGCAGAGCATCGACAAAGACGGCGATTTTGGCAAGGCCCAATGTTGATTAGGAGCACACAATCTTTTTGATCATATCGGTCGTTCGGTCCTAAATGGTGTTAGTAGCTTATACATCTGTTTGTCTTCCTCGTCACAATTTACGATTATTTTACAAGTGAGGCCAAATTCACCGATTTTTTTGTACTCTTTGTTCACAACTTTTCGCTCGGCATCTGGTAAACCAATTCTCGTTTTAAATGACCTTTGTATTCCGATATGACACGGAAAACAGCTTGGGCTCTCAGACTGCATAATTACTTAACATGTGGGCCTTGCTGACGAATTCACTTTTCAGGTGAAAAAGACCATGGGTGGCTATTTTCCCGTCGCCCGCAAGCCTATCAACCAGTTATATGATCGCCAAATCGGAACTATGTTCCGACCCATAGGCTGTTTACAGATTGTTACCAAAGAAGGACCGGTCACTGGGCCCACCCCATCCTCCGAGCCTTTTTCTCCTTTCATACTGCAATCGTCACCGCTGGCATGGATTTTCGTCCGATGGGCCTGCCGGAGGTTCTGGTTCTCGGGTGGACCTTTTAGATGCTGGTTCCCGTCTTGTGCTTTGTGACCGAAATATCATAGAAAAGTGCAAAGGCCCTTCTCTCCTCACATGCTTCCAGGATCGTCTAGACCGTCGTCATCCAACATGGACATTTGGCGATGTGACGAATATAGTTTTGATGAGAACATTCTAATCTCGTTGTCCCTAAACTCTCTAACACGATGCTCTCGAAGGCTAACTGAGGCTCGATGCCTTGTTTTTTTTTTCCGTCGTGAGCTGACCGACAGGTTTCCGCCATTTAGTTATCTGCTCATTTAGCTCTGAACAGGAACTCATGCCTTTACAATCGCTAGAACCTACTCTTCGAGTCATATCTTGTTCGATCAAGCATTATTGTCACGGGATCGGTCTACTGGTTGTACCGTGTTGTGTTTTGGCTGGTGTTCATTTGTTATGTCTCGGTGCCGCCAGGTCGACGGATTTGTTTTGCACGCCCAAAACACGAAGACTACGAGATGGACGTACCTTACGTAATATCCGCCGTGGGTGGGTCCGTATCTTTTTTACTGTTCAGTCATCAGCGTGTGCCAACTGTGCAAGTTCTTTTGACCTATCAATGCGCTTTCATCCCAATGTGTGCTATTGGACGCGACACGAAAGAAGTGAGGTTCACGCATGATTGGTAGATTTAGTGTTTGACATACGTCACGTTGTATGACCAACACAGCGTGGAGGTTCTACTATAGTTTTCATTACGGACGTGAAACTTAAGGATTTTTTGGAGATACCAGCAAAGATAGTATGTGGAATCTTTGACCTCCAATCATTAATCGCACATCGGCCACTTCCATTCCAATTCTTAGCTAGTACTAAGAGTGGACATCGAGGTGGTCAACTGGACGAACATCTCGCCAAAGGATGCATAAGTTGTAACATGCCAGCGTTGGCATTGACTTGAATTTCACCTTGCTGGAATACTTTGTCGGTTCTTGAATCACTGACGGTGTAGCAATGTTAAACGTATGCTGAGTTCTGAATATTTCTCGAAAACCAGAAAAATGCTTTTGGCATGTTCATCAAAGTGCATAACTGTGGACTAGCCGCCATACGGTCTAAGGTGACTTCGGATCTAATTCTTTGGAATTCTTAACCTAGGGTAAATCTGTAACGAGCCTTGTTATTTCATTGTACACACCGCGCAAGGATGACATACTTCCTCTATTGCTTAGAGTGAACTTTAATCATGGCTCGACCCAACAAGGTCATGGGGATAATTTTCACATAGAGATAGAGACATAATACTCGCACCGTCAACCAGACAATCTCTCTGTCCGAGCTATCTGGATCACTTCGAACTCATGATTCTACATATACTGGGAACAATAAAGAATATAGAACACGCGTTGAGTATGGGATGTAATATCTTGGCATTGTGCTCGAACTGTGTATCTCCGTAGGCGCATGTGGGACACCAACGGGATGTGGTAATTAAAAAGAGACTTGCCTCCTACGCAAATACTCGTTTTGTCGCAACCTGGCTTCGGAGTGCTACTTCAGCCTTGAGTTGCTGGTATCAGCAGTGAGAGTCACGTTAGAAGAACTTTCGAACATGAGCTGTTTGTTGGGAGCCAGACTTTGCAGCTTCCTCTAGACGCTCGGTTTTATTGTAAGAAACAGTTTGGCTGACTGTTATTGAAA
>LUCM01005579.1:8331-53907 GCA_008360955.1 Fasciolopsis buskii | reverse complement strand
ATGATGTGGTGAATTTGAACAAACGGTTCAGTCGGTGCTCGGTATCCTAATGGCTAAGGCGTTCCACTCAAAATCGTTCGTCCCAGGTTGTTCGCGTGGCAGTTCGGGCGCGGTCCACATGCACTGCTCATCATTCCTAACAACCATCAAACAGGTGTACACTGCTTCGATCGTTTCGTGATCGCCACTTCACTTGACCGTTCATATGACATGGTGAATTATTTGATGAGAACATCTAATCTCGTACTACTAACACATGCGAAGTAAGGATGCGTTTTTTTTGTCCTGGTGGACCGACAGGTTCGCATTTATTATCTGTATTAGCCGAAATATTCTACTCGTTCTACCTTTACATGCTGATACTTTTGATTATTCTTGTTCGATAAGATATGTCAACACGATGGCTACTGTTTACCGTTTATTTTGCTGTCATTGTTTGTCTCGGTGCCGCCAGTCGACGAGTGTTTTGCACCCCAAACACGAAGACTCGAGATACGTACCTTACGTAATATCGCCGTACTTTTTCTCATCACACGTTGCCACGTCATCTTTTGACCTTCAAGCGCTTCCTCCATTCATTGGAAGGACACAAAATAGTTCACGCTATGGTAGATTAGTGTTTGACATACGCAACACGTGATCCAACCAGCGTAGTCTACTAAGTTTCATACGATGAAACAAGGATTTTTGAGATCCAGCAGATAGTATTGGAATCTTGACCTCCACATTAATCACTCGGCCACTCCATCCAATCTTAGCCATACTAGGTGGACATCAGTGGTCAACTGACGAACATCTCCCAAAGGATCATAAGTTGAACATGCACGTTGGCATTGACTGGAATTTCACCTTGCTGAATACTTTGTCGTCTATCACTGACGGTTAGCAATAAACTATGCTGAGTTCTGAATATTCTCGAAAACCAGAAAAATGCTTTGGCATGTTCATCAAAGCATAACTGTGGACTAGCCCCTACGTCTAAGTGACTCGATTAATCTTTGGAATTCTAACCTAGGGTAAATTGTACAGCCTTTAATTTCATTTACACACCCGCAGATACTCTTCCTCTATGCTTAGGTGACTTTATCATGGTGACCAAGGTCGGGGAAATGCAGCTACTCCTGAGTGGACATGAACCAACCGCATATATATTCGTTAAACATCAGAAACTGAATTCGGTGGGACTGCTTGCAGAGATGAAAATTTGGCTGCTGAATTTCGGGCATTGGCACCAACGGGATGTTAATTAAAAAGAGACTTGCTCCTACATACTCGTTTGTCGCAACCTGGCAGTGCTACTTTCACCTTGAGTTCTGGATATCAGAGTGAGAGTCACGTAAGAATTTCGAAATGACTTTGTTGAGCAGAACTTTGCAGCTTCTCTAAGCTCTGTTTATTGTAAAACATACTTTTATGAAAATTGATGCCTTTTGTAATAGATGATCTATATTAGGGCTGCGGCCACAATGTTGCAAAGCCACAGAACATTTAACGATGGCAGCCAGGGAACAATGCAATAGAACAATAGATAGTTTTGAGATGATTCCAATTTGTCTCCCCGCCAATGCTATATGGTGCGACGGTCCAAATACAATTCACCTTGCGAATCAATTATTTTGTGGTATGAATACTGAAACACAGCTCGACGGGACAGCAGTCACGAAGGAAAACGGTCACAGATGACACTTTATTGGTAACGGTTTGCAAAGACAACTCAATCAATAATGGGGGGGGGGGTTAAGGAGGACATATATTTGTAGATGAGATAATAAACGCGGATGTGACAGACTACGGATATGATTCTTGGACCAATGAAAAAAGAAGCATGCCAATTTTTTGCAAAAATAGAACGAACACATTTGCTCATAAATGTCTCCCAGTCTACCGTGTCGGAAAGATAAGACGTCAGTGGATGAGTCCAAAAATGAGTTGTTCGTCGAACATGAGTTGAGTGTAAGACTTCTTGAAGGATATTTGCATTTAAAAATTGTCAATAACTCACATTCAGGTGGTTCTTCACAGTGTTAAACATTTTTATCCAATTTGTAAATAACTCAGCATATAATAATAATGATGACAAGCTTGTCTATTAGATGTTTTGTTACAGGTGTTTTCAAATAACAATAACAAAACTAATACTGAAAACAAGCGTATATGGGCGGCGAGATTGGTAGCTAGGTTTGTTGACGTCTGGAATCGATAAGGTTTTCCGGGGATAGTAATAATATAGTATTTTGCGTTCTATTTATCTGTCAACCGCTGATAAAAGTCAACTAAATAATCGTTGAAGTATCGTGAAGTGAACCATTTTCCATGGTTAAGAATCAGCTGGAACTGGAACATTACTGGTAGTAACGGAACTTACATTAGATAAACAGACGCAGTCGTGATAACTGCACGGACAGGTACGCCTAAACGTGAGCACTGCTAGCGTACAAATGACAATATAAAGAAACAGGTAAAAAAACTGGTGCGTGTAGTGGTTTGGCTTATGCAGTTAGATGGCGGATAATATGTACAATGGAAGAACAAAATAAAAATAAAGATAAAAGCTGACGGAATCACATAACTTTGCATCGTGCCATAGTTTTCGCTGAAGGAATTGATTCCGGGCTAAGCAAAATTAGCAGGAAGAAGCAGAATTATGTAAACAAAGGACTGATAATCATGCAGGCACGTTCGCCTTTTGGTTTCATAAACTGGCCGAAGATCAGTAAGAATGATGATGTTACAGAGGGAATCACTTCATTTGACGGGGAGTAAACTACAACTCGGTTAAAAAGGCACAGACCCTGGAGTGTAATCCATCAGACTGGACAAACGTTCCCGTTGAAGCGGGCACTGTTCGCGAGTGTTTACCAGTTCGAATATCCGTCCAAAGATATTAAGAGATGTACCATGCCAGTCGCACGGCCGATGATGGCAAAATATCATTTTTGTGATAACGCAGCAGCAGAAACAGGTGAACATCACTAGACCACCAGCAATCAGGGCAAAACGTGGTCGATATTTGTGTTCGACCGCAGCTGAGTGACTAGGGCCGATGGGCCGCACACTGATGGTGGGTTTAGGTTTATGTTCCTCTTTATTCATGATTGGTGAAAGTTTCCGGGGTCGAATCAATGTTTCTGACTTCTGTGGGAAACGTGGATGGGGTTTTAAAAGGTTCAGATTAACAAGAAATAAGAATAAGAAATAAAAATCAGATAGATTTACCAATTCAATTCTTTGCGAGCGTACGTCTTCTGAGTAATCCTTTTCGATTCACTTGTATTCGTAGTGAAAGTGAGCAATGTGGTGGAATACGAAAAGTCGCTATGAATAACTAATAGTGTACCTTGTCTACTAAACCTCTAGTGTGTTTCAAGCCGAGGACAGTTAGCTTGAAAGGCATAATGAGCTATGATGACAATTAAATCACAATATACCAACGTCTACCAAGGAAGGGTGCATTCTCGAGCTCACCACGATACTATCTCCAATGAAGCTATTGATGGTTACCCGACGACAAACCCCCTAAAAATTGATTTAGCATAGTCAACAGAGTTTTGGTCGGTCAGAGATTTCAACCTTTTTTGAACCAGATAAACAATAAACCAACGAGTAGATGAGAGAAGTCACAAATAACAGAGAACCGACAACTATAAGAAACAGAAAGGAGTTGCTTTCCAAACCATCTTAGTAGTACAAACAGAGAAACAACTCGAGGATAGTAAAAATGAATCCGATTTTTTTCACCTCAGTTTCTGTTGGATAATCAACATGTTCCCAGTCTTCGTCGTTTGAACTATCCGGTTCTTCGTGATTCACAAATTTCATGGCGAGCCAGGAGATCAGACTAATCAACAAAAGCAGAACAAAGTAAAAGCAGAAGAACATTATTCATTCTGAATAGAAACTCGTTGAATGCCTTTTGAGTGACGATTTGAAAGACATGTGTTAAATGCGAAAATTGGGGCCTGAAGAATTTTGAACTTTCGAGCACTAGGAAATCATTTTCAGCGTTCCTTATTGCCGGCAATGACACTTACAACAGAGTTAACTTAGACATTTCGCTTTCGTTCCAATGGACCAATGAAGTCTATCATACAGACATGGGTCAAAGACCAGCTATTCCCCTATTTATACTGTTCACTGTCAGCGTTAGCAAACTTAAGCAAAACTATTTGTAGGAACACGATTTGATTCAGACTTTCATTAACGGAGGATAACACAAGATCAGAAGACAGGAAATTCTACCTGCATGTATATCCACACCTGAATTTGAAACGAATACTGCAGACCCCAGCACAGGAAAACAGGTATACAGACAGATGCACTACTCACCGTTGTCGATTCGATGACAGTTCATGACTCAATTGATCCAGTTCGTTTACTAGTTTGTTACCATGCCACGCAACCACATTTGTGGTGAGTACGAGCTCGGGATCACATGAAATATGTTGTGTACGAGTCACGTGGTTTTCGAATTCTTCACGTAGTCGGTAAACTTGTTCACCTATTTCTTCTATTTCGTGCGTACAATGCTGCAGATAAAGAGGCATACAGGGGGATTGAATGGAAAACTACTTCTGCTTTGGAGAGTTTATTACGCTCAGGATAAGAGGCTCTTATTATTTTATTTGTGTGTAGATATTCTGCTCTGATTGTGCATGAGCACAATAAATCTGGGTGGCTCTAACTGAGCAGTAAGCAAATTGACCATCGCCTCAGTTTAATGGGTTAGCGAATTGGCAGCGCGTGAGCTGATTTAGAGAATTGAGTCAAATGAACACAGTCCAGTTTTCTAACATACACACCCGTCAGTATGTGTCGAAATGTCGCAAAAAGCAACAAGAATCTATCCAAATATTCATCATGTCACTAGGATCTGACTTTACTGGATCACATTTGATATTGTAGTGATTATGATAGAGAGGTGTTCCTTATTGCAAACAAAAACAGACGATATATCTCACGGCTGAGAACAGAAGACCGAATCACCGACAGGACCGTGAGAAAAAGTGAACATTTGATGCTAGGAATCGGACAGAAGTACACACTTAAGATAAATATTTCACCAGGAAATTCACTGCCAATACATAAAAAATGCTAGTCGTAATATTCGACAGACCTTACCATTTGCGGGCAATTCAAAAGTCAGACACAGCTCGTGGGAAAAATTATAGGAGAGAATGATTTTCTTCTGATATGTCAGTTATGCTCCAACTAACGGCGGTCATATACTGAGGAATCGTGGAAAGCAATAGTACACAATATTTAGCATTATGAATTTCATCTTACTACCAGTAAAGGAATGTAGAAAACGAAAATGGATTTCAATTAACTACAAAGTCGCGTTGGGAAGATGGATTTCGCCCAAACATTCGCTTTGCTTCGCGAAAAAAGCACTTCACTTCAGAAGTAAACACATGCATTTAGCAAGCGATTTCACAAATCTGTCACCGATATTTGGTCATTCTCTGGAAAGGACATTTCCTGGCGCATCCACATAAAAAACTCGCAATTCTGCGCGGAGTCGCTGCAGGATTACCTAATAGATCCTCACCGATGCACAAAACGGAACTTGGTTAATCTAAATGCATAATATCATGAAGTAGAAGCCTGAATTCAGATGGAAGCAGTGTTTATAGACGGGCAATCTTGTTGGAATATTAAATTTCGGTTTCATGAGGCAAAGGACAGTGGATGGTTCTCAACAGTATTGCAAATAACGCTGAGAGGAAACAAGGGATAACAGCATGATCAATTCCTGCACAGATAGGACGACAGTTTTGAATATAAAATGACTTGAATTCCGGGAGAAAAGTCATCTACAACGCGAGTCACAGATGGATGTTAAGGGCGGTACTTAAGCTGCTCATCAAGACTGGAATACTGACAGCCGTAGAGAAATTCATTACAGTTGGAAGTAGAACGCTCAATGAAGAAGAACTAAAATACTTATTACTCCACTGGTCATCTATGGGCATAATGGCAATCACACAAGACAAAGCTGCGAAACAGTAAGTCCAAATATGTTACCCGGTTTTAGGATCGGAATGTAGTGAAAAAAATTTACCTCAAGGCACAGTCAGCGGCTACTGGGCGCGCGCCTGGAACGGGCACCATCCAGAGGGTTGTTAGCCGTGCATAAGGTAGGCTCAAGCCCACCGAATAGGCGGCTGCAGACAAACAGTGAAAGCGTCGAGGGTATGGCACGATTTCGCCTGGCAAATCATCTCCGGTGGCCCGTTACAACTAATCCACTACATTAGGCGGAGATTCCCAAGGAAATCCGAGCCTTAGGACGTCCTAAAGCGCCGGGCCCCAAAGGGCTTTTCCCAACTCTATTTGAAGATGGAAGAGTGGAATTGGTCAGAGAATTTCAAGTGTTGTTTTCGAAGATCTGATACTCCGAGGTCTCTTCCTCGTGCGAGGAGTCGATCGTTGTTCCCATCTTCAAAAACGGCTTTCGCAGTGACTAAGCTAAACATAGGACTGTTAGCCTCATCCCGATAGTGCTAAAGCTGCTCTCGTCTGTCATTCATTGCAGGTTGTACAACACACGTGAAGGGCAAACTCGTGAGGAACAGGCCGGGTTTCGTTCTGATCGTGAATGCGTCGGTCAAATCTTCACCCTCTGACAGGTGTTAGAGCACCGTTCTACTTTCCAATTGTTAACGGTCACCGTGTTCTTAGAAATTCGAGCGGCCTCTGACATGGCACTGTGTTGAGAAGTAGGTGTCGGTCCTGAAAAAGTTGTAGCGTCATACATCCTTTCGCCCCTTTGTCGTCTCCATTGGAGTACAGCAAGGCTGTCCTATATCTCCTTTTATTTGTCGTAGGGGATGTCCTACAGAACGCCTTATATGGAACTTTGGATGGTGGAGGTGAACTATTCCCAGAGAACGGAGTATGTAACTTAAAGTATGGCGAGTATATCACCTTGCGGAGTGACAATGCACAGGCAGTTCAATGCATGTTGCACCGCTTGACGATTGAGGTAGCCCGATATCGTGTGCTTTGCATATTTAAACTGCAAGATACTTCTTCAAGACTGGTAGAAGCATGTATCTGCACTCACCCTTTGTGGTGATCGGTTGGAAGTGGTCAACAACTTCAGGTACATCGGGAGCCTGATCACACCTGACGGAGGTCACATCACGGGTTGCGAAAGCCAGAGTAGCTTTTGCGAACCTGCGACACTTGTGGCACCGCCATGATATCCGACTCTCTCTCAAGGAGACGGTATATCATACTACAGTTCGTAGAGTTATTCTTTACGCTTGCGGGACTTAACCAATCCGCGTTGAAGATGCCCGGCGACCTTTTGTCTTCGTTCACCGATATCTCCAAAGCATTGCTCAGGTTTAGTGGGAACATTGGATGAGCAAGAGCGAGGTGCGTCGACGTATGTTAGGTGAAGAAAGTCGTCCCCTAACTGAGATAATCACTCTATATGGTTTTCGGTAACTTGGACAAGTACTGCGCATGCCTACCCATCGTTTGCTTTCTCATGCTCTTTTGCACGTGCTGGACAAGGTTGGAAGAAGTGACGTGGCGTCCAGGCTATGAGTTGGTGTAGAGGTATGAGGAAGTTAGTTTCGATTTTGGTCTCGGCTGGTGTTTCCCCCCTTCGTTGTTGAGGCCGAGGAGATGACGACTTTTGTTGGCTGAAGACGCTGAGATTTAGCTCAGAACCGAAGTCAGTGGTGCGAATGCTGTGTGTAGAACGCATTACCCTCAAAAATAATCCAAAAACGATCAAAAGTCACAATGTGTACAGTGAAAACAAAAAACAGTTAGTTTGTTATAGTTTATTATTGTCCCTTCAATTATCCCCATTTTGCAGTTCAATTTACATGTTGTTGCACTGGCACCATGCTTAATTTCAGCCAAGCGCAATATGTATATATATATATATAACAAAAATAATTGACTGATGTCTGTATAAGCGTAATTTACCTTAATTTGTTTTGTTAACTGAAAATCATGTTCCTGTTTCCCACGAACTATCATCGAGGAGTCTGAAGGCTTGTGCGCTTGCTCTGATTCAGAGTTTTGAAGCCCGATTGTGGGCGTTAAAAGTAATTGCATGAACTGATCCAACTCGACGATGCGAGCTCTAAGGCCTATCAACTGTTGCTGTATGGTTTCTTGTGAACAGGATTGCAGAAGCCAATAACGAGCCAAATCAGTGAATTGAATCCATTGAAGATGCAAGCGTTTAAGTTCCGGGCAGGTCAACAAGCTGGACTGCAATCCGAACGCAACAGTCATTGATGAAGCTATAAAATAAGGAATAAAGTTTGCGTATTAAGTTCCTGCATATGCGAACTTCAAATAACCGTTTTAGCCCTTCACAAAGTTATTGACAAGAAAAGCGAAGAGAAAAATAAGTTCGAAACACATCCAGAATAAGGACACCAATCTTCTGCAAAGTTCTCATTCATTCGTTAAAATACATGAACAGTACCTACAGTAATTTAAAAAAATCATTTACGCTGATTTCATGAATACCTAAAGTTGTTCTGTTTTCTGCATAATTCAACGGCTGATTGGTTCTGAATAAGTCCAAAGTGATTTTGCAAACACAGACGTCCAAGTTTGGTTTTGCTATTTTTGGAAGAATGACAAAATCAATGCAAAACGAGTTCCAAAATATTCGACCTAAGTTATTGCAACGCACTCTATTATTCCTCTGACAGTAAACAGCTGCGCGTCAAAGTTCACTCACTGTTCTTGATATCAAGCTTTAGGTCCGTATGGAGCAATAATAAATCAACACCTATCGACGTAAAGTGGAATATTACCAAGATTTGATAGCACGCTGGAAGTCACAGTCCATCATTAAGTATCCACCGTACCGTTAATTATTTGTGCACGTCCAATCGGAGGGCAGGAACGAAGATTTACTTCGCTATTCCACCCGACTGAGTGCTACAGCCTGCCTCCCTCAGAAAATGTTGGAGGAAGGAGCAAAATCACACATGGGTCTGTCTAAAATCGCATCGAGTGTAGACAATTTGGTTTCAGTTTATTGAATGCCAACGAAATAGCTAGGTTCGACAGAATTCCTGTCACTACTATTCTTAACGGCGATTCGCTCTCTATTCACTAGAAAAACCCATTACTGTCTGTGGATGGAAAACGAGACAGTCCAGAGAAAGTGCTCATTCAAAAAATAAGCAAAACGTTCACCAGAAAAATAAGAAATTGTCTCATTAGAATTCGCAAAATGTGAGTATTTCAAGATAGTTATTGAAGGGGGAAACTCATAGGACAAAAACTAAAAGCCCCCAGTGCTGTCACTGTCTGGTAGAAAGTTCGACAACCTATTCAATCAAAGTTTACACGAACACTTTTCACAAGAATGCATCTTCTACCTATTGTGCTGAAGAAAAACATTTCTCCGATGTTTTTGTGGAGTAGAACTGAATGCTATCCGGTGCTTTTTCGGGATCAGAATAAAGAAACGCCCACCACATTGATAGTTGACTGTGAACTAGGTGACGTCGTACCCACAAAATAAGTGGTCGCGCAAAAGCAGCGGCAGCGTCCAGATCGTGATGGGTTATTACGTTTTCTTTACATGGTGAGTTTAGTTCATTTATTAATAGGGTCTTAACCATTGCTTCCAGTAGAGACACTATACGCGAGCCCGGGTGCACAAACAAAAATTTTTAATCATCGGCTTTGATTTGAAAGGACCAGAAGGGATATAAAGGGGACTGCCATCAGCTCCCAACGGTTTGCGAACATCGTATTTTAGCCAACTGTATTTCAGACCAAGTCTTTTGGGCAAAAGCTCCAAGAGGAACAACGCTTCACCTAGGTTTGGGTGGATTCAGTTACTCACTGTTGCGAATACACTAAACATCTTGCCTTCTCCTCTTCCGTTTGCACTTATTCACACACATCGAATTGACGGCTGCAACCAGCAGACAATTTATGAGTGTTTTCACGGTTTTTATGGCTGATTTGCGCATTGCTACTATCGGGCTAAACTAAATCGTGCACAGTTGAAATTGACTTCGTCGCCTGCATAGTTGATAAGTGAGAAGACACTAAATCGGAGATGTGATTCATATGTAAACGTATGTGTTTGAATCTTGATTTAGTGATCGGATCTTCGGAATACCTAAAACAATACTTGGTAACAGTCAGCTGCAGATAACAACATAACCTAAAAAGGAGATCTGGACGGTTTTCGCCTTTCGGTTTGATCAGGACTGCGCAGCCTACGTTCGACAAATAAAAAGCCGGTAGCCACAATAGACATTATCAGATACATTTCGTTGAGATTTAACCTCAGCCATTGTCATTTCTCAAATGCTTCGGGATAACCAATTAGCAGTCTACTGATTGGAACTCAAACCATGTTTTCTCTTTCACCTAAACTTTAGAATGCATCATGCCCGCAGATTCTGCATCAGATCGTGTTTATTGGCCAGCGCAGCGTTAGACCTCATCTGAGGGATAGGTAACGGTTTCATTTTGTACAGAAATCTGATCATAAGATTTGTTTTTATATATCGCACGATAACACCTACTAACGTAATTCACACATGTTACAAAATGAGAGAAACTCCGGAAGAGTCGGAGGCACACTAGTGGAATAAAAAAACGATAGCATGTGACGTTTTCAATATAAGATGCAAAAATGTCACCATACTTGTGTAACACGTGTGTTTCACGTGAATAGTTTCACTGTAACCACATGATATATGAAAAGCATGGCTTTCTAACCAAATAAAATGCAAGGCCTACTGGATGAAATCAAGAACTTCAAGTTCCCAGGTGCCTCTATACGCTTTTTTCGAAAGAACGATACTGAAGTCATGTTATATATCCGCGAACGTTTTCGTAAATGTTCTTATACTCTACTGTTAAAGACCAGGATGTTGTAAAACAAATCGATGGAATAACAGAAAATTCATAACAATCCCTCGGAATCCATTCCCTTTCCTGGGCTGAACATAGGAGTTTTGTTAACCCCGGTATCAACATGTTGCCACTCTACTGAAGAGGGGGCGGACGGAGCCCATTTTGTTCCCTGCTTCATGCCTTTTCAAAAGATACGTCACCCTGGCTACATCCGTTTCTAATGGGAGACCGGTATCCATCTGTATTGTTTCACTTAGAGGCATAGAGGAACGTAGCAGCGACTCAACTAAACTTCTCCATAATGCGCTCTACTCAAAGCTCAATTCTGAGAGTGAATAACTGATGAACCGGATTCTTTAATGACCTCGCTTGTACATGGCTTTCGTAAACCAGTACTCGTAATTAATCGCCAAAAGACCTGATTATTACCGACAGCCACGTTCTTCCATACTTTCGGTGAGACCAACGCGTTCTGAGTACCCAACGTTGCAATCTGATTTCAATCTAACAAAATTAGCCGATCGGAGATAGTTTTAAGTTCATCGTAACTCGAATGTATTTAGTAAACAGGATACCGCAAGTACCACAAGACCCAGGAGGAAAGGTACTTAACAGATCATTCCAAAGAATAAGAATATCAAACACGCTTACCAATTTTCACAGAGCACACAAGGATTCATATTTAGCTGTCGTGAAATAGTGCACACATCAAAAACCCAAACCGCTGCATATTACAGTGGGTCAGTTTAACAAATACACACACAATTTAGCATACTGGAAATTAAAAATTTTACGGATCCATTGTATTTCCAGAAAGGGGACTCAACATCGAGCTTGGAGTATTACAATTGTCACCGGACACCGCTAAGCCACTGGAGATCGATGACACCGGCTTGCCTAATGGTAAACTTTCATCGTATGTACAATTTTCCTATTTATTGGATCGTTTTGTATTTACTGCCAACCGCCCACTTCACTTTCATTAGAGCACAGATCATAAACGGAGCACATGGGTACAAAGTGGATCGTTGTAAAGACATCGATTAAACTATTGGAAATGTAGTTGCAGGTCACACTGATCTCGGAGTGATCAATTCCGGGAGCAAATTATCAAACTGTGCGACACGTGGTCGCACACCAGAGATGTTAGTGGCTTAATAGTAACGCTCATTTTGAACACGGAAGTTGACTGAGACTGGTACTTACATTCATGTGCACACGTACAACTTGTAGAACAAATCACGGATCCCACAGAATGGTCTGTTAATATCTGTAGATTGGCTTCAGCCAGATGAATCACGTGTGACAGACTATTCTGCCAATGCGATAAAGATATTCCATCGCAAGCATTGCTATCTGCAAAGCAAAGAGATAAGAGGAAAACCCATCGGATGAAACTGAGAAAGATGGACCGTTTACGGTACACGTCAAACTACCAAAATGTAAATTTACACCTTTTCGGCAACTGTCATCGCTACATAGAAATTCAGGCTTTTCCGGAAACAATTTTACAGGTGTTGCTGAACACAGATCCGATTACGAAGCATATATATATGTATATATATATATATATATAAACAATTATATATATATGTATATATTTGGGTTGCTGCAGCGGAATCTCCTATTCCTTACGAAAAGAAGCAGGGTATCATAGATTCAGCACAAGTACTCCAGGCAATCAGTCGTCGATCGAGAGCTCACAACTTATGGTGTGATTTCTGAACCAATATCACCTCCAGCTGCGGTCAACCATCCGATTTACTTCAGGCTAATGACTACTTCTAACGGGTTCTCACAGCAGATGAAGCTAGAAACATATCCATTCCACACTTGCCTTCATTTGACTTAAAGGAGCAAAGGAAAAAGCGTATCGCGGTAACATTGTCGTCAAACAGACAAATCTCCATTGAATATCTTCAATTCCGTCTTCCCGACAACTTTAAGACTTAGACGAAATCTCATCGGATAATCTGTTGTCATTTATGACCAATTCCAATGCCTATTGGGTAAGACAACGACTCTGTAGAATCTCATTTAAACTATGAAATGAAAGCAAAAAGTAAAAATGAATAGGTATATGGAGTGGCGTAAGCTGACCATCATTTCTAACTTCACTTGAGATAGGAGAACAAAACTATTCGCGAATCGACACACTTCTCAGGTACTACATTTCTTAATAAATGACGCCAGAGGGGCATCAAATTCCGCGTAAATGTCTAGGATGACAATGATCCTTGGTCTTTGTAGAACATAACGATGCCATAAGAAACTTTTGGAGAACAGTCGAAGGTAAACCAAGACTCTTCGTTGCTAGTTTGTCCTTCACGCGTGTTGGTCAACCTGCACAAAATAACGCACGCGAAAGCTTCGACTACATTGGGATTATCCGTATACTTATAGTTTCCCGAATAACTCCACAGGGCACACTGAGAATCAACGCAGGATGATGAACAAGCTCATTTTCAGCTATTTGTAGTTGATGTAGTTTCTCCCCGGGTCCTGCTTGAAGATCCGTGCAACGTTCACTCTCTCAGCGAGGGGAGCATCTGTTCAGAATATCACACCTTCGGAAACATAACTTGAACTACTCTAACATTACGCCTGTCTCTAACAAACTTGAGGAAATGTCATCGGAACCCGGCTATTTTTTGAAGTGGCAGGGTTTGCACCTCCTTGCTCATCTGTGCCTCATTAGGTTAATGTGTTAAAACACCACGTAACATGTGCCGGAATGGCTATGGAAGGGTTTGATGCTGGAGACCAACTAAACTAAGCTTTAAATTGTTCCGCTCAGCTTCACGGGCCTCCGTTGTTGATTGGAAATGGGGAACCTTCAAATTCGTAGACCGTTTCACTCCCACTCCAGGCTTTCGTGAAGTAGAAAAGCTTGTTGAAATTTCCGATGACAGCACCATTTACTATCAGTGATGCATGTTAAAACCACCAAATTCCTCGATCCGTAATTAGGATTACATTGAGTTTACGTTTAGTTAAGAGCATTGCTTCACTGTGCTCGGTGTTAGCAAGGACGCGCAGGCATACGCCAAGAATGCACGAAAACTCAGTAGCAATCTGAAATGTCACGACGGGAGAGATCAAGCTACAACTTACAACCCAGCAGAACACCAGGTATTCTCGATGAACGATCAGTGTTCGTTGGTTTTATCAAATGGACGTCCAAAACACGGGGCTTCTGTATTCGGCGTGCGACTGTTTGCATTCGTTAATACAGCTTCGCTCCGGGAAGAATGAAAGCTCGTATTTGCATACAGTTTATCGTATTTTGTTTCCGCATGCATATTTAAGCGGTTCGGCCGACCAGTACAGAGTAGGTTTTTATTTGACAATGTACCTATAGCTTTTGAACAGTCTGGAGCTCCATAAAAACATCAGCAACGTTCCAAACAAGTTAGTGACTAATTGATCGGTGTACGCACATCTCTTGAAGGAATGCCGTAGGGTAAAAGGAATATGACGACTAGCTACAACAACTTCAAAATAGCAAAATGAAAAAAATGAAGAAAACTGAGCAACTGACCAATAATAGATTATCGATTATGACATGTTATACAAATGTGTTGTTCATCGGTCGAATGACCTTGGATTGGCATTACTGACGATCAGAAAAAGATAACAACGATCTTTTGTCTGGATTTTCTCAACATTCGTAGATTTGAGCTTAGAATAGGTTGGCTTAATTGAAGAAGTGTTCGATACAGAGCGATTTTGTGCATGTCTCGTACCACGAGTAAATCAGTGCAGAAAGAGTGACAAATCTTACCGGCGTCTTTAATCTGAATTGGGTTAGTTTGCATCAGTCGATGAAACAAAGTACGTAATTCCAACAACCGTTGCCTGGAAAAGCGCAAGATATCCAATCGGGGACTCCGATCATGTCGCTCGTGCAGTTCGTCCAAACTTCCCGTGGTCGATAGTCGCGTCTCGTTTCTTGGATCAGCCGAACATGCATCGAAGGCTAGTTGTTGTCTTTGCTTTCGTTTAGAGGAGACCCGAGGCAATGTTTGACATTTACGTTGATCCATTAAATATGGATTAAAATAATTATGCTTTGACTCTATACCGGACACAGAATGCTGCTTCGCGGGACTGATCACTGGTACATGGGTAAGGAAGTGCGATTCCAAAGTTGGAAGGCAAGATTCAGTCTGAAAAATTTGGAAAAGGTGATCGAAAACATGCACGGATATGGTGACTTTACCTTCAAAAAGGTGTACAATTTGAAAAATAACAGGCTGAAATTTCTTTACGGTTTCATGGATATGGCAAACTATGCCATTTTAAAATAGGGAGGAAAAACAATTACAAAACAACTCAACTTATGCTTAATGTGATTCAGCGTGTGATACTTCAATGCCTTTTCAGGCAGAAAGCAACCGGTCCACTATAACGATTATAGACAAATCTGCAGACGTTCAGCTCTATGCGGCTTGGCAGCACAAGACATGGGCTAACAGTATGTGGCTTTCACATCAAACACTAGTCAAACGCACACCTTGAAACCATTCAGGTTGTCGTTTGAATGATATAACGATCACGACGTCATAAACCTCGCAACATACAAGAGATGAAGCGCAACAATATATCCCTAATCATCTACTTGACTCCCAGGTTCTGACAGAAACGTAAATATACTGCTCTGAGCCAACTAATCAATCTTATCATGAGGGGACTGTATCTGGCAACTGCGTCGATATTCTTGACTCTAGATTTAATTTTGGCGGTGTTACTACCGTACTACTTTTCTAATTCGCAAAACGTATGACTCAGAATATATTTATATATATATATATATATATATATATATATATATAAACCGAGAGAGGGAGAGAGAGACGGACAGAACCCCTCAAAACTCGGCAGAAGCAATGTCATTTTATCACCGCTTCGTCTCCAACTCGAGACACGTATTTAAAAAACTGAGTCGAATGCAATGACCTTTGCGACACATTGGTCTCCCACTAGATAAATTGGAATTTTAATTTAGATGCTTTCCTGGTTTGTATATTTGTACGCCGCAACTTTAAAAAAATAGACTGAAAATAATCTTATGAAATTTTACTCGACTCACTTTTCAATTTGATCGTGTTTGTATGCATGTGACTACGATAGACTGGTTTACAAATATAGGCTGCATTTTATTTACTACTACATAAATATTATCAGATGGGTGCAGCAGGCAACTGACAGTATGCAAGATAGTAAGAAAGTAAAGAAAGATGAGCCCTAACCCAGTTTAATAATGGAGATATTTCACAAAAGAACCGTTGGGCAAGTTTATTCGAAATTCACTTCCAATTTTCTCTGGTTTCACAGGCCTGATAGTTAACCGCCCAAATGCTCTGGTGCACTTAACCGCGAATGTACTTAGTTTCATTATCTTCTTCCAAAAACCTACCGCTGCCATTTTAGCTTATTGTGCTTCCATGGTATTGAATCCGAATTAACAGGAAACATCACGAATTGCCTGCTAACTCAATCGATGTAAAATAGGAAACCGTAACGTCCATTATCTTCTATTCTTTGTTGCCAAATACAACAGTGAATCATGGTACTAAAAATGTTCTCCTCATTATTTTGCGTGTTGGTAAAAGCGCTACCAAGCGCAAAGATTAAGTGTTACAGGACGCAAGAGTTTTCGACATTTTCACAAATTTATTCTTGATTGTTTTATTTTATGGAATGTCGATTTTAGTAGAAGTTGACTTGACCGAAACTCACGGAATTTCATCCAGTTCGGAGGCCATATTTTAATGCTTATTGCTGTTCGTTGCCATTAAGCACGGAACTTTTAGGGATAACGGCAAATTAATGTTTGACATCTGACATGCCTCACTGTATTGTGAAACGCAGATTACACTAACTCGGGAAACACTGAATTAGTTAATGGGGGTAAAAACGGACTCAAAAAATAAATAAATCATCTAAGTCAGTCAGGGTTGAAATGATCACAAACGATAACAATCTATATGTTTTGAAGCAGTATACTCGTAACCATTATACAGTCTGCTCAAGGAAAAACGTTGTTGTAAAACAAACAGTGAGGTCTCCAACTGGCGCATTCTCCTCAAACCCCATCCTGAATGAGATTAGATAGATAAATGATGAACATAAGTGTCGATGAAAAATCTCGCCAGGAAGCAAATTCATAATGAAAAATGGTGCCAAATAGAGGAAGGATTACTGTAGCTGCTGACTGAATCGCGGCTTAAATTATCCTGCCTTTCCGACAGGGAGCGTCAGAGCGATCCAGAAAATGTCTAAATTATAAGTATAGTATAGCAGAAAACAGCATGGGTGTGCAAAATGATGAGTCATTACTATGAAGTCGTCAACCGTTCAATGATATCCCCACCTCATTCACTTTTTGCTTCTATCATTGCTAGGAATCACTTCTAACAGCTAGGTAGGAAGGAACAGCCAAAGTCATCTCCCAGTTCTTTCTCACTAAAACAGCCACACCCGATTAGTTTAATCCGTCTGCACAGACACCAAATAAGTCAACAGAGACATCTTTATGAACAGGGTAATACTCCCATTGTCCACTACAAATTGATTAAATATAGGATTTTAAAAATTGCAAGATTTACTGTCCGGTATCGAGACCACTTGCATTAGGAACAGAAAGACAAATACTATTTGGCGGCTAAAAACCCTTATGTATTTAGTAGCAAAAACAAAAGTTGCTGACAAATCAGTATACTGACTGAATGTTAAGGACAATAACGGAACCCGGCAACCGTGCTCCCTGAAGGACGTTTATTCATGAACACACCTAGAGCTCAGACTGGAATGGATGGAAAATGCGCAAAAAGAAAATCAATAAACAGCCCTGAACAAGAAGTGTTACAAGCACCGCCAGATGCAAACAATGGTTCAAAATGCGTAAGTAAAGAACAGAGACTGTAGAGTTATAAATGCACCGATCATTGAAAACTCGCAAACCAGAAACTTATTGTCAGGCGAGCAGGACACCGTCGGAAATATAGTAAAGAAGTGACGTATAATCGACTTACTATTGAGAACTGAACTACCTCGCTTGTCGAGTCCAGATCAAGGCAGTGTTGCGAGCCACCATCAGGATGGGTTCGCAGTCCGCGTAATAGCTCAGATCCATTTGAATGACTCAGCTGACTATTACGAGTGTCAAAATTACTGTTGTTATTATTATTGTGATTGTCATTACCATTCGACCCTCCAGTCGTAACCGACTGACTGCAAATTTCAAAACTCGCTTCCAAGCTGTTCGATTTTTGATTGAACAACACAGAGGTGGATGTGGATAACTCCATTGTATCCTGTCGATAAACGGGTGGAACCATTGAATCTTCCGTAGTTTTCAATTGGACCCCACTGTTTACTACATTACTCGGTGTTGTGGTTATTGAATGATGCGGAACAAATACATGAGACTTGCACTTGGCTCCACGAAGTTCCGAGAGGACCGCATCATCTTGGCTAGCATCGCTCAGACCTGAGATAGCTATATCGTCCCACGGAAACTCTTCCATAAATGTGCTCACCGGTTCGCAACCATCAGTATCACTGGAGTTTGAGTATAAGGGATCCTGTGTGAATATGGGGAAGGATCTGTTTGTAAATAACTGACTCTACGTGGAGTGGTGAAACTAACAAAAAAGACGAATGCGCAACAGAATGAACAGTTTTGTGGGGATTGAGGATGAATGGTGAAGCTGCGGTTAGAAGTAATTAGAACAAAATGCGCGAACAAAATGGTTGATTTTATATGGAACTCACGGAGTATGGTCGCCGCCGCCAAATATGCTGTCGGATTAAATAAGGAAATCTCTGATTGTGGCAATTCGCTGACAAAAACCCCTTACGCGATGACCAGTTACGTAAACGATGACTCGTGAGGTAACAAAAATAACACTTGCGGTAAGGATTTCTAATTTGCTGATTCCAAACGTCTCACAGTCGAAGCGGTAGAAAGGGTATTCCAGAGGGAATTGGATGGACCAAATAGGAAACCATATAAAAGAAATCGCTGGAACCGGTGATGCGACGGTAAAGCTAAAGCGAGGCGCTTCTGATCACACTGACCATGCCTAGGCTGACCGGAAACTGTCTGAATTAATAGTATACAGAAATCTTAATGTGGGGTAAAATTAAAGGCAGAAAGCCATCTTCGTTTCCATCGCATTAGTTCATAAAGTTCAGAGGCTGGATTTGTAACTTTTGTGCCAAATTTCTTAATGAAGCTGATTAAAAACAGAATTATTTATTAGTGAGCGATGTCGCCGGAATTCCGGGTGAAGATTTGATCAAACATTTCCGGATGGTTTTGGAGTCAAGTGCGACGAATGACCGGCAGTCCATATTTTTCACCCGGAGCATCAAACAGATTCACCCATGACGGACAAACATCTATTAACAAACACCGAGAAGAAAGTTTCTGGGAGTGAAGGCAATTCGATTTAAGCAGTGAGAGTTATGAATGCTCATGAAATAAACTCTACCATATGCTGCAAATTTTCTAGTCAAAATTAAATTATATTTGCGTCGATCAAAAAGTCATCGGAAAACAAGTCGAAATACTATTACATGAATAAAAACAGGAAATTCATTCCTATTTAATTCTTATTACGTTTAGGTCGCCGCTTTTTTAGTTAACTCAGTCCTCGAATTCAAGGCATCCCATAGCTAAACCATGTGAGGATATGATAATCATATGATCCGAAATGAGGAACGTGATCCCTGGAATAACCACAGATTCATTGAGGAATCTAAATAATAATAAAACAAAAGCACTCGAGTACTTTAGTCTCTTTACGATACGGAGCAGAATAATTCTAACTGATTTTTCTGCTTTTTGTGACTGGATAACTGCTATGTGGGAGAAATAAAAATCCACCGAAAAGCGTTATCATTAGAAATAGTTTATACGGAGTGACTTCCGTTGTAACCCAAAGCGAACAAATGATCAAGAAATATTTTGTGAAAGTGAATGTTTGTTCGAAACATCATTAAGATATTCTGGTGTATTCTATAATAATTTTAGATAGGTGACAATGAAATCTATTGCGATGTGAAATTATATATTAAATGCCAATAGTTACTAAGCAGTAGAAAGCAAACTAACTTGATAGTCATCCCAAAAATGTAACAAAGGTTCATGACATTCCAATCCAAGTGTTTTCTGTTTGGCACTAGTAGTTACGGAGAAATGAAGTTTTTGGTGAATGTGTGGACTACCCTCGTCCGTTGAACTCGCAACGGCCAATCCAGATCCTCGCTGATGTCGATCATCAGGAAACTGGTGGGGGAAAACACATTGTTTTAATGGAGCCGTGCAGTACTGACTTCTAACCATGGCGTCAGCTTGTGCCGCAGCATCTAGGTAAGATTTGACTCGCGTCCGCCAAAGCCCGTATTCTGGATCACTTGCATCTCCTTCAGCAGATGAACTGTCACTACGGCGCCCTTGTCCGTAAATCATAGCTTGATCCAACCTCACAGAAAGGGGTGCACAGAAAGAATGTGCTCTGGATAGAGGTGTCGACAATAGACAATCAGATGGATGTACATCCGACCGAAGTGTGTGCCCTAAAAGGGCCGGATGAGACGGACAACTGGAGGAACAGTGACGAAGTTTTCCACTAAAAGGAGTTTGCCGTTTCGATTTATATCTGACGAGCACAAATGGGGCAGGTGCCATAGTAGATTCCGTCTTTTTTTGATCGGCAACCACTGCGGGAACAATTTAAGAGTTGGTATTTGAGACTAAGTCCCAGATATAATCCGACTGATCAGAAATGCGACTTCGCTTTGCGACTATACAGAGGATTTCAAAAAAGCGCTAATAATCCACAGAACTTGCTGATTCCAGATGATAAAACTCAGAACATTCCGGAAGAGAATGATAGAATCTAGGTTTTAATTGCTAAGGTAGAACAAACAATGCAAAAATACTGTAAACCTATTCAATTATTAAAACTGATCATTGGCGGTGTATTTGGATTTGTTAGCCTTCCAAAAGAAACGGGACGAGGCAACAGCTGGGAGAAATAACCTGCCGCGTCAAAGTAAAATTATGGCGACTCCTCTGACTTTCGGGGTCTGAAATACGGGTATTCAGGTGATACAGTCTCCAATGTGTGATTGATTACCGCGAGCAAACTGATTTGTTTCATTTGTGATTGTTAAGCTCTTGGGGCCAGTGAAAGTGTACGCTGAAGCTGTGAGTCAACCAATGCAGTTTTTTCGTGAATAAGCATCATTCTAAGTACGTATTTGCGGGTTCGTACATAAACATGTACGCACAACCGACAATCTATTATTCAATTTCGTCTGGCACGCAAACACGCGGCCATATGGATCTACTCAAGAGGCGAGAAACTGACATGATCACTAGGGAAAACACCATGGTAAGTGATGCGTTCCGGGGGCCAAGACTGCGCAGGTTACCACAAGAACATGAACCGGAGACTTAAACGGCCTCACAATTCAACCCCGCGGCAAAGAGGGTATCCCCACCCACTTTCCCTCCAAGTAAACCGATGCGCCTAGAGACGCAGGGCAGAGCAAAGATGAGTTTGCACTGTGCCCGCATTTGGTGTGTCTGCATTCCAAGTGAGGACAACGAATTGATCGGAACACCGTTTGCTGTGATCAGCAATGGAATTAGGAAAGCTAATGTGCATGTGCTGACACTCCAAAGCGTAAACACTGACAAGAAATTTCCTAAATCACCTTGTTTGGGAACTTGAAACGGAAGGAAGACAAAAACTGTAATCAGGAAGAAGCGCAAAATAATTATTGCCGATTTAAGATTTCGCCGCAGTTTGAAAATTCTGACACTTCTGAAACCTATTTTTTCTGCTATAGTGATACCAATCGGAACATCGGAAACAAAATATAAACGCAAAAAGTCCAAAGGAAATACTTGGATTTTGATATAACCAGAAACGAAGCGTCATTGATACGAAGTTGCAGCAACCCACATCACAACATCTAAGCGCAGTCTATTTCCAACTTCCTAGCTGGTATTTAGACTGCGGGAAGTGCGAAATGGATGACTTCCGGTTGCATTGTAATTGGTGATGAAGAACATATGGCGATAAGAGCTGCAAGCAAAATTGATGAGAATTTCTAAAGGCCACACTGTAAGGCCATTAGTACGATTATGTAGACGCGAATGAACCTATTCATAACTGACCACTAGTGACCATTGAAGACAAGTTTGTTTGTATGCACAGTATACGTGTTTCTGCCGGCGAAACCAATCGGATACCTGACTATGATAGCAAATGACGACATAAGACATATCGAAGTTAATTCGTAACGAGCTTCATTGCTCAGATTATCATACCGATCACATGACTGGAGAGCAGTTACAAGCTAATTTGAGTCATAACTAGAACGCATGCAAGGGTGGGAAAACTGTGTTATGCCGGCGGTTGCTCCTGGTGAACCCAGGTACCAGATAAACTCAACCCATTCATCACCAAGAGGGTATTGTATAAGAATAATGTCTAAATACAAGACTATTACAAACTTCAAAATCCGGTGCATGATTAATCCGAGCTAAAGATGAACAAAGCGGCTGCCTCGCAAAAGTATTTGGAAAGTGTGCCAACAGAGTGATCGAATTACTATTTAACAGTGAAAAAAGTGCGATGGGTGGTAATTTTTCTGGAGCCATCAACCTGGTGATGCAACAGAGGATAAGCTTACAATCGCGAGCTGCAGCAGTAAGAACTTAACAACAACAAAGGATATTGCAGCTGTGGATTCGTTGGACTTGTTTAAATTTTCATTTTTGTGGCAGTATACTCAGAGAACTAAGTGAAACAGAGCGGTGGCACTTACCACTTGACGGTGTTGTGGTATGCAAAGAGATATCCTTTGTGGATAACTCTTCCAGGTCGGTTTTCGTAGTCTTGTTCAACCGAGATGTAAGCCATCGAGCGTGCCAGCGTAGTCGGGCATCTAATGAAAGCCGCACTCGTCCCGTGTTCACGTGTGTTCGGCTGTAAGAACAAAATGACGGAATCGCAAAAGTACTTTTTGTAAGTGAATTTGGATCAAATCGCCCAGCTAATCCTATTCGGTTCCCTTCGAAACCGCGGAAAAATAAGATCTCGTTTTGGTTAACTGCAATGAGGTAGCGGGAGGATTAATGATTTCAGTCCAAGTAGGGTCTTAGAAAACGCCATATTGTTGAAATTATAAAAACTGTGGCTACGTGGAATACGCCAACCAACTGTGATTGTTGAGTTGGCAGGCCGTGCGTTTTGGGCCACTGATTTAGAATCTGATTATTCAATAATTCCAGAACACTATTCTCAGAGTTCACCAGAATTCATGAAACTTTGAAAAATATACAAGCAACACTAGAATTGCTTTTTTTTCTTCTTATCTCACTACTGAAGATCTGGCTGAAAAGCACAAGTCTAATCGTCCCTGAAGATGTCATTATCATGACAAGAAAAATGTTCCCCAGGATAAAACATTCACTTAAAAAAGAGTTGGACAGAACGGATTTTTATTTATTAATTTCTATGCTGATCATATAAAAGTCAATTGCAGATTGAAGGCGGAAATTTTCAGCAGCTTCATACGGTGATTATAGTAGCTTAATGATGAAGACTAAGGGCGGATTAACTTGATGAAAACTAAGCGTGTCGGCGATTAAAACAAACCACACCGTTTTCCTCACTCTGGGGAAAAACAAAGTACGAGCAGAGAAACCAGAAGACAAAAAAACTGCCAAAGTGAGTAGAAAATACTCGGGGAAAAATGCTCTGTTCGCTTCCATTGCAGGATTTCTCATATTTTATGACCTAACATCGATTTTTTCACATTAATCTGGGAGTCGGAACACTTTTATTCTTGAAGGAATCCCAGCGATCATAACTGCTCACCATCTGGAGAAACAAAGTGGTGGATCTACGGGTGAGACCAACGTTCACGCCAAATAAAAAAAACATTTTATAAACGAATAAAATCTATCCTAATGAAGCTAACTTTTTTCAACACAGCCCTCGATGCTTTTATACTTCCGGTATTTTGTAATAGTGGGCTGAAGTTATTTCTACGTATCGCTACCCTAATCTCCAAAAACTAACTGAGTTTGAAATACATTACTGAAGACAACTTTTACACCCCAAATTGAGTTAGTGATACTACCAAGCACGTTCCAGCCAAGATTAGGACCAACTACGTCCAAAGACGTGAAAGAAACCGGAATTGATTTCCTAATGGAGGGAACCGATTTGCATCCGGAATATACCAACAGATGGCACCGTTGCTCATAAAACGACGCCAACGGGCAGAAAAATACTTTGAATGGGTTGGTCTACAAATAAAGAATTTTAATTGGAATTACAAACGAGGAGAAGAGGCCAGACGAATTTCAAATTCGCACTAAGAATATTACTGATTATTTGTTTGCAGAGAATCCTCGGTAGCCCATGGTGACCAACTCAGACTACAACAATACTGTGGTTGCTGACGAGTGCGGCACCTTTATCAGAAGAATCGAGCACCATGGCTATGAACGAGCATGCCCCCTAATCCCTAGGCCCCAAAGAGGGTTTAGGTACATTAGCCGCTAAAATTAAATTGATATCGAACCACATAAGGCCACAGTAATCCAGCCCTGATAACAAGCCGGGCGACAGCAAAATGTCATCTATCACTAGTAAACAATGAACTTAATATTCAAATCTTTGACTTTTGAGGTCAGCAATCCCTAGTCGGCTGAAACACTCACGAATACGAGAGCCGGACAAACACGGCCACCACTCACTTTTGTTGCCTCTGAACTTCTTCGTAAGAGTTATATGGCAACGTAACAACTGGTCAGTGACTCATCCGTGAGGACGGATATCGATCGCTACACAAACCGTTGTGTCTAATTTGCAAAATACGAACTCCGTTGTCGTTCTGAGTGAATATTATGGAAAACTTTCTTAGACCATTTTAAACAAAGAAACAATTCGTGAGATGCATGTAGGGCAGCCAAAACGCGGACTATTGCCGCAGTATCGGGTCGACTTGACATAAGTCTCCTAGAGGAATCTTCAGATGAAAGCAAAACATTGCAAACTGGGCAGCGAAATCCTTCCAGTGTGAAAGACAGCACCAATTATCATTTTATATAAATCAAAAACTAGTTCGACTTGTATTAAACTTGGTGTACATGTTGCTAAAGTGATTATGAGACTCAGGTTAAATGCGGGTTTCTACAGCTTGGTCCTCCAAAAGGGTGACCATTACGAATGGCAGATGGGCGTAGAAGATGCTTGAGCGTAAGGCCATTCATAGCATTTCTTATGACAGAAACAATTTGCAACATGTTCCGAGGTAACGTGTATGGTAGTGCAATCGGAGATCAATATTTTGAGGTAACACTGAAATTAGATAAATCAGGATGTTTGAGAAATTTATTATGAATCACCTACGGATAGGCTGTTTCAAGGTGTACTGCTCCACAAGTCCGATGGCTGTTGGAACATGGTGATCATGGCATGCTGCACTAGCATGGAGAAACTAAATTTTACGCTTCGGTTTGTCTAAGAATCAACCAAATTTAAAGCAATCTAGTAGAAGACTAACATCTGATAGGATTTAAATGAAATAAACGAAATAGGATAAATTTCATTCCGCTCTATCAGTTCTGACAATGTATACTTTCTTGTCAAATTCAATGAGAGCCACACAATGTGCTGTCAAACTAAAGCCTTCACATATGAAATTAATCGCCGGATCAAATCATGCCACCTTCGCACAGGTAACTGAATGAATTCTGTCTACTTATAACAAATGAGTTCGAGATTTTCATACCGAAGTGCGTAAATGATTCTGTAAGTGAAGACTGACTGCTCCCTGATTAGGAGACAATGAAAAAGGGGACTAACAACACAGTACTACGCTTCTGTGTGCAGGTAAAAGGGTTGGTTATACCTCAGACTACTGCAAAGTATCGATCGAGTAGCGATTGCGCATACCCCCACAAACACACACACACACACAAACAAACAACCGAACACGCGGGTTTTCGACTGCATGTAAGGAAATCGTGAGCACTGACTAGCGCTAGACCAAAATATCGAACTCCAATGTATCAGATGCGCATTCACCTGGGTGTGTGGACACGAGCGACTGGACCGAGTGTGAAATATGGGGTATGAGTTAGCGAGAGGACGAGCGAACTGCGATCAAAATATAACGACAAACGTTCACCAATAGGGTGAATCCCCCACTCTTGGACCTTCATTTAGTGTCTGTAAATTAATTGTCCTTATGATAGATGCTTGGAAAAAGCTCGTTTGCTTTATTAAATTAGTTCTACCCCCGGGATGGTTAACAGATCAAGAAAACCAATGTAGCTTACTGAGAAGACGGACCACGCGGAATTAATTCAGCAACAACTGGCCAAGTCTATTAGACCTGAGACATTTTTGCGTAGTGAAAGATTTACAAAATTGCTAAAATCGATGAGCCCACAGTTTTATTTGGTCGAAAAATAATTTATATCAAGAAAATACGTGTTCATGAACAGTAATCTTATGATCTCAATGGCCTAATTATATGGCTCCGTTTCGTCTCCAGGAAACCATGCAGTTAAAGCAGAAATGAAAAGAGAGCAGTGAAATAACAACTATAAGATAGCAAGTAGTAGTAGCAACTACAAAGAAAACAAAAGATTTGGATTGGAGGAAGATCAATGACTGTGGTATTTGACCATATCACTTACCGACCTTAGCCATGCAGGTGAATCTAACAGACCCCACCCAACGGTCTAGGTAGACTTAAACTTCATTAACAGCGCACATCTTCCAACCATTACCTGCCATGGAGAACAATGTACAACGAAACGGGCGTTTTGTGGGCACGAGAAATACGGCCAGACTAACAGTGAGATGCAGCACACGATAACGTAAGACGTAACTGCTAGTCGACTCCGTTTTACCAAACATTGTTTTTTAAAAATTCGCACCAAAGGAAATAGTGATAAACTTAAATGCGTTATTTGTTACATAAAACAGTTAGAAAAGTGCCAGATGCTCATTTGAATGCCATCTGTCAGTCAACCTCATGACGCAAACGTTCGCTATTCCAAAGCCACTGTTTTATCGATATTCGTAGATACATTGCGACGTTTCTCTGTTCAAACCAATTTGTCGTATTCGTTTATATGATCTGTATTCAAATATTAGATAGCAGTAGAGGCCCAATCAGTCTTTGCTTTGCCTTGCCTCACGGAGGTTTTTCGAACTAGGATTCTAACACCTGAACTGTTTTCATCAGACAACAGACCTGATGGGGGGAAGAGAAGCAAATGGTGATAATAAAAAAATGATCAAAAAATGAGCCCACAATTTAAATAAACTTGTGATGTGACATAATTCTAAACTCTGGATATTGTTTACTTTTGGGCCCGTGGGTGGTGATTTCCCATCTCAAGCTTATGCAAACATCCTATCATCCTTTTAACTAGGCCTTAGGACTGATCTCCGTGTTCGTTGTGAAAGAGTGCTTCTAACAATCCTCATTCACGCACACAGACTAAAAATAACATTTCCTGGAGAACTGGTTAAAATGCAATCATGTCGTCCATGCTACAGATTTATGTTCGTCACATTTCGATAAACCGCATTGTTGCTACTTCGCCCTGCCTAAGCACGCGGCGTATCATGGAAAAATGCATTGATGTGTACAGGCAAAAAAGCTTCTTATTTCGAGTGGTATTATTTATTTTAATGGGATTTGATTAAAATTCACGCCAGTCCCAAATTGTGTTGTTGTCAAGCGCTGAGACTAAGAGTGTGAGTCATGTAGGTCGTGATCTCAAACTGACTGTCTCGAGCAATGCGAAACTCATTACGAAAAGATCTAACACGATGTGCGAATTCTCGGTAAGCGATTCCTTCGGATGGAAAACAGGAAGACTTTTGTGTTAATCATTCTGCCCGACGATAACATCTACAGTCATAACGTCATAGATCAAAACTCAACGTCCGCAAAACACTGCAATCAACTTGATCCGTTTCCAGAAAAACTATTTAATCCAGGCGTTTTCGCAAAAAATGCAGATTGTGAGTGACAGATCGTCCCAGTGAATAGCTATAACAACAAACAAATTGGATTTAATGATGAACAAAGCGATTTCTGAAACAAGCGTGGACGTCACGTTTTAGAAAATCTATTCGATCAGTAAAAATAACAAAAAAGCTTTCGGGAAGTCCAAATAATATTGAGCGTCTTTACTCAACCAATCAAGATATGGTTCTTTAACCTTGGAATTTTATAATGAGAGTCCTAGTTCCTCGACAGTATACATTCGCACATTGTGGGAAATGCCGTGGTCAATCTAAACGATAACCACATAAGCTACTTACGATTCAGTATATTCCGGGTAGAAAAGGCAAAATTAATAAAAGCAAAAAATTTTGAAAGTATTAGAAAAAATTATGGGAAGCCACAATCAATTTGATAAACTTATTCGTTTTACTATGGAGTTCTTAAACAACTCAAGAAAAATGGAAGCAAAAGCATTGGGAGAAATCCGAATCTTGCAAAACCACAAATATAAGAAATTTCCCTTCGTTTACAAACCACATACTTAATTCCAAATCCATTATGGTAATTATGAATCAGCTACAAGTCACTCCAAATAGACTGGCGATATGAGTGAAGCTAACTTGCGTGGGATATATGTAGATAGTCTATAGTGGACATGCAAAACAATTCAGGACGTTAAACATGTGAAGTTAAGTGATTCAGTGGGGCAAGTGATACTCTAGTGTACTGAACCACTGAATCAATTTTCAGCAGAAACAGAGAAACATTACAATGCCTAACATGCACTTTTTGCATTAGAAATGATATTCAAATCAAATTTGCTGATGGTTTTTAAAACCGTTATCCTTCAAGACTCGGGATGATGAGTGATGATTGCTTCAGTCTAGTCCGATCAATCGTAAACCATGAACCAAGTGCCACTGATTTGCTTGTTAAGTCACAATACAAACTATAAAGCCAGGGAATTAAATAAGAATAAGAAACGATCACCAATGAAGAAGGCTTTTTAAGAGCTTCTGATCATTGGGCTCGGTGTTTTGAGCGAATGCCTGAATAGCAGGAGTAATTTAGGTCACATATTACCTGAACGCTAAGCTCAGTGATCACAGCGCCTCAGAAAACCAACAGCCTGAGCCGAGATTAACATAACGTCTCAAGACTAATGAGAATGCGAAACGCTAACCATGGTTGAGAACATTACCATCTTCAATAGACAAGCATGTCCACTGAATCAGAAAGTTTATCTAACCAAAATGACGGATCAACGGTTTCGAAACTCCTACCCATATCATCGACTGCCTATCGTCACTCGTCTTCCTTAGGACGAGAAGTTCGAAGAAAATATAAAACATTTCAGTCATTCGAAATTTTTTCTTAACAGAAATCTGTATGACCAAATGCCTGGTCTTTTGAAAGTCTGATCCCTGTTTATAGATGCCAATTAGCGGAAAAGATTAAAACATTACTATGGAATACAGCAACGGAGGAGTGATTTTGAGTAAAAGCTGACTGACTGAACGAACGTCGCAGATCATCAAAATTGTGCCATGAAATTCGAACCAGAAAATTACGCCAGTGTTTTTAGTGAGCAGCTATGACAGATCATTTGTCTTTCTAGATGTTCCAGTGCACCTCGACTCAAGCAACATAAGCAAGTAGGATACACCAAGTCAGGCTAGAATAAAAACTCTAGAAATAGCTCATAAATACATTCTCCTGTCTAAAACATTTAATCAGTATTAATTGGTAATATCGCTTTTGTAAAGAGATAGTAGGGTTATTGTATAAAACCAATGGTACTTACCCTGACTTATCAGCTATTACCTTAGCCCGCTTGAAGTTTCCCTTACTGGTTAGTAAAAGTCGCCTGTTTGGTTGTCGCACTAAAATTCGATAAATCGGCGGTACGGTGGACAGGACAGGGACTGACTGACAACTGCGAGTCGTTTCACTAGTTTTGATCCAATGCTGATTACAGGAGATCCGACGCATTCGAAATCGTCGTTTCGACGTAATCTGTGGAATTCCAAGATGTCCAGAATGGCTGACATCTTTTTTGGATTGTTCATCAACAGTTTCTTTCTTTTGTGCATCGGGTGGCATATTTCTCTCATCACATGAACAAACTAGATGGTCTCGTGTCGAATTTCTGAACTCTGAAAGCGAACCACCAAGATCATCCTTGAGAACCGGAAGAAACTCAAATGGGTCAGTCGATTCCGAATTAGGTTGCTGTTCTTGTGATTCAAATTCCGGAGGTAACGTAAATCCTGCAAGGTGAGACATCAAACGGTAAAAATCGTTCTATATGAATTTTTCAGCTTTTCAGGTTCCTCTTAAGGCGCAGAAATGAAGTTCAGAACGATAACCTGACAAAAAGAATCCATGGATTGGTGGACTGTCAGAAAGAGAGACAGACAGTAACAAAGCTATGTACGCAATTTATCCATTGACTGTTACGGGCGTAAGCGGTCGTGGTTGCTGTGCCGAAATCTGTAACCAGAACAGTTTGAAGTACAAGGCTGGATCCAGTTAACGGGATTTCTGCAGGTCTTCAGACGCACGCATTTACCGTTCATATCGTTCCTGCTAATGTGTGTGCGCGTCAATGCGAAGGCAAATGAATAACAGAGTGCGTCAGCGAGCCGATCAGCAAGCTGACACACAAACATTACCGATTCAGACCTGAATAGACAGAGCACGCGAGCGTACGCACAAGCATGAACGTGCATTGGTCCATCAGATCTGACAGTTTTACGAAACTACGGTGACCAAAATGGTATAAACCAATGGGTGAGTAACAAGGGCGGCAACGGGAGAAGCAACCGGATAGAATGTGTATTGCGAATTCCCAATATTAATGCTCGACGTGGTAATCAGTTGAAGAAACCAAATATGAGAAGGAGCACGAGTGAGATTACTAGATAGGTATGCATCATTTCAGGTGATCTAAGCATACGAAGGTTGGCAGAATGGCAACCGAAACTAACTATAGATCGAAGTGGTATGTGGATAAATGGAGAGAATGTGACCGTAAGCACACGGCTGGATTTAGGGTTATTGGTGCTAGCCTGGAATGTATACACCGCACGGTGTTGCCCAAAAAAATCTGCCTATTGGCACAGATGAACAAAAATA
Source organism: Fasciolopsis buskii (assembly GCA_008360955.1). Classification (NCBI taxonomy): domain Eukaryota; kingdom Metazoa; phylum Platyhelminthes; class Trematoda; order Plagiorchiida; family Fasciolidae; genus Fasciolopsis; species Fasciolopsis buskii. The sequence continues at coordinate 22,827 of LUCM01005579.1, read as the reverse complement.
AAACCGCAGCGAGAGAAATGGACCGGGAAGCCGAAAGCTCAAAATCGAATTGCAAAATAGAAAAAGCAACACGAAGGAACATCAGCAGAAGTAACCACACCGAGAAAAAGCAGCAGGGAATCCGGCTGCAACCGAACGAAAATATCCATTCTCGCAAAAAGCTCGAAGCAATAAAACAGACGAACAAATTTCAAAAAACCACAAAATTCAAACAACATCGTAATTACACACTCGTCAACATACAAATTAGATTCCCATCAGATATACCAATTCCCAGTCTACAAATATGAACGTGTTTCAACTACACAGTTCCCTGTACACATACCTGGCGAGCAAAAATAACACCCTAAAGCAGCCCTGTGTTCAGGCCCTAATTCCATGCACTCATCCACATACTACAACCTTTGGTTCGGGATATAAATCTTTACAATTTCTAACTTTTAGAACCTACCCAATGTGCGCATAGATGTAACGTTCACTGGATTCGATCAAAATGAAGCGGTTACTTGAGTAAATGAATGAAATTTCGAAAGGAAATAATTGGTAATAAAGTTTAGTAGGATGTCTGGACACTGAGAGACTCTCATCCGGCTAATTATTTCGTCCATGTATCCTCAAAATAAATCGACGTTTGATACCCTTCATTCCGATTTACCTTGGCGCAAAAATCGGACATAGCTTTATTACTTGGTTATCCCCGATTGTGTTACTGTTCATTTCGGAACATTACAGGATATCAAGGAATGCTTTTTGCCTACTTCCTCCTTTTAAGTAAATGGAAAATTCACATTTCCAGAAATTTTGTGGCTACATCCTTTCCTCAAGCTCGTGACAATTTTTACTTGATCTTCGTTTGCGTTTCCTGTGCCCAGCGGTCCGTAGTAGCCGATCATCGACTTAAAGTTCAACCATGAGAGCCGGCGCTAAATATGAATGGATTAAAGCGATTGATACTGGTATTGGGAATGGCCACAGAGCGACCGCCTCGTTTTATACTGCTCTCCGAGGTAGGCAATAGTTAGCGGCGTTCTTGTATTCGAAATCTCTCTCCTGATTAGATGTTCATTTCGCAGTCGAACTTTCTTTTTTCCAATTTGAGTAGATGGTATTGTGAAGTAGCAACCAAATTCAGAGCACACTGTTTCAAGGTTAATGGTTATCCACATTGAACGCTCCCAATAGGGCTTATCACTGGTGCAGGTCCTCCGTAGCACGACGCTAGGTCTGACCGGATGAATTCAGGCTTTTACGTTAAAACTGTAGTGACAGTCGGTCATGCAAAAAACAATCCCACACCCTACTTCCACGGAACTGTGACTTATGCACGTGTAAATGTCCAATGCAAAGCCGACTAGTGGGAATGTCTGCCCATTCCGCAGAGAATATCTGATTTGGTGAGAGAAATTGGCTTGGAGTTAACGGGACAATAGGCGAGCCTCCCTTTGAAGCTGTCGCGCACCTCCAGCTCTGACCGAAGACGATATCTGAACAAATCCAACGCGACAATTCTGATGAACTTCACCTGCGCGACGGTGGTGCCGTAGCGAAACGCACGTCTTCCAGTTGGAGAGCTCGTGTTTAAATCTTGGGCGCGAAGCTCACGTCTGGTGCCTTCCCAGTGGGAGGTTAGTCGCATGACCCGCCGCTTCTGAGTGAAGGTAACACTGTGAATGGCAGTCGGTTAACCAAAGAATCTTCGTTTCCTTATAAACAGTCATCAAATGAATGGAACTCTAATTCGATTTGACAAAATCAAAGTAAAAACAGGTACATCAAGCAGTTACTACTTGTTTTAAGACTGGGCGAAAAGTTCTAGTGCAATAAAAGTATTAAATTTCCTGAGTGGACGAAAACAATTCCGGTCAGGACAAAATTTACAAATGACGTCTCACGGAAACAACCGGAATCACATGGAAAGGCGATCAAAGCGAAATGGAAGACCTAAAATCATCAGTTTACCAGAGAATTTACAATGGTAATGGTTATTATATCCATTTGAAACTGTTCCTGACATAGTCGATTCTTGTCAGTCTGCCTGAAAGCGTCCGTTCATCTGTAACACCATAAACTCAGCAGATCTTACCTTCAGTTAGATGCGAATCCGACACCAAATGCCCTTTCACGCGATTCAAATAAGTGATGATGGAATCTGACGCTTCAGGCTTCATCCGATCCTCTTCGGTTGATCTAGTAAAGGAGGCTTGATGCTGGTGCTCAGATCGCTGCTGTTTTTGTTGACAGTATGACTGTGGACTGGATTCGAGTCCACTTTCCTGTTCCCCCGTGTGAATGAATGGAGAGAGCATCTGTAAAAGAACAATGTCCACACGTGACTGGCCTTATGAGGACTTTTCATGATAAGCGCAGTGCATTTTATTAATCTAAAAGTTGATCTAAAAAGTTTGCCGAAAAACCTGCGTGAATCAGTTGGTGTAATTTGGATCAATTGCACTCCCGCAAGTTAGGAGCCGAAATTAGACAAATTCGCTTTATTAATCATGCCTGATTAGAAGGCCTAGGTTTCAGCGGCTTTGATGTAATTATGTAAAATACTTTGTTTGATTTATTAGTAAGATCGCTAAACAACCATCCTATCCTGCTCATAGCATTCATTCAGCATTTCCTAAGGCATTTCATCCCTTTTTCAACTAATTTACATTGAGGACCCTCTTGTCATCCCACCAATTACAGGAGCAAATTAATCCCCTATTATCCATTAATCCAGACCAACAAATGATCCTCCACCTGCAGCACTCAAAATTACATATCACTTGATTTTCTTTTCATCGCTAGTTTTGCCTTATTTTAACGCATATAAGCGTATCCATCTAATATTTTTCATGTAACTGCTGTACACTTTATATAATCCGGGATAAACGTTACCTTGATTTGCACCGTCAAAACTGACGATACCCAGCTTTGATCATAATCAAAAATGCTACGACAAACAAATTTATCGAAAAGTGGGCCAGTGGGAAGTTAAAAGCTCCGGATACAATCAGTTGGAAGAATTAAAGTAAGAGCTGAAATAATAGGTTTTGTTGAACCACCTGTGCCACATGACGGAGACTAATCAGACAGTCTTGAATAAATTATCAAAAGGAAACTTCATTATTCAAACAATATCACACGTATCGCCGGAAATGGGACACGAAACGCACAGCGAACACAATACTGTTTCGCAGTTGACAGTAGACGCACCAGAGTGTATAGCTTGAGGATCATTACACAGAGACAAAGAACTAAAAATCAAAATAAATGCTCGAAAAGAAAACAACGTACCATCGAAGTAACTGCGACAGAAAAAAAGCATAAAACGTTTGCATCATCGTGAAGATACAGGCAAAATATCAAACAAAATGACAATAAGGGACTGAAACTAGCAATATTAACAAATTCCAGTATTTTGAATGAAAAGACCATCGGGGACGTCACAATTAAATAAACACTTGAACAGAAACACCAACTAGTGGAAGCAGATCAACGACACCGAAACAGAAAGGTGGACATGTTAGCACCGTACCTAAAATTAGCAAAACCAATGAAAAGAATCAAAATCCGTTTTCTTAGCTGAGTTAAAAAAACAAGCAAAAGTCCATATAATTTCATGTGGAGTATGGAGTAAGTGCAGAGCCTAGTGTCGGCAAAAGTGTGGTTTGTATTGGACTCGCATAAACAAAAAACGGTAGGAAGTGACCCTGTAAAGGGTTTCAAATCCCTAAGCTTCCTAAGTGAATACGAGAAACATGCCCAGTAGTGATTTGCAGACGATCCACTAAAATGTAATTTATGAGCAAAAACTCCTCGAAAACTTTGTCCCATCAATATTATCCATTCGAACAGAATTAAACACGGGCTACCTTGTCAGCGAACCACAATCAGGTGAACTTTGGACAGATAGAAATTAATCATTGTGGTAGCAGAAAGATCGAATGAATTGCATGAATTTGATAGAAGCTGCACGTCACATGTTGCCAGTATTACTTAGTTTTGATAGCGTAAAAGTATGCGTACCTCTGATATTCACTCAGCTGATGCGCGCACACACACACATACACATCACAGAATGGATTTTGGTTTTATCGAAAGCACGTTTACTGTCAAAATGACCTTATAATTACCAAAATTAAGAGGCAAATGCATGAATCAATAATGTACATTAATAACGAACTTTTAACCATAACTGACTTAGTTGCCTTGTCTCGACTGAATCTCACTTGGTTCACCCTCTTTGTTTTATTATGCGTCATGGATAAACTGGGCTAATGACGGCGAAAATGATATCACGCCTGATTTTCCAGCAAATCTGATTCGTCATTAGCGGCAAAATACATGGATAAGATGGAAATTCCTCTCCGCTTATCATCCCTTGTAGCTTTTCACGTCACATTCTTGTCAGGAAACAAACGCGGCTACTGAAGGTTGCACGCAGCAGGATTTGAAGTCCTCGGTATTGCCGACACAAATCCTTGCGTATTGCATGCTCACTAAATACCTCAAACGGGCTCACTTACCTTAAATCTTCCTGTTCTCCGCCAAAATGAAAATGAAAATTATATGATATTTCAGAGCACAGAATTGAGAACAAAGATCTCCGTCGCTTATGTCAAAGGCAAACAAAATAATTCCCATGTATTGATGTAGAGAGCGTTTCGCATCCACAAAATTTTAACACTAAATTCGCTAAGTACTTTATCATAAAAGTGATCGCATTAGTTCCCTTTGAGAACTAGACAAGACAAGGCATAAAAAATCAAACAACACATGCACCAGTTATTTAGTTTCTTTGCCATACGATCGGCTGTCGAGAAAGTTGATTCCTGTTAGCCCCTTGCTCAAGGATCAGGAAAACGACAAAAGAGTTTGAGATAATGTGCTCAAACGACTTTCAGTTTGGATCTCATTTTGAACCCTACTACAATTTCCTTAATTGCAGAGAACTAACGTTAATGTAGAAATTGCCAGTTATTTACTTGACCATAAGAATGATAATGCATTTGATAATAAGCAAGAGAACAAATCAGTCAGTCAGGAAATACGACAACAAAATAGAATTACTCATAAAAGTTCTTTACCTTGCATGCATGACTTGTACATACGTACAGATCTTGTCGAAACTCACGCAGCAAGCGTCATATGAGTAATTTCCATTCCAGCAGGCAGCAGCATTGGAAAGCAAATACTTACGTTTGTATTCCTTTTATTCAGCAAGGCCCAGAGAATACTTCTGATAACAAGCCGTATGCTCTGGAGTTATCTAGTGACTAAATAGGCTAGGAAACTAATCGATATACCATTCTGGTCACCATATGTATATTACCATGACGCACCACGAGCTTGTTACGAAGAACAAAATGAGATTTATTCATAATAATTTGGCACTTGTTTTGATAGGAATCCAGAATCAATTAACAGTGGTAATCAATGGCCCCGCCAGTATCCTTCAGTAATGTTTTGGTCTTTTCGATCTGGCACCCAGCATCTCCAAGGTGAAATTCCTTCTACCTCCGATACTTATAACTCCAAGGCACGGGACTTATTCTGGAGGGAATCAAGATTCACCTCGCGGTAGGATTTTATATAAAGTGTACCCTCCACTCAAGTGCGCTTTTATCCAAAAATGTCGGGTTGAAAGAAAACCCCTACACTCAGGAAAACACGTCTAATAAATTCTAGTAAAGTGAAACACTGAACTTTTTCGGAGGCAGCGCCGTTTCCTTATATTGGTTACTTTCTCAGAATGAGTGGAATAACTTCGTTACTACAACGACGAAATTTCCCCATATCCGAAGTGCATTTTTTTGATCCGTTGGTAAAGCATTCCAATTTTATTCGTGTGAAAGTGAAAAATTTGATCGGGAACAAAAAAGTGGGACAACCTTGTAAAAGAAATTCCTCCTAGAAATGATCATTTTAGAAATTTTCAGGTCACCAAATTCCACTTATTCATCAACAAAAATAATGGGTCCTTAGACTGAGACGCTCAGCATTTTCTACTACTGTGCAGGATAGTTATATTCTCTGCTTTGTTGTGCGACTAATTCATGCTACAACTCTGCTAAAACTAAGGGAGTTCAATTATTATTCAAGTCCATCCGGGCAAAGGTGCATGAAATTTCGGTACTAATCTGCGACAGAATTAGAGAAAGAAACTTCCGTCGTGAAATTGCATTGAGGACATAAATAACTTCGTGGTTATTTTTGAATATGATTGGTTTCATCCATGAAAATTATACTCCTGGAATAAATTATTTGTTAACTGTAATACAAATGATGGCCTTATTTCGTTTAAAATGCTGGAAAAGTTTGCAAAAGAACATTTTAAATCTACCGATGCTTTGAAATCAGCCGCCTATCCGCTACATCGCGATACCAAAAGATTTTGCTTACTACATACCTATCACAGTAACAATGTAAGTGATTAACGCAACGCCCGCAAATGACCTTGGTACAAAGTCACTTTTGATGTAAATCATGATCCTCCCTAAACGAAAATTTTTCTGTCCATCATAGACCATGATCTGCAGATACCAGTAAACAAGTAATTATCCTCAGTCTATAAAAGCGTGCGTAATCATGAATAGAATGCTTGATAAAACAAGTGCGTTTGTTGGACAGGAGTTTGTATTTCATTTATGGAAGCTAACTAGGATAAATCCTAAGACTCTTCCAAAAACGTTTATGAAAATCTCATTTTCCAGAGGTTTAATTTTTCATGTTCAAATGCATTTTCCTCTGTTTGACTGGCACAATTATAGTCTACGGACAGATATAATAGAGGAAACTTGCAAATAAATTGCAGGTATTTCGTTATGCTTGTTTACACCTAGTAAGTATTAGAGCCCAAAGGATACTGACATTGAAAATTTTTGAGTAGAGCACAATCGGCGGCACTTATACTTGCAGATATATATGCTGACTAGAATGCAGGTGGATAATAATGGGCAGAGGTCAACTATTCAACAATGCGAATGCACATACGTGATCGTAGTCCATTTTGCTTTCAGATGTTTAGTTGGGCTTAGGTCGGGTATGTATATAGGACCTGACTTGCACGGGTGGGATAATAAAAACCAACTGCCTGGTCACTGGGTGGTGTGCAAATTAACCACTGGTCAATAAGTACCCCAGAAATCACGTGATGGTATCTTGTTCGTCGTTCGCGTATGAGTTGAAGCATCAGCGGTCACAGGAAGAATGGCGACTACCAGTGAGATCTGCTGTATTAGATTGAATTATCACGTTAGCCCTCTAACCCAGGCCAAACGAACGGGCATGGATTGGCTGGCGATAATGTATATATATATATATATATATATATATTATAAAAGTACACCGATGGCGTTTTTTCAATTTCGATTGGTTCTATCGCCAGCCGACCCATACCCATTCGTTCGGCCTGGGTTAGAGGGCTAACGCGACAATTCAGTCTAATACAGCAATATATATATATATATATATATATATATATATATATGGGTTAGGGGAACGATGACAGCGTCCAAGTCAATGCGAAATAATATTGACCCTAACTTTTTGTTTCATTTTCACAAACGTCTGGTCGGATACGGAACTGTCAAAGCTGATGATGGTGAGAATCTTAGATCTAAGTGAGCGAAAGCCTTGTATGGAACTTCAGGCACGTTACCCGGATCGACCGAGACCGTTTACCTATTATTAGAAAATTAACATGAAGATTGGTGTCATGCGTGGGAACTACTTTAAAGAAATTTCTGCCAGGTTGTATAAGTTATTGTCTGAGAAGTTTTGCACATCACTCAAAGATTCCTAACTATTTACTGGGACCTATGACTGCGTAATACATCGAAAAAGAGGATAATCAGAGTCTTGGTGACGAGTAGCGGGGACATGACTTTTGAGGCCGGTTGCACTATGAGTCTCCTGCAAAGAACATGACTTTCACAGTGCCATAGGTTTGTGTGCATGCCTTCAGGTCCTTTTGTGACATACCAACAGCACGATTTATTTTCTCTAGGATATTGCACCGGTCACCGTGTGTATATGCGCGTCTCTCTAATTCTCTCTCACTCTCTGTGCGTGTGCATACGTGTTTCAGTTGTTCCAGTTGGTTTTGTGACGTGCCAACTGTAGGTAATACTTTCACTGAAATATCGCACTGGCAGCCGTGTGTGTGCTTGTCCAGCTTCGAAAGGGTTGACTCGATCGCAGCCAGTTTAGCGCAACTCTAGTAAATCGCATCAAACTCTGACTACCGACAAGACTGTCAGTAGTAAATTTGAGTTTTCCGCGTATAACCCTGAAATTTGAATCAATCGCGTTTACCTTGATAGAACGGTATACTTGACCTCTGGTCGGTAAGCGAAAGTCCTATCGTTTGTTTTATATGCCTTAGCGTTACCACGTTAAATGTGGTCATCGTTGCGATCATTGGCATACCTGGATGGAAGAATGAAGTGTCCCAGAAACTACGTCATGGCTATGGTGGTTATTGCCGTTCCCGAAATATATGCGCCCTGTGCTCTCCCTTATCTTTAGATTCGGATACTGATTATATCAGTGTAATCTTATTGGAATTCCTAGAAGTGTACATGGTCGTTAAATCAATCTGTGAACTGCAATGGGAATTCTGAAGGTTATCTTTGACCAACCGACGAAAATCTTTTCACTAATCACCACCGTAACTAGCAAATGGACTAAAAATTTATGTGCATCCCCAGTAATTCGAGTGTTAGGTGCACATAGCTTAAAGGGCAATGAGGATGGAGCAGAGCATCGGGCTCCAGAATTCGATGAGTTTGGTTTGTGTTAAGATTGAAAACTACAGTTTAACGTTAGACGTACTACTCTAAATGAGAATTTAAGTATTGCAGTGGCTAGTAATCCTCCAACATGCGTCCAAAAAAGATTTCACTCTTGTTAATCTTTGTGTTGTTCGCCAAAATAACGTTCTTAACGCAGCGCAGTCGAAAGTGTATCACAACAGGTCTACTTTGATACATATAAAATTTTTAATTAAATGCATTGCGATCCAACGTAAATAAGGAATGGTCAAAGTATATTTACTCTGTCGAATTGGAATTGCGTTTCGTGCTGTTTCTACCAGAAAAATAGGTACAACATAAAAGCCCATTGAGTGAATGAGCTGGCTGGAGTTTGTGAACATTACTTCTGACGAACGTTGCAATCTATCCTTGAAATCTGTTTTGTCAGGCGGTAACTTTTAATCCTCGGGCGAGCTTACTTTGACAACTTAGTTCACGTTGGTCAATTGGACCCAAGTCATTCGAAAACCGAAGTGGTTACAAGGACACTGCAGATAAATGCAGAAAAACTTTTGGGCAAACAGTTCGGGAAAGAAATTTTTACAATTTCTAATTTTATAGAGCCTATTCTGTGTGTTTAGATGCAACGTTCACTAGATTTGATCAAAATGAAGCGGTTGCTTGAGTAAATAAATGAAATTTTGACAGAAAATGCGTTCTAACGTGCCCATACAGTGCGTGTCACAATAACTATCATTCGTTCTTACCTCACTCATCCTCGTGTCTGGTAGTAATTTTGGCTCCAGGTGCCTGTGTCCTGTTCTTCTACCCTCTTGAATCAAGATCATGTTCTTCATTAGATTGGATAAAACTTTAAATGATTGAAATCGATTCCGCATCTCGTGTGTTTTGCTTCTCCGAGGATGTCCACTATGGCTGTCTAAACGATGCGTGCGGTGGATTTTCAAAGTGGTATTTTGGTACTTTTGTGATCGGCTATTCTCGCTGTGCAGCCTAACATCCGGTTTCTGTGAAGGATAGAACTTGTGCTCCAGACAGACAGTGAGCTCCAGAAGCTGTAACCAGGTTAAGTGACACTGTGCTTTCAAATGCCCGACTGTTTGGTGCAGCTCATCCAGTTTTAATTTATCTTCCAAACTTTCTCCCGATGTCACCAGTAAAACATTCAAGATCGTCTCATCTGACGCGCACAGAATGCGTACATAGTTTGAAACTTGTTTGATCTTCGTCTGCCAAAAGAATACAGAAGCAACAAAAATGCATTCACTGTTTTAGAAATCTTGATAAGAAGGAAGTTTTCCTCACTAGTGCCCATTACACTTTTTTCACGTTTTTAGTTTAGCTAATGTGCGTATGGAAATTAGTTAATACTTGTATAGCTAACATCTTGTGGATAAATGTAATAATAACTATGTAAGCCGCTACTAATTTCAGAAGTTTAAGCATTTCAAAAATATGACTCAGTGGCTAACCAGAATAGATAAAGTGGATTCAGGCTGCACTGTCAATGGCAGCAATGACTTCGCAGGATGAAAAACTAAGGAAACGAAGAAATATCAAGGCGAATCTTTCAATTGTAAAACTCCTCATATCACCTTGCCTAGTGGGATGCCAACGTAGCGCATAATGTAAAACGCTCCAATCGCACGTTAGAAGTGCGTGTGGTGAGGTGTTTTCATGAATTAAAAAGGGAATGGTACAATCCATGGTTTTCCGAATCTGTTACACAGCACAGTTGCATATGTGAAGCACTGACTCTACACTTTTATCCAGAGGTGCTTTTTGGGGACTGTTTCATCGTTTGTCAGGGGTGATTTCCAGTGCAGCCACCAAACCGTTTTCACTGAAGTACGTCAGCTAAACTCAAAAACGTTTCTGGCTACTTACAAGTAGGATACCAAAAACATTAACCACGGTTTAAAAAAGGTGAAAGGTGGTGAATGGAAATATGTTATCAGTGAGCAAAAAAACGCGAACCTGAAAGCTTCGTGGCGAAAATTTGCACTCCTTTTGGGTCACAAACTCACCTGGTAGTAATTCAGTGCTGAATAGCGTTGGAATTCGCTGAGCCCACTTAAAGTGGACATCCATAAGGAAGTCCTCGGTAAGTCTGCAATGAAACCAACGATGGGGAAACAACGTCAAAAAATGTTTCACTCCTTGTGGCCCAGTATACTAGATTGAGGGAGAATAAAACTTTCACCAGTAAATGGACAATAAAGCGTCTTGTAACCATTTAGAACTTTAGTAGGAGATAAACTTATCTAAAATATTAAAGAAGCGAGGCATATTGGCGAAAGTAAGTTTCCGTCATTAATCCTATGAATTATGTTGTTTAAGAGAAACAGCCTTGGAAACATCAGTAATCATCACACAAAATGACGCGTGATTATTTCCGATTACTCACTGAATAATTAAAACAGCTTCGTTGTCAGTCACGATTAGGATGAGAAACCCTATTGTTACGCTTCATGAATGGAAAGCATTTAACGCACCTTAAAAGGTTACTTTCACAAACCAGATGACTAACGAGCAATACTATGGAACGGAAAGCAATTCTGGGTTTTACTGGGTCCAGTTTGACATCCAGTCGAATAACACTGAATCACTGAAGCATACCGCGGTACTACCTATACTCTCAAGTATGACGCTAATACAAAACTGGGAGGAAAATGATGCAAAAAAGTGAATAAAAAACTCATTCCTGACGTACATTACTGTAATATCTTGAATACAATAAGAGAACAAACAATCTTGTCCTCTGTTTTACGTAGAAATTATAACACACCTATCAGAATGGATTCCTATCACATTTTTACCCAAAGATAATGAATGATACTCATCGGAACAAAGAGCGATCCATGGGGCCAAGTATATTCTGAACAGATAAGAATATTCGACTGAGTAGGCTTCATCCCCAAGCAGACGGGGTTGGGATGACGAGTTATTATACCAATATGAACCTCAAAATTTGTGGAACAGGTGACGATGATTCTTGGCTGTTACCTTCTTTAGTGACTACATTAGAAATGCTGCGGACAACCCACTGCTTATGTCAAAGACCAAATAACTTTGACGGCTTAGAGTCTGCATCGAGACAAGAAACATTTGGATTACTTTATTCAGCAGTGTAAGAAAACAGGTTGGATACTTGTGGGATGCCCATTTTCTTTAATTTGGTATGAGTACTGACTAAGAAACTCATGTTAAAACTAGTCTATTGTTTACAAGCGGTAAATAAACACAAGCAATGCCCTTTGAACAGAGTCCAAGGCTTAGCAGTTCGGACCACTAAGTAATATATAAATAACTTATCCCCTGAAAAAATGTTTGGACATCTATTACCCAGTTGATCAACCATTTGAACAATATTAATCCTGGAGGGAAAGCGAGGGATACAGCCAAAATAATTCGTAATGAATGTGCCACTCACAGGAATGTAGCAAATTAAGCCACGTTCTAATCTCATCCAAGTCCAATTGAACGTCTGCAAAAATTATCAATTGAAAGAACAACACATTGGTCTGGAATTAATAAATAAACTTATAGTTAAAAAGATATGTCACTTTCGAAAATCAATTTCGCAGGGGGAATCAAAAATCGAAAGTTGTTTTGTAATGGGAATTTTTCCTAGCATCCTGAAAAGAAATATGCGTATAACATTTACATAGCATCGGAAAAAAACGATTGATGAAAGGGTGGCACTGACGAAACGACAGCGGTTTAAAATTCGCACATCATTGTCCAAAATCATAAGAGCAACAGCACTCACAGAGATGATGTGGCAAACCAACAACCTCATTTAGCTCCCAATCGAATGACCCCGAAATTAAGCGGACCGGAGCTTAGGAATCAGAAGTAAGGAACTGGCCACAGAATAGTTCATCGACAGTGGTTACTTAGTTGAAACCAAAACAGGAGCCAGTTTCATTTGTAAAACCCGAAACGGTGACATAAGCAATAATCCTCAAGTAGTAGTTTCTCCATCACTGGCAAATATTGGACGTCGCATAAATGATATTCGGTGTTCATGACTAGGAAAGACGCAAACAAATGCCCCATATATAAGGTTATATTTTTTCTGTATTCACTTATACGCTACTGAATAAAAGCATACGAACTTATGCTTCTGGTGTCATTGTTCTGTTGGTTCATAGTGCCTAGCCTACACAAACAAAACAGCTATTACAGATGTGATCAACAAATGAACTCGTTATGCAATCACAATCTTCATCAGGGGAGATTTGCTATCGGGTTAACCGAACTGATAAACGAAGTTGTCTTATTTGGGTGCACACCGATCTTTTTCTAGGGAGAACTAGGTTACAAGGAAGCAGAAAAACAAGGTAGTCATAAACCACTGGGTACACATAATCGACATTCCAACTCATGCACCTTTTACTAATTCCGTATTGAGGACCCAACATTACATGGATTCACAGTAAAGCCGGTGATCAAGAAATTTGGTACTCAAGCATCTAATGCAACACAATGTCTAAACAGCAGACGATACGTCATGGGCCCATTTAATGGAGGGCCACACACCTCGTCACGACGCTGACGACGGATTCCCATCAATCATCATCATCACCACCACTATGGTTCAGCGTTAAACAACAAGGCAAGCCTCACTGACCGCTGTTTTCTTCCCAGAGTTACACATTATCATAAAAAGAGTGAATATCCAAGGGGAACAGGAAGTGGACCTACACAGGTGGGAAAAGATAAGTGTGCTGCAGTGGCCAACAAAGTGAACGCAGCCTAACTGTTCAAACGGATTCTTTCAATCATTCTGATTCGATAAGAAATGACAACACGATCGCTACTGTTCACGGTTCACTGCCATTTCATTCAGTGTCTCCGGCCAGATAATTGACGAATCTTTCCGACTTCCCACGAAGACTTGAGATACCTACCTTACCTAAGTTCGCTGTACTTTTTCTCATCCCACGTTGTCGTCATCTGTTGACCTCCAAGGGCTTCCTCCATTCATTGAAAGGAATTCAAAATGGGGCACGGTATGGTAGACGAGTGTTCGTCACACGCAACACGTGACCCAACCAGCGTAGTCTACTAAGTTTCATACGATGAAAGAGGGTGTTCTGAGAGCCGGCATCTAGTGCTAGATTCCTAACCTCCACATTACTCACTAGGTCACTCCGTCCAATCCTAGCCGGACTACGCAGACATCGATGGTCCAAAACTTCCAACCGACGAACATATTTCACAAGCATAATTCACGTCTCGAAACACATTGAGGCACAATACACACGACCTTTCAATTTCAGTGAAATATCACGCCGACGCCACAAGAGCATCAGTCCAGCGTAATTTGCCCGAGCCTTGGATATACGCATACTTACCTCCACTCCCGAACTACCATCGTTGGACACGCAGCTACCAAGGTAGGTGAAACGGTCTACAATCATTAGTTCCTCTCTTCTCAGCACCAAGTTCGGCACTACTGTCGTCCAGTCCTGCACCAGTACTTTGCACTTTGAAAGTGCAAAACACATGCCAAACCGAGCAACCGATCTCGACAGTCTATCTAGTGCCCGTTGTGCATGGTCCGCAGACTCGAACAGGCACACGACGTCGTCTGCGTAATCTAGGTCGCATAGCTTCCCTCCACCTCCCAGTTCGACTCCTACATCCCGGAGACCTCCTAAAGCATCTTCCATCACCTCGTCCATGACGAAGTTGAACAGGAATGGAGAGATGGGACACCCTT
>LUCM01005578.1:44931-91362 GCA_008360955.1 Fasciolopsis buskii | reverse complement strand
TTGTAGGCGGCGATTTGTTAGCCGCCGTGATTTTTTGGACCTTCCCACTTGGCAGAGCTCACGCCGGGATAGCTTACTCGAGTTGAGTGTGCCGAGAGTGACAAGAAATTGAGGTGCTCAGTCAGGTTGGCCTACTAGATTTGTGGGGTTTTGTGGTTGGTTGAAAGTGATAGTGGTATGCGCTTTCTGTGGAATTCAACTGATTTAGGCTGGGTGCCATGCTGTTGTTTGACAGAAGGACGAGGAAGTGCTAGAGGGCGTATCTGGGATGGGGTATATGCCAAGCGGCATCTATTAGCCTGAAGTTGTACCGGTGAGACAGCAGTCACCAGCGTATTTATACCATTTGCGCTTCTAACTTGGGGATCCACAGTTGGTAAATTTAGATGAGCACGTTCGCGGCGTGGTTGGACGGGTAAACTGCAGTGAGTTTCATATAGATCTACCGTTAGTGGCTGCTAACACTGGAGGTTGTCCAGGGGTTACCACGATCGCAGCGGGTATACGCGAATTGTTTTGATATAGACTTCCAGCAGATTTGTTGGGTGAATAAACTGGACCGAAGTTAAGCGGCGTAAGTAGGGGAGAGGCCGTTTGTGCAAATTGCTTGAAGGTTTAGTTTTTGAGGGTTGCTGAGCACTCATTGCCTGTATGTATGACACGGTGGCGGTCATCGGGCACGGGATAGCCGGAGATGTAAGACGATTGAATCCGTCGAAGGGAGATGCTTGGTTATTTGAAGCCACGGCAGTAGACTCAGGATTTGTCCCGTCAGAAGGAACTTGTACTGGGAACGCCGGATACAACCGAAATCTCAAAGTTTCGGGAAGTTGCGGTAAACTTCTGTGACCGTAATATATCTCTGGAGCGGAGTTTTATCCGTAAAGATCTTGATACTTTTATAGAGCGCATAGTTAACAATGTTCGCCTTGTTTGTTATGAACTCCTTAGCAGAAAGTTCATCACTAAATTGGACTAAAATTGTACATTTATTTTGATTATTTTTTTCCGGAGCCTAGAAAACAGACAAGAATTGTTGGTCTTACCACAAGCATTGAGAATGGTAGATTGGACCAGTGGCAGTGGGGGGCGGTCGGGTACATTAAAGGGAGCTGCGTTCTTCGCATTTGCAATACGTTTGTGAGCTTCTTTAGTTACGGAGTCAAAAACGTGTCTTGTGGCAGCTAGATTGCTGGCATTATTGTCATTGGTAGGATCAATTAGGCTAGCTGATAGGGACATTTTCATTGACAGGTCCTCGATCTGTTTTACTTTGATTTTTAGGTCCTGTAGTCTTTTTAAGACATCAAGGGTTTTGGGACGAGAATTACTAAGTATCTCAATAAGCGGGACTGAGCATGTTTTTGTGGGAATCAGGGGTTTTATAGTTTTCTTAGTACTGCGGTGCGCCGATGAAGTCGCTTTGGTTCGGCTGGTGAAGGCATCGTACGGGTTGCATAAAGTCAATGACGTCTTAAATGGCTGAGTGACTATGAACGTTTGGCAAGAGACAACTGGATGGTTTCGAATACTATGGGCGCATGCCGGTGAAAAGAGAAGTAGACAGGCCACTTGACAAAATTTACTCCTAAAATTAAACCGAAAGACTCATGGGATATTTGGTTAGCAGCACAGGGACGTTTTAAATGCGTTCAGGCTGGAGCTGAAAATGTGAAGGTCCAGGCCTGAAATAAATATTGACAGAAAGCACGGCGAGAGATGAGGTCGAAGGTTATACTACAAAAATCTTCGGGAATATTTTCAACTAGAAAAAAGGTTCTAATTACGTTGAAAGTACTATAATAGCAACCTAAATTGCCAAAAACAACAACGAAGACAACTCACAGCGAGGGACGGTTTACCGCTGCTTCCATGGTTCCTGTGTGGGATATATCTGCCAACCATCACACAACTAAAAGCAAAGATGTCAGTTCCGTATCATTATTGCTTATTTTAAGACTAGCTGACGGGAAATCCTCCAGCTTACTCCCTAATTCATTTTGTTTTCCCTAAGGTATTCCAGCAACAGCCCCTTTCAAACCTTCGTCGTAGTGCATTCAGTCATTGATGACGAGCAACTTTCTTAGCTTCCCCTCTTCTAGATACTCTCCGAGCGACCGACTTCTTCTTAACTTCCTTTCAACTTTCCCATCTCGATAAACCTTCGGATTTCTCTCAGCCTACTGCGCTTCATGCTCTCAAGGGCCGAAATGCGCACCTTATCCCCTGACTTGATCGCATTCACCAGGTTATCTAAGGCCCAAGGTCTATCGCGTCTCCCTATATCTAAGTAGCCATTGATTTCCACAGCACTGCATCTGAGGGCACAAGAGAAGCTAATAAACTAGTGTTATATGGACAATATTTGAGATTAACCCCCCTGACCATCGGGTTGGTGGAATAGTCCAAACCATTTTATGGGGATCTAATGTTGGAGCACCATTATGCTCAACCCTTTCCAACCCGCAGACGTGCACGTACAATGGTTTCTCCACTTTCCCATTCACTTCCAAGCTTGTCGGTCCTTTATATTTACCTATTTACATTTCCTTTTGCACTCAACACAACCCTTCGGCTGCAACAATTTCTTTGGGCTATGCTGATTGATGGGCCGTGTAATAACATTGTTATTCTTGATCATGCAACCATGCATGTCTCTCGGTGTTTTCAAGAAATACGCCATTACCATTATTAAAAAACAACCGCATCATCAAAAAGGTACGTTGCATTGCATTAACCGTCCACCGTTAAGCTCGGCAAGCAAATGATTATGAATGACGGTGACCGTGGCTTTTTTCTAATGACCCGAGCAGTGTGATCCAAGCGAAATGTCTAACGGTCACTTGCAATGCTAAGGTGAGACATCATTTGATACAATTAAACAAAATACCTGTTTAATAAAAAAAAACAAATGGAGTCTAACACACATCATATCAATCCCCACAGAGTGAAATTGCTGAAAAGTCCTTCGCCAGCCTCAATTGACGTGGAAAGCTACATCACTAGCAGGAGATCCAACCACCAGTTCCTTAGTACCCCTAAAGATTTTATACCGAGACCTGGCTTAGGAAATCCATTGCCATTCCCTACTTCTTGCTCAAAGATACGTTTAGTCCATCGCACACTCCAATGACGACCACGGGCTCATCTATAACCGTGAACCTTAGTGATAGCAGTGCTCTGCGCCGTTTATGCTTGCAATTAGTAGACGGAATTCGATCAGGTAGAATAGGAGGCGGTTCAGAATGGCCAATAAGCACGATTTTTATCTACGAGAAGGAAGTTAGCAACAGGTTTTTCGCTGAAAAGGAACAAGTTCATTCCAATTTAAAGCTCATGAATTTATAAACCAAGTTGGAATGCCTTCCATCCAGTCTCCTTTTTGGACTATTTGGATTCCGTGGCCCACTGGCATCACGGTTACAACTGGCCGCCTATCTGCGCGGACCAACGTGAAGCTATGTCGGACAGCATCACATAAATTATGCGTACACCCACGCCATTTTGCCAGACGGAAACGAATGGCATGCTCTGTTTTCCACACTGGTCCCTGTATCGCTATTTCACAGCCCATGAGAATTTATTGCAGTTTAAAGATATCAAGTCACAGGCACAACCTGAAACAAGGGAAATGTTGGGCCGCAGGACCAATTCCGACGATTCATGAGTTGGTCGGTAGGTTGAAATCAACGGCCACGCAGAAGATACCGTCAGCAAGGGCAGCCAGCCGTGTTTATGAAATATTGCGGCAGGAAGCAGTCGATCCCATTGATATGCTTCAGTATTTTGAGGAATGCCCCTAATTCCAAATGTAACTTTATCCCTCCAGACTTATACATAGAGCCATTCAGTTTTCTGGACCTTCATCCACTTATTAAAGGCCGGAGCACATGGCTAACCAGAAGATGCTTTAACTTTGTATGAGTTACATTGCACATGAGCAACATATTCTGTAGGGCTCAAACCCTCTTTCGATCGAAAGTCCATTGGGCAAATAGAAGACGTGAAGTAATTTATTGCAGACAAACCATTCCACCTCCGACGGCCATAGCTAAGCCTAAAGGAGTTCCGTCAACCACAAACCATCACCGAACTGGGTGCCTTTTCCATCTTCACGGTAACCACCTGAGAACAGAAAGTTTCGCTCGACCGGCAAAGAGGAACTTCCATCTGCCAATGCAGCAGAGGTGAGCAAACCCATTCGTGGGCGCAATCAGGAAACATCAAAAAAGTCCAGGTTGAACAGCCCCAAAAGAACAAACCTAGCCTCCAAAGCACACGGGCGCACTGTTCCCTAAGAACCTAGTCGAAGATCTGCACAGGTGAAAGCTTTACTGGGAAGAAGTGTTGCCCAAAAAATAAGTCCCAATAAGAACGAATGAGTTATGGAGCGGCCCGATGAAGCCCCCAGTGAATCAGCTTGAATCAACTGTTGGCCTCCCATCCAGACATAGCACCACCGGGCAAGATTTAGGGGATCTTTTGGATGGGTAATCATTTATTGTAACACCTCTTTTTGCAAGGACTGAAGTCTTTCCATCGTTCACGGTTAACGGACTACGGCTGGTCTTCTGCTTCACAGTGATTGAGGAGCTACAGCTAGGAGTAAACTATCGCCTTCTTAATTCCAAATGGGAAACAAACAGAGACAGCGTAGCACTATTGAGCTCCCTAGGAAACCCCAAATATTACAAACTTATAAGACTAGACGTGCTTAAGGCATCAAACGTTGAATTCTGCAATAAATCCCTCATTTGAAAACCCGGAGCAGATGTTCTCCTCCGGAAATCCATGAGACAGTACATGAGAATGCAGATCTGACTCCGTTTAGGCAGGATCTGCCACGGAAATCACCCACCGGTGACGAAGAATGCTAAATAACCGATCGAACATCGGTCATCACTGGGACAAGAGTGAAAAATGCATCGGGATTATGGTTTGGATGTCAAAAGAGCGATTCCTAGCAAAAGTTGCTGGGTACCCCAAAGTAACCAACTTTGACTCTATGAGTGACGTTCTTCAGTTTGCACTTGGTATCGCAGAAGGCGGACTTCATGTGAGTACTATAGCCAAGTAGCTTGAAGAGCTAATATAAAAGGCATAAAGCCAATTCCTACCAGGAATGAGAGACCCATACAATAGGAGACACCCGTGACCCAGATACATTGGCGGGTTCTCGGAAGAGAGGCCTCGCCTGTCCGGTAGGTGACACCTAACGGGTCTCAGGCAAGATACGGGAAATCCATGGACCATCCGCAATCAATATAGGTGCAAAGTCAGACAGTATAGAATGCATATTCAGCAGGCCGTCTTCACCCGAGCTAGGTCTAAAAAAGAGTTCCACTTTTAACGCATGCAATACCTAAAAAACACAGCACTCAATCCACTGACTCCTGAGGATTCTTGAGGCACTCCCATTACATCTCCCTTCAATGTGTAAGAGGCTTTCAGATTACACTTCCTTAGCATTCCCAGCCTCAGTCTGATAACTAGCCATTCCTACCTTTGCCCTCCACGTGTAGTAACTACATTGAGCCCCATTATTTTTCCTAAGGGTGCAGATTCCCGAGGCTTTCGAAGCCTAAGTTCAGTTCGCCTCATGGGTCCTGACTTAATCTAAAAGAGACGGTGGATACGAAGCCGACTTCCTACACTTCCCCATTCCATTGTTGTGCCACTACTGGGATTTTCCCCAATCGCTGGGCGAAGCCATATGGTTTCCTTACTAAAAGGTGATGCATCTCCAGGGCTCTCACCGTTACGGATAGCCCAGCCAGATCGAAAATTTTTTAATCCGTCTTTTTCGACCCCACCAAACCCTTCGACAGGGTTCCTGACATTCTTTTGTCGTTTTTTTATTATTTATCTATTTTATTATTGAAATAATGTACATCGTTTCTCAAGAAGGGGGCCGCGGCCATCATAGTACCCAAAGCTGTGGTGTTGTCAGTCCCATGACAGAAATATTTCGCAGCTTTCTAACCGGCCGAACGCTTGCGGTGAGAATAGGGAATGCTTGCTCACCACCGTCGTCGGTCATTGCTGAAGTGGTGTTCGGCCCACTCATTTTGATATAAATTAAGCGCCTGTCTCAAACTATTTCCGTCAGCATTGCCATGTGTGCGAACAATGTAGCCCTCTGGATTTCCGATCCGGAGCAAATTTGCAATCAGCCGCCGACAGTGCCAAGAAATGGTTTGATGATCGGGGTTTTCCCTTTGACTATGATAAACTCATCAGCATAGTCATAGGCAGAGCAAAAAAGAGTTGCTGGCCTGCCGAAGGTCGATCGTCAAAAAGTACTGTTTCTAAGTAGATAGTAACCTTTCCTTCTCCCATCACCGCCGGTTTGCCCGTAAGGCGGCGTTCCACGCTCTAGACCTGGTCCACAGATCTTTCATGCATGTATCAATGGGCAACTTCTTAGTGATTTACGGAACATTCATCTGGCTTCTATTAGAATGCGGGGCCCAGATCGAGCACACTGGCCTAGTTGGAGATCGGGAACACTAAGGCGTGTTGAAAGCCTCTACCAGAATCGTTTGGAGCTCACTAGCCTGCCTTACCCCTCCGGTCTCTCAAGGCTCATCCTATAGCCCTTTGACTCGCGATGCACCCGAGGATATCTCGCTGATGTATCACCTCTCCTCTGTCTCCTTAACGTAGGATGCTTTAGGAGGTCTCCGGGACGTAGGGGTCGAACTGGGAAATGGAGGGAAGCTATGCGACCTAGATTACGCAGACGACGTCGTGTGCCTGTTCGAGTCTGCGGACCATGCACAACGGGCACTAGATAGACTGTCTAGATCGGTTGCACGGTTTGGCATGTGTTTTGCACCTTTAAAGTGCAAAGTACTGTTACAGGACTGGACGACAGCAGCGCCGAACTTGATACTGGATGGAGAGGAGCTGACGATTGTGGACCGTTTCACCTACCTTGGTAGCTGCGTGTCCAACGATGGTAGCTCGGGATTGGAGGTAAGTATGCGTATATCCAAGGCTCGGGCAGCTTAAGCTGGACTGAAGCACTTATGGCATCGACCTGATATTTCACTGAAGTTGAAAGGTCGTGTGTACTGTGCTGCAGTGCGTTCAGTTCTGTTGTACGGTTGCGAGACGTGGAGTATGCGTGTTAGCGATGTTCGTCAGTTGGAGGTTTTCGACAACCGATGTTTACTTAATATGGCTAGGATTGGATGGAGTGACCGGGTGAGTAATATTGAGGTTAGGAATCTGGTATTGGGTGCCACTTCTGAGAACATCTTGTCTGAGCATATTAAACTTAGTAGACTACGCTGGTTGGGATTGGGTCACGTGTTGCGTATGACGAACACTCGTCTACCATACCGTGCCTTATTTTGTGTTCCTCCTAAGGAATGGAAGAAGCCACCTGGAGGCCAACAGATGACGTGGCAACGTGGGATGAGAAAATGCACAGCGAAGTTAGGTAAAGTAGGTGTCTCACGCCTTCGTGGTTGGGGTCCGAAAGACTTGTCGACTTGCTGGCTTGAGACGCTTAAGGATATAGCAGTGAACCGTGAACAGTGGCGATCGTGCTGTCATTTTCTATCGAATCAGAATGATTGAAAACACGTGCGTTTGTACAGTTAGGCTGTGTTCCGTGTGTTGGCTGCAGCAGTATCTTATCTTTTCCCTCCTGTGTAGGTCCACTCCCTGTTCCCATTGAATATTCACTCTTTTTATATAAACGTGCAACTCTGGGGAACGGCAGCGGTCAGTGAGGCTTACCTTGCTGTTTAACGCTGAACGATAATGACGATGATGAAGACACTCCGGAAAGAATAGGAAACTCGGGTCCTAGGCATTCCCGAGAATTAGCTGATTAACCCTTTGGTAGGCATCCTTGTCGAATGCGCCCTTGATCCCAACAGAATAACTTCTGCCCGGAAACTTGCGGAACAAACAGATCGAACAACTATGCTATTCCTTAATTGATTCACAGCTGCCCATATAGTTTGGTTGTCATTGTGGTGATATTGTTGTACTATCCGGTCAACAGCCGACCGGGGGCTAATTGGCACGACCTCGATATACCGATGCGGCGGCCGGATTCTTGATTGTTTCCGATTAGCCTCGCCAAATGCACCCACATGTAACTAGGACGACCAGAGCCATTCGACTGTGACTCGGTGTATATCTTGCAAGGCGTGCAAATTGGAGCGATCATCTATGGGAAGGACCCAGGTGTTTTGATTCCGCCAGCCTTGGAAATTAGGTCGCAAACTGACAGGTGCTTGGGGTATACATGTCCCCATCTGCCGACCTTTGGGTAAGCTTTCGTTAGAAGTATTGTGCCCCTCCCAAGTACGTCTTGAAATGCAATATGATGGATCTGCTTTCTTACCGTGCACTGCTGGGAAGGCGATAAGCCTGGAAAGAATTCAGCGGGCTGGTACACTTATGGTAGTAAGACCACCTCCGGAAATGTGCGTCCTTTGGCTGTCTGTGCCAAATTAATGAACTTGAGGCAGTGCATTATTCTCAAATGCACCCTCATGCTGCTCTGTACTTGTGGTTTTCTATTTCATCCCCTCGTAAGGCCTGCTGCAGACCGACTGGAGACTGTCATTGTAAGCACCAGTTCCCAGGGGGTTTCTCGGTTTTCTCAGGCCTGCGGCGGTACTGGGTGTTCCGTGTCTTGAGTACGAGTCGGCAACTGCGGTCGAGTACTTGTCTGTCAATTACCTGGATCGGGTCTACACCGCAGCCGTCTAATTCGAAAGCAATTTCGGTTGACACCGGGGCCCGTGCCTGATCAATAAATGTTGTAGTTCCATTCCCACTGTCCCCACCTCATTAGTTTTGAGGGAGTTGTTTTTCAATATGAGCGCTGTTCGTCGCTATTCACAGTCGAATTCACTCCTACTCGGGAACTCTTTTGAATTTTCTCGTTTGGACCTAACCAAGCATCTGCGTCACGGATTTCTCAGTAGACCGAAAAGACGCATTTGTGCCAGTTGGGAGGCTGTTCTTAAGTGCGCCCGCCACCATGCTTCTTTTGCTTCTACTGAGTACTAACGTACCCTCTCTGTTCACAAAATTAACTGATGTATCTTTCAATCTTCGCTCTCGAGTGCATGTTCAAACATGAACACAAGTGTACTTGAGTGATTTGTATTCAAAAGTCGTGGCTGGACCCACATGTTGCCGATGGGCTGGCGTCCATCAAAGATTTTGATGCATACCAACAGGGCAGAAAATCCAGAACTATGAAAACCGTAGGAAATGACCAACCGGCACACTGTCCTTCAAATCGTCCCCGGATGATGCTTTTTTATTCCGGTGTATTGATCAATTGGATTGGACTCTGTATAAAAGAACCTTAAAACTTCTAACTGAAAAGGTTGAAATTCCCAATTTGTTGAGCATTGTGTTGATAGATTGGAGGGAAAAACTGTTCCCCTCCAGAATCCACTGTCGCTTTATAATTTAATCCATTCGCTTTCTTTAAAGGCATATAAGTCTGCTTGCGGCTACCGCAACTGTTTTCGAAGGGTAAGATTCGCTGGTGTCCAGAATCAGCCGAAGATTGAGTAGTCCCGAAGTCGTTCTCGTAATAGTGTACTGTAGTGCTTCTTGGGACTATTTTTTATCCCCGACGGAGATGATTAGGAAACTAGATAGGTACTGTTTTGGGACAAGCTTGTTGCTTTGGTGTGTTCACACAAATTCTTCTTGGTCGAGCAAATCTGCACCCAATTTATTCACACTTTACGTCTGATATTGACTGCTTGGCTATTCAATGTCTGGAAATGAATCGTGAACAGTGGCGATCGTGTTGTCATTTTCTATCGAATCAAAATGATTGAAAGAGTGCGTTTGTTCAGTTAGATTGTGTTCCGTTTTTGGCTGCAGCAGCGTCTTATGTTTTCCCGCCTGTGTAGGTCCACTCCCTGTTCCCCTTGGATATTCACTATTTTATAGGAACGCGTAACTGGGGAAAAGGCAGGGGTCAGTGCGGCTTGCCTTGCTGTTTAACGCAGAACGATGACGATGATG
The DNA here is from genome assembly GCA_008360955.1 of Fasciolopsis buskii. NCBI lineage: Eukaryota > Metazoa > Platyhelminthes > Trematoda > Plagiorchiida > Fasciolidae > Fasciolopsis > Fasciolopsis buskii. The sequence goes on along the minus strand of LUCM01005578.1, from coordinate 81,342 downwards.
ATGATGAATCAAAGAGCGACAGGGGCAGTTGATGAAATAATGGCAGTCGCACAGGCACAGTAATGCAAGCAAAGTAACCTATAAATGTGTAAATTCACTTGGTAAATGGTACTCTATATATCTTGTCAAAAATTTTCACTATAAGAAGGATTGGATTGGTCAGATACAAATATGGGTGGGGGAGGGATTTGTGGTGTTACATGCATAACCTGAATACACAAGAATGTTTATGTTAATTGTTTTGTTGTCTAGGGTTTGTATTGGGACGGATGGTGGGCCAGGGGAGTTGAAGCGCAACCACAAATTGTTTTTGAGAACAAAGTGAAGGATTGTGAAGACGGATCGCGACAGCTTCCGCAGTGCTCAAGAGGCGACACTTTGCCAACCCCTGACCTTATACGGGGTCCGGAAAGCAACACGATCGCCACTGATCACGTCCCATTGCCATAGCCTTTTTCTTTTACCTTTAACTTCCTTTATAATTGAAATAACAATGTCTATCAGTTTTCAGGAACGGGGCCGCGGCCAATAGAGGGCTGCGATGTGTGGAAGTTGACCGGCAATGGGAGGACTCGAACCCCGAAACTCACGTCCCAGCGCCACGACCTCATCCGCTTGGCCACCGCCGGCCTTCAATATCTCCAGCCAGCTAGTTGACGGGTCTTTCGGACCCCAACCACGAAGACGCGAAACATATATTTTACTTAAGTTCCCTGTAAATCTTCTCATTCCACGTTTTCATGTCATCTGCTGACCTCCACATAGATTCTACCACTCTCTTTGGGGGGGAGGGGAACGCAAAATAGGGCACGGTATGATAAACGAGTGTTCGTCATACGCAACACACGATCCAACCGGCGTAGTCTACTAAGTTTCACACGCTGAACTAGGACATTCTGAGAGCCAGCATCTAGTATTAGACTCCTGACCTCCGCATTACTCACCCGATCACTCCATCCAATCCTGGCGACAATACGTAGATATCAATGACCGAAAGCCTCCAATCGACCAACCTCTCCGACACGCATACTTCTTGTCTCGCAACCATACAATAGAATTGAGCGCACTGCGACACAGTACACAAGACCTTTCAACTTCTGTGAAATATCAGGCCGTCGCACAAGTGCTTCAGCCCGGCATAAGCCACTCAAGTCTTCGATATACGCAAGCCTATCTCTACTATCGTGTTACCATTGTTCGACAAGCAGCTACCAAGGTAAGTGAGGCGGTCCACAATCGTTAGTTCCTCTGCATCCAGTACCAAATTCGGCACCACTGTCGTCCAGTCCTATTACAATATTTTGCACTTTGAAGGTGCAAAGCACATACCAAACCGAGCTTTAGACCTCGAGGGTCAGTCTAGTGCGCCTTGTTCATGGTCCGCGGATTCGAACAGACACGGAACGTCGTCTGCATATTCCTAGGTCACACCGCTTCCCTCCATTTCCCAGCTCCACTCATACATCCCGGAGAACTCCTAAAGCATCTTCAATGTCGAAGCTGAACAGGAATGGAGATGGGACTCCCTTGTCGAACGCCGCTAGTCGTTTCGAATAAACTTGATAGTTCGCCGTATACCCTCACGCGAGTACAATTCCCGCAACAGGTTTACGAACGTCGTTGGCATACCCTTTCGGTGGAGAGCACTGAATAGTGCTGGTCGATCCACGGAGTCGAACGCGCCTTTCAAGTCCAGAAAGACTACGATCGTAGGGCGGTGGTTTATGTGTGTGTGTGGCGCGTTTCGAGTATTTGGCCAAGGGTGAATATTCGGTCGATGTAACCTCGACCTGGATGAAATCCGGCCTTCTGTTTGCAGATGTTGCTCTCACGAATCGGTGTCCAACGACGGAGCATCATCGAAGCTAAAACCTTAATAACTATCAGAATCAAAATAACCCTGCGATGCATCCCACAGTTACTCCGTATGCCCTTCTTGAAGTTGGGTACAGTCAGTGACTCACCCCACGATAACGGAACACGCTGCTTGTTTCAAATATGATGAAGCAAAGAGGTAAGTGATTTCCTAAGAGCATCTCAGCCCAGTTTAAAAAGAACTGGGGGGAGGTCCTCGGGACCGGCAGCTTTTCCCCTCTTCAGAAGCCAAATATTCGACTGCACTTCGCATTCCGTTGGGAGATCAAGTGACACTTTCAAAGGATTCACAGCTCCAGACGTCGGACTAGATATGACAGCGTATGGCCAACTAAACTGATCCTTGAAATGCTCTGCCCAACGGTCCAGTCTTTCCTGTCTACTCTGAATGAGCTCTCCAGTCCTATCGCACACGACTTCAATAACCGAAGTTCGCCGCCCACCGCTGTCGCGTATAGGCCTAAACAGTGTTTGACTGTTACCTGAAGCGGCTGCTACTTCCATCTCTTCGGCTACCTTAGCCCACCAATTTTCACGGTCATTCTTAAGGCTTATCGTCAACTGACGCTGCAACGGCTGCTGCATCTTATTCACCTCCCTGAAATTCGCGAGCGGGCATTTTTTCTCCACTAGCGACCCTTCCGAGATCCAGTGATTTTCACAAAGGCTGGACCTAGGACCACAGGCGAAATCTGCCGCCGAATGCGTTGTCTGCTTCATTCGATCCCACTGCTCGTCTGAATTCTTAGTTCGTCGGAAAGTTTCTGCTCATGGCTGTTGCGAACAGCCGAATCAGACAGACGTTCGACAGCCAATCGAGTTTGTGGCCTGCGTCGATGGCCATTCAGCTGCAGCGAAAATCGCATTAAAACTAACGCATGGTCCGATTCGACGTACGTGGTCCAGTATGATCTACAGTTCTAAACAGAACCGCGCCAACGGTGGCTAACTGCGATATGGTCAATCTGACTCAAAGTACCTGTCGAGCTAGAGCCCCATGTCGCAGTGCAACGCGAACTGTGTCGGGAATTCGTACTAGATAGGAATAAATGATTATCTGCACAGAACTGGAGAAGTCTTTCTCCGTTGTCTGTTCGCTGTGCAGGCAATGCGCATCGCCCGCCTAAACAGGACTCCGATGCACTCAGTTTTCCAACTTGTGCATTAAAGTCACCTGCTACCACTACAGTGTCAGAGCTTTTGCTCTTCCGAACAAGAGTGACGGGGTTATCGCAAAACTCGTCTTTCTCCATATCAGTGCTGCAGTCTGTGGGAGCATATGCCGAGATAACAAATAAACTACGCTTAACACTACTATCCTTTCGGACGCCGACTGACCCCTGTAGTCTTATGGCACACAAGCGACTGTTGACTGGGATCCAATCTAAAAGGGCTGCTTCAGCCTTCTCACTCAAGACTATTCCTACACCACGTTGACCCACAGCTTGAGCTGCTTCGTCTCCTGGAGTGCAAAGAAACTATCTTGATGAGACATTTGGTGCAGGTAGTTGAATTACTCTAGTCGCATCCTGAATTCGTGTTTCACTCACACAGCAGACATCAGTTGAAAGTGAGTCCCAACACGCCTGTTAGCCAGCTTGTATGGGAGTGAAGGAACCGAGATTCAGAGACTGACGAGACTTGAGAAAATGTGAGCCAGTGGACTGAAAACCACCTGATACACTATTTGACAACGAACCGTTGCGAGTATCGGGCGTGTTATCAGTGGGGACACTATGGATAGGCAGAAGAGGCAAACAGGTGGAGTTGGAGACAGAAGAGAGGTTGAACAAAAGAGAGGGAACTCTGAGCAGTAGCATAATTATCACTACCCACCCCGCTCGATGCAATGGGCAGCGCGGTCCTGATTATCCTGCGCGACGACCGATACAGTATGGAATTCTTCGTAGGCATGCAACTCATGGAACATGGTAGACGGGTACTGCTAGGGTCTCCAGAGGGTAAGCGGAAAAACAATTAGGGTTCTGAACCAAATCCTTTGGTTCTGACAAGAACCTGACCGCAAGACAGCGGGGTATAACTGAACGGAAGCCCATGTACTTGAATCAGTTATTTTTCCACTCTTTCCTTCGACTGAGCTGCTAACTCAGATCAACCCCCGACTGGGAGGACCAGGAGACTACTTCGTCAGGCCTCTCTACCCATTGACCTTCCAGGCATGATTGGATCTTCGGGTTGAGATAAGCCATTCGGTATAGCTCGTTGGATCATGAAGGCACGCAAGTCGTCACACCACGTCAGGGTGAAGTCTCGTTGTCACAACTAACCTCAAGTCATTGGAGCAGAAAATAAACAAACATTTAAATTAATACTGGATAGTTTTTCGTGTCTTTCTAATCCAAGTCCACTATTGATTCCTTGCGAAGAGAAGAGGCGAAAAAACGAAGTGAAACAAAATCTTCAGGGCATGCATTTTACACTTACAAACTAGGTGATCTTCTCTTATTGTTAAAACACGTGATTTCCGCATCAGTTTGAAAAAAAATTCATGAATATTCTTACCGACTTCAACTTCTCTCTTGCACAGGCATCCAGTCGTTCGAATGTGTACTGCATTTCCGCTGTTCAATATTCAGCACGAATTCTGATTAGGAAAGAAAGCCTTCTGTGAAAGCTGCGTTCAAACTTTCACACTGGGAGTGTTCCATCTAATGTTCACCTTTCATCTGCTTAAACATTGAGGAATAATTTTTCATTGTCTGTTAGTCAGTTCTCCTTTCTTTCACTATTGATGAAAATGCAAGCTTCTGGATTCATATAAATCTATTATACGAAACAATACAACTATTTTGTGTTCATTTATCTTTTGAGTGGTAAGTATCGTTAAATTGCATATCAGTGCAGGGTTAGCGGTTGCTAAGAAGCTGAAACGGGTTACCCATTACTTTCTATTTCATAGTGTTGCTAATCAATTTTTCACGTTTGTTTACAGCGATTGTTGATTCCAACAAAGGGAATATCAAAGTTGGATAGAGTAGACGCTTGCTTTTTGTCTCTACTCTTCAACTAATCGTCATCACCATCTATGCGAAATGGGAGCCTATTCTTTCCTCCTATTCAATCTGGTCGTGACAGCTATGATCACAGCTGTTCTGTCCTTTCGTTATGGAAATTGGAAGAAACAGAATAAGATCGTCACGCTGGTACATTGTCTGTCATGGTGGCTGCCAGCTCTTATTCTCACCACTCTGCCAGTGGATATAGCCACGGTAAATCAGTTTTTATTTGCATTTCTCCTGTTTTTTCTTCTAATGCTTTAGGCCTTTTATACAAACTGCACCTCGACTCCACTGGCTCAGCCGGCCGATCGTTCTCAGTTGCAGATCGTATCACCACCTGAACAGGCACAGCCACAATCAAAGTTGTGCAGAGCACCGTGGCTTTATGCTGACAGTCGGATTTTGCTCATATTTTGGCACACGGTCTATTGGAGCTCTCAGTTTCTTACTTGGTTTGTTTCCCAACTCGGTTAACCGAAATCTCTTGCATTTTGTTGCTCTCTGTAGGCTAGTGATCCCAATCATGCGATCGTTTTCCACGGCCGGCGACTTTACTACATTGGCGAAGCTGCGAACCGCCTTGATCGACAACGCTCTGTACTATGCATCCTACTTGGCTATATTTGTTACTGCCCTTGTGTATCTGTTGGTCAAGAGAGCAATCAGATTGGATTTGTAAGCCACATTGTTTACCTTTGTCTGATTCTATTATTGTTAATCATTCGAATAAAGGCAGATTTCTATCCTTTGCAATGTTCGAGGCAACTGTTGTTGTCTGTAATAACATGAGTTTCCGTGTGGTAGCTATGGTGGAATTGTATCCCCGACTTACTTGGGCTCAAGTCCAAAGGAAGGGAATCGCTAACATTGGTGAATATATTGACAAGTGATGTATGCAGCGTTACGTATGCATGCACATATATATATATATAAAATCCAAACATAATCATCTGCCATTTTTTGTTTGACTGTTTTCCAGTTTGTACTTGTAGTTACCTAGACATTGGTTTGTCGGATAAGTTTATCTATCTTTCTATTCGATATTTATTTTGACCTTTCCTTGTCTCATCCGATTCTAATAGTGGTTATCTGAAAGTTTTGGTCATCACTGCGGCCAATACATGGGGTTTATTCTTGGTAATCCTCTTCCTCGGCTACGGTCTGGTCGCTGTGCCTCGCACTCTATGGACTGCAGGAAATCCATTGATAAGCCTACGTCGGGCATATTTTACGCTGAGTAAGCGCAATATGGAGCTGGCCGACGAAGAAGATAAACTGAATGAACTAGTCGAAGTAAGTCCTCATCTGTTTCTGGTTCGTTTGGTTTTAATGGATCATCTCCACCAGTATATTAATTGTTACGAAACCTCTCTAGGGCAGGTGCTTGTCTGGTGGCTAACAGTCTAGAGGCACCAGATTTATACTCTGTCCTCTTTGTTTATCTGTGATGGTGGCAGTCGTGGTGGTTGTTGCTAGTATTCCTTTTATTGTCTCGCTTTTTCAGTGTGTATTCCCGCATAAGTGTGGTGCTTTAAAAGGTTACTGTACTTTTAGAAAGAAAATAGACAACTACAATCCAGCACCATATCCTGAAAGGCTGTATTTTGACAAATTAGATGAAGACCGACTATCGCCCATCAAAATAATTTCTGATGGCGATGGGAGAATCCGGCTATCTTTGAGGGCTTTGCGAGTGATAAGCACATCTAGCCACTTGGAAAACGCAACTATTCTGGCGGCGATTTCTTATGTATCTGGTTATCGGTTCAGGTTCTCATGGCCGTTTGCTGACTACCCTTGTTAATAGTTTACAAAACCTGTTTGCTTATTGGATGTGCATTTCGCACCCTGCCTATATACATGGACATTGCAACCATCTTAGCAAGTAAATCTGTTTTTCCCCAAGTTTGAGTTCCTTACTTTATTCTCACTGCCTAGTTTTATGCGATGGAATTCCCTAAGGGTATTGATTGTATTATTTTTGTCAATATTATTTTCAACTGACTGTAATGTCTTACGAAAGTTTAGGGTGTTGGATACGACCCAGGAAGATTCTCAGGAATAGGTTACAAAGCACGGTCTCGAGCACCATTTGACAGTTTGTTTGCGATTCTGCCTCTAGCTTTTGGACACCAAACTACAACCTACAAAGCGTCAGGGCTGCCAGAGATGAACTAATAAGCAGTGTTTTGATTTGTGTCTGGAAAGCCTCGTTGAATTAGGAGAACTGTGCAAGTGATGATAGTTTTATTCCTTGTCATCCTTAATGTGCCACATTGCTGTATAGACCATCGCAACTTCAAACACTCCATCTGCATATACTCGATTGCTTGTCCATTGGACATGAGTCCGCTTCATTCACGGCTCTCTACTAATATGGCGGCCGTTCCCTCATCTGGGACCTGGACACGTGCCAGATAACATGTGACCCTGCTCCGGTTCATGGGACTCAAATGGTGCCTCAGATCTATTTCTTGGTGAACACTAATCCCGAGGATCTTCCTGTTACCTATGTTTCAACACTGGTAAAGGCTATCATGACTAAGTCGATGGCAGATGCCGCAGTTGTCGGTCAGACCATAACTATTGATTGTATTCTTTTTAGTTGTGTCTATACATGCAAACATTACAGATATGAGAATAAGTGGGTTGAATTAACCAGACAGGTGGTTGGTACTGTCATCGTACACCCAAACATTTGGCAAGCAAGATTGTTTTGCTACTATCTGTGTACAAGCAGTCTGACACCAATAGAAACCTGTGGTTCCGATTCCCGTTTCTTGTAACGTTCAAGCTTGAACTGTTCGCTGTGATCATGTTTAATAGCGAAACTTTTATCCTTTGCCATGCTTTGTTATTTCAAGGGTCTAGTGTCCCATAAGACGATCAGAAAGCTGTTGTTATTTTTCCATTCCTAACCAGGAAGTCAGACAACTGAAATCCGGCTTGCCGTTGAACCATCCGCTACAACGTCACTTATTGGTCGTGGTTAAACAGGTAGCTGATTGATATATGTTCACTCATGTATTTGTTTCTCTCTCTTCGGTAGATTGGCAATTCACGGTGATTTCTTTGCTTTTCTTCCTATGAACTTCGACTTCACGTTTTGTAAAATGCATGAGATTTGAGGTAATAAAAAATTTCAAATGGCAACTTTGTTCAAAGATGGTATCTGTCAGTGAAATTTTTGGACGAAAATGTATGGGTTATTTGACAAAGAGAGCACCTCTGCACTAATAGCCTGTACTTCCCCTTGGAGTATCTTCCATTTGTTTTGAACCCCTAGAGGTATTCGGTTCTCATCCGTGGGTCTACGAATTTGAAGTCTGCATTCATGATCACCCCTCGGGTGAACCGTTTTATCCACCGGCCAAACCAGTTTGGAGATAACTGAGGTCCAAGGGCCTCAATGGCACAATTATGTGTATCCGAAGACAGCTGACCTTAAGTAGACGGACCAGGTACACTGCATCATCCAACGACTTTGAATACAGTTTTTGGAAACTAAGAGAAGTGTTCGGACCCCCGGGTTGGATCTCTTTCAGCCGAATGGGAGGATGGCAACGATTACTGCCTCCCAGCATTGTGCAAAGGTCAGAGATGCAGTCTTAAAAATTCCGAGTAACAATGGCATCTCGTATGATTCGTTCATGAGACTTTTCTGATCATGTCATCTGCATCCTATATTTTGCTTCGGTGTCTCCGGGACGCGACACGCCTTGGAATCCTCCAGTGACTGCGTCAGGAATACGAACTGAACTCCCCACACTCCGAAAGATCCTTTGTACATGGTAATCGGAAATGAGAATCAGGTATTGATTATGGACACGCTGCATTGCCGCGAAAAGGGTAGTGCGTGCTTGTCGGAAGTCAGATCGGGAGGTACCAACTATCGTAACATCGAAATTCCTTACGCAGGTTGCCATTATTGGTTTTCTGGCAGTGACATAGGAACTCCGAGACAACAGAGAGTAGCAGTAACTTCACTGCACCAACCCCGCTCTGCTTCTTTGGAAATCCACATCATCAGCACCCCAGCTCCGCGTTTTAGAAGTTAACCGGTTAGTGTTACCATGGTTGTGGTCTTAGCCTCAACCACTTCATTCGAGAGTATTGTAAAGAACGAATTCTACTGAGTTCTTCAGAGACTGCGAAGAATGTCGTGGACTTTGTTTGCGGATAGGGGTACGGGCACAAACACAGTGATTAGTCTTGAGTAGGACTTGGTCAACATTTTAAGCCCACTCCCTGTCTACCTTGTTCATCCAATTTTTCTATTGTGATGTGTAACGGTGACAACAGCGGTCGGTGGATTGTACACTGGTGTTTGATGCTGTACTGTAATGAAGAGACTGACAGGGAAAATTCCGTTTCTTTCGAAACGTTTCGGTTTCAGTAAAATGTTTGTTTTCCCATTTTCTGGTGTTTATTGTTTAATGCTTTTGGGTATTGATGGACCTGCTGACGATACCTAATGCAAACGTGGAACGCTTGGCTACTGAACTGTTCGGGACTCTGGGTTTACCCTTTATTTCTTAGCATCACTCGAGCGATTTTTTAGAGCTTTGGCCGTAGTTGCGTCGTCATCGAAATAGTACGAAAGGAAAGCACACATAAAAGCATACTGATTAACAAAGAACAAATACAGGAGCTATGATCATTTTACGTTTAATGGTTAATAGGGCAATTCACTTAGTTGACCGCCTGCATTTATCCATTGTGTTAATAGTTTTGTCTCAAGACGAGAACGAGAGTTTAATACATCGAAGATTAGACCATCTTGAGTGGTTATCCAGAGTTCAGTTCTCTCCAACTTTTAAAACTGTGGGCAACTTCCGGTTTTGATTGTCCCTTCGTCCTTCCAAAAACTGCAACGAATGACCAGTGAAAAATTAGCGGAAAATTACAATGATAATTCAAAGGACATGTAGGTACAAATGTTTTTCTCGAATGTCAAACTCCTGCTAAACTAACCATGTTTTGTTGCTCACAAATGCTGGCTTTATTTCGCTGACGTGAATGATTATGATGTTTACTGGCCTAGGATTAAATGCACATCGGTCTCACTGTCTTTGATGACCAGTTTAAGACAGGGGTAATCTCAAGAATGAAGACCTTTATATCCAACTGTCAAATACAATTACGCTGCAGATATTTTTATGGATTATGTGTCTATCACTCCCAAAATGGTTAAGAGGTTTGACTCTCCAGGTCTTCCTGTCAGTTTGATGATAGACAGCGATTCGCTACCATCCGGCTCGTTAGCACACTCGACCTCGTGATTCTGTGCCACTTCAGGTTTCAGAGTCGTGGTTATCAGTCCCCTCTCTCTCTCTCTTGCGATAGACTAGGTTATGGAGTATACCTTTTCCACTTCACTTATGCGTGAAAAATATTGCAAAACCTACGAGCTTTCACTGTGCAGTGCTGCTCTTTTTTTTCCTGTCAATTATCAGGCGCAAGAAATAACCGCGTCGCCCGGTTCCCTTTCGCGCCCTGACATACGCTCTCGTATGGATTTGTCTTCAGTGCCTCCCGTACATTCAGACCCTACCGGATTAAATCTGAAACAACTGACGCGATTGCATCGATCGCTCAAATCAACGCGACACAGGCGAGATCGTGCGGAGGCACTTTACTGGGAATCAGTTGAACACGCTATTTGGATAGAGGATCTCAACACGTTTCGGAGTAAACAGTGAGTGGGTCATATTCGCATGTTAATACACTAGAACGTCATGACCAATTCCATAGGCATCAGATAATGTAATCAACTGGATTAGGTATTAGTATTTTTTCGTGATTTCTTCCTCCGCGGTAGTTTAGTTTACCATAGTCAGATCTATTGAAAATGTCCCCTTACTGTCCTTTAGTGATTGAAATGCTCGTTCATTAGTAATAGTATCCACGTGGATCAATTCCATATTTTTATTCATTTCTGGTCCTTGTATTTAGAGTCTATGCTTCATCACTGATGAAGTGTTTCCTGTGTTACTTTGTGAGTAATCTGAGAGATTTAAACTTTTGGGTGGTAGGGATTGCAAGCAAAGAATAAGCTGGTTGTAGCCACTATGGAATTTGTAAACCTCCGGTGTATTTATCATTTATAAGGCATAGCAACTGAACTGAACTGATGAACTGGATTAGACACAGGGAAAAAACGAATCATGATACTGTTTCTGTTACTTTTCCGTTCAGTACTAGACGAAAAATCAATGCTGCAGGATGTAACTGCTTATGTCAACCTGAGACTTATAATGTTCACTTGTTAACTGCAGTGAGTGGACTTGAAGTTTAAATTCTGAACAGTAACTAATTGATGTCATCTCCGTGGCAAACATAGTCTGCGTGCACAAAGAACTGGGTTACACAACCTGGTTGGCATAGCTTCGCGGAACGCTAATGTCTTTGGATTACAATTATGCAACAAAAATGAAATGGAGTCTGCTGTTTTCCGTGGTTATCAAATATTGGTTCCGGGCAGAATTGTCTAATATCCCTCGGTCATACTTGGCTGTGTCCACACGACAGCAGTGTTGCATATTTGCAGAACACCATCAGGGATCAAATGAATCAAACCTGACGAAGGCTTCGGTGTAGTACTGATGATCAAATATAATTATAACCGTGCAAATCAGTGACGGATAGGTGCAACATCATGTGGTGAAGTTCAACAAACCGTTCAGAGCCTGCCCGGTAGCGTAATGGCTGAGGCGTTCGACTCACAATCGTTCGTCCCGGGTTCGCGTCCCAGTTGGGGCGCGGTGGATATGCACTGCTGATGATTCCTAACAAGGATGAAACAGCTGTACAGTGCTTCCATGGTTTCTTTATGGTGAGTTGAGTGATGATATCACATAGTGAATTATTTCATAATTATAATACCAAAATGAATCAGATACTGCCGAGCAAATATAATTTCAGCGTCAACAGTAAACCCGATAACAACCATCTAAAGGAATATTCTGTAATTTTTAATTTACGAATTTCGTTGTCTCATGGTCACAATGACGAAGTCGGAGTACAATCCCCTGAAACCAGACCAGCATGGGTCCCAGCAGGGACTCTGGGTAGTTCAGTTTCAGTTTATACAGCCATTAGCGTTGCGCTAACGTGTTCTGATTGCGGTTTCTACCTCACAGTACCACCTGCTCAAACAGAAAAAGAACGAGGAATAGTGAAGATCGACTGCAAAATAATAGGTTGAAGAACTATACAGAAGAAGGGTTTCGAATGCAAGAACGCCACTGATCCCGGCACTCAGTCATATCATAACTATTGTCCCCAACCATTGTTTCGGGGAATCTCGTAGACTCCAATCCGGTAGTCTAACAGCACCTACTCGAGCCAGGCCACTAGTTAAGGTTTTCCTTACTTTCTCCCCATGTCATCAACTTCCCAAGTCGAACCATCTTCCAACCACTACCTGCTCCGAAGAGCAACGTATAACAAGGTAGTGGTTCTTTGGGCACGCGCATAATATGTCCCAATCACGTTAACCTACTTTGATTCAACGCCTATTCTAAAGTCTGGATCCTAGAAACTTAATACTAACCCTTGAGTTTCTCAAAATTTCTCTGCCATGTTCTACTGACGCTGCCTGAGTGACGATGTTAAACGTCGGAAGTCTTCGTATATCTTCAGCAATCAGCGGCCGTGTTTCTGAGCCGTAGAGCAGTATCAACCTCATTGCTGTTGCCTTATGGTCGGTAAGCGGACGCCACAGATGCCTCACAGTGGTAAATGCCAATCGATCCGTATTGTATGCGGGAACACACCTCAGGTAAGACACGATTACTCGAGTAATTAAATCTGCCCAGTTATTCGCAAGCAAGAACAAATCTGGACTTCTAACCAGTCCACTCTTGCAACAACATTTTGCACCTCGAAGGTGCAAAACATCCCAAACATGCCTACACTATCGTTCAGACGATCGACAAAAAATTGCAACTTACTTTAATCCTCACTCAATGGTGAACATCGTCTGCACATTCTAAATCAAGCAGGTTCTTGTCTTGGAAAATTTCAGTGTCATTATTGTTTTGCAACACCGAAAATGAGATGGGACATCTGTTCTGGTTCGGCTGCAAATCCTCAATCGGTTTTATTTCGCGGCTGCTATCTTCAATTTCCACCAACTCTAGTGAGAAAAACCAAGTCGAATAGACAAAAAAGTTCGTTTATTAATCAAAACCAAATAGTTTTCGATGAGCGACACTCACTGCTTGATTATTTTGCCGGCTAATTCGGTTCCTCGGCACTCATCGACTTTCTCATGCGGCGTTTTTACTGCGCTTATCGATTGGGATAATCAGCTCGAACTCGCCACAGCTGTGTTGCTCTCTGATCCGGGTAGGTGTAATCACGAATCAATATCCACTACCCTTACAGTTATTCTCACAGGAGGATGGGGTTATCGCCATAACCATCTCGTTGACAAATTTAAAAAGAATGGTTGAAAGAAGGCGACTCTGAAGAACACCACTTCTCGTGATTTACTCGGGTGAAACATTGCCGAGTACGAACTCGGCTTCGTCTGTTCGTATGCGGAGATTGGATAAGTGGAATGAATTTCTCTGGCACATCCTTCAGTGAGAGGCAGAGTCACTGACTTAATCGAACACCGCTTTCTAATAAAAAACCAAAACTGTGGGTCTACAGAATGTGACAAGGATAAAGTGAAAATTTGGACCGGGATGGAAACCCGCTTGGTTCTCACGTGTACATCTTTCACGAGTATTATATAGTTGGCGAAGGATAATGCTCACGAGCATTTCGGATGCGATGCTTACCAACCTGTCCTGTGCGGTTTTCGCATGAGGATCCATCACCCCTCTTGTCAATCGGTGCAACCGCCGATTTACACCAGCCTTTAGGAATCTGTTTCCCTTCCCAGATTGATCCCAGAAGTTGTGTTTACACTTCGCCGCTGTCCTTGAAGAAGGACATTAAGAATGAGTCAGTGTGCTGTCGGATTATTTACTCACCTCGCTTATGCTCGGCTTCCGTTGAGCAGTACTACTAAACAGTCAGTAAAGGTTGCGACCAATTCCCGATATCCGCAGCCTTTCTCATTTCTCTGCGTTCCCCTATTCACCACTGCTCGCGGTCATTTCTCAACACATTAGTGAGCTGACACCTCAGGGGTTTACGCATCTCATTATCTGACATACGGGGGACGGGTCCAGGAGCATCCAACAGCAACCGAAGTCGGAAATATCCATCGTTTTTAAGGTTTACGTGGCGGTTGCCGCTGAGTTCATGGCCTCTTGTATTTGCTTCTAATGTTCGCTCGGATCCTGGGTATTTGGTTTAGGGGACAGCCGCGTTTAAAGTTTCGATTGGAACTAAAATAGGCGATTATCGTCTAGAATCAGCTCTGAAGGATGTGTGGTTTTCGTGTTGGTTACCACAGACTAGGCAAAAATAAAAGCGAGCTCAGACCAAAGCATGATCTGAGTTCACGGGTGTGGACCCGAATGACCGGCAGTCCTCGATAGATCCACGCCACCGGTGACCGATGACAATGTGATCAATTTGAGTTCCTCACTATGAAGGCGTAAGGGGGCGCCAGGTATGCCGATGTTGTTTTCTATGACAAAAATTGATGTCCGTCGGAAACAATGTGGCCAAAAAAAAACTTGGATAAGACGATCACTGATGTCGCTACAATCGGGTGGGGCAGAAAATGGGCTTCCGATGTGCTGTTCCGTCTCCGCTAAGTACCCAAACTATTTTCCCTTTCAATTAATTCGGTCATCAGATGGATCCATTAAGCTGCAGTTCTTCGTGATATTTTGCGTGTTCTCTTTTTCAAAAGAACGGAAAATAAAAGGGTCCTTTATAGGTTACTGGAAGTATATTCGGTCGACCCACACTTCACGGCCGTCCATACCTCAGAGAGGAACCCTAACTGAAGCCTTCGATTCGAAAATCTTACCCACAACGCATCGGCACCCTAACCCAGCAGGGGACCTCGGAGCGGGCACATTCTTATCACTATCCACCCTTCTCGATGGGATGGATAGCACGTCCTGATTAGTCTGTGAGACGACCGATGCAGCATGCAATTTATTGTTTGTATTATTCATTTAGGTTTTTTGGACGAAGATTGCTAGGAAGTTTGGCCAGTAAGCAGAATAATGATTAGTGTTCCCATCCAAAGCCTTTGGTTCTAATAAGAGAGACGGTTAGCTGAGTGGAAGTGCATATAATTGGATGAATTATTCTCCCACTCTTGTTGAGTTGCCAGCTCAAGTCAACCTGGAACCTGGAGGAACAGGAGGCTACTTCGTCAATCCAATGGCCTTCCAGACCTGATTGATCTTCGGCTTGAGATAAGCCATCCCGTATAGCTCGTTGAGCCGTGTAGGCATGCAAGCCTTTACACCGCACCAAGATGCAGTCTCATTGTGACAGGGACTCAGAACAGAGCTGTGTTACCGGGCCCAACTCTGTATTGTGGATATGCGAACAGCCACCATTTCGTTGGTTAGTCGCGAATAGAGTGGTCAACTGGATTAAACGCCTCTCGCCCAAATAGCCAGGGGTTCAAATCCCAGATCTGCCGGTCACTTGCGGTAGACGAGAACTCGCTGCCGTCCGGCTCGTTACCGCGTTTGACCTGGTGTGAACTTATGCGGTTCTGTGGCACTCCGTGTTTTCGGTCAAGATTGCCCCTCTCTCCCTGTGTAACGGGTCTTAGTGGCTACTGGACATGTCTCTTCCACTCGTGCTTCAAGCATGTGGTAAAAGACTATGCCATCAAATAAGACCGCTCCATTAACAGAAGAACGATCCGGAGTGATCAATATTTGCGTTCACGCAAGAGCTATTTCCTCGCACGACGTTGTCCAAGAAGAATAAAGCTTTCTGCGCATAGCACTCATGCAATGGTTACCCCGTAAGCCTTGTCGATGCATGTGATCGACAAAGATCGCAGGTCGACTCAGCCCATGAAACAGACTGGCCTTCAACAAATATATCACACTCTGTAGGATGTACGTCACAAACTCAGTTTGATTACCAACTGCACATTTCCGCCCACAGAGTTTCGTATCCTGTCAATAACTGGTATGTTAATTCACTCGCCACTGCAATGACACCTACATTGGCAGAACAGACCGAAGAATTTCAAGACGGGTTTCAGATTATATTCCCAAGGAGTTGGCCGTTTTGATGTCGTAAAACGACGTACAGTATCTTCTTCGCGACTGGGAAACCGATAACAAGCAACATACAACTAACTTCATTTAGTCTTTTTTGTTTGTCGTATGTCTCAGGCTGTTTGGCATAAGAGATTGCACATGTAGTACGAAATGTTAACATTCACCAGTGTTGGTCTTCGTGTTCTGATCAGTTGGAAAAACGGCCACTCAGTGTTTCAGATTTTTGTTGTTGTTCTAGTTGTTGGAAACTGTGCATTCGCTCATCTCTGTGAAATGTCCCTAAAGACAGTAGCGTTGAACACTTCAATGTCGTTCACATCGAGTTCATCATTTTCTTATTATGTTTTCATCTCCATTTCACGTTTAACCGCCGTTTTCCTCGGTTGTCCGGGTGAATCGATCCATCTGTCAAGTCGTATTTTGGCTTTCGCGCAAGCACACAGCGGTCGAGTTGTTCGCAGTATCTCAGCTCACATCCCCGTGCTTGGCCCCGTGCTCTTTCGTGCTCAAGCCTATTGGTACTGTTACGTTCGACTTTGGCTATTCCGACTGTTGGCGATTGTTCTGGCTCTGACCTCCTTGTTGATGGTATGGAGCGAGTGTACGTTCTTTGTCCGTTCGCCTACCTTATCTTTGGTGGCTGGACTTGTCAAAGCTCAGGCGAGACAGGATGATTATTTTCTGCTCGAGGTGTGTTTTGTATACTGTACTGCTATGCTATTTGAAATACCTGCCGATTTTTATCAGATACAATATATTGTATTATGTAAACTTTTGCGCGCATAAATGATGAATTTCAGTCAGAAACACTAGTGAAAACTAAGAAAACAGTTGTTCTCATTACCTTGTAAAAATGAAGAAAAAGGAAACTGATCGGGGAATAATTTGAATACTTAAGATAGGTTATTCGGAGAGTCGGCTGAATCGCGGTCACGGTTTGTCAAAATGTGCTCGTCTGCCTTGCGGGCTGCCCGGGTTATTGCCATTTGATTTACGTGCACTCCCGTGTCTGACTTCAGCGCGAGAGTAGCATTCGTTGACCTCGCCAGGCGCAAATGCAGCAATGACAACTACTCCGGTCCTAATGGTTCATTTAAGATGGCCGAAAACAGTCGAATATACGCTGACCGTGTGGTGAATTTGTCCGATCGAATGTGGCATCGACACAGACAAATGAGTAGACCTACCGACACATAGATGGGGGATGACTGGTCGGGGTGTAATCGCCATTGAGAACTGAGGTTCACGGTTCAGCTGGTGGTCAATTTTTGCATAGGAATATCCCGTGTAATCCAGTATGGAACTGGAACACAAACACAGTGTGCACTATAGTGCAGTGTATTCCTATTACGCACACTAGAATTTATACAGTGCTAACAGAGATACGGTAGGAATATGAGGAGTTAGTAACAATCATTCATGAGTTTCACATTTGCCACGCGATGAATTTGGCTGTGGACGTTTGTAATTTTTCTTTGGTGTGACACGTAGTCTTTTAAATCTTTGAATTGTTGAACAAGGCAAAGGGATTGGAAGCATAAAGAAGCGAAAAAATAGAAAATAAGCCATTGAGTAAGTACAAGTTGGCTAACAAACGGTCTCAGTGATTCGTGCATTAAAATTAGTCGGACAAAAATATGACTGGGAAGGGAATGGTGGTGTCCCATGCTTAACTGGAAAACGGATGAATCTCTTGTGCCAATTATTGTCTGGTCTAAGGTTTTCACTGGAGTGGGGAAGATGGGCTAGAGGAGTTGAAGAGCCATCTCAAATTGTTTTTGAACACAATTGAGGGTTGCGAAGATCGATTGCGACGACTTTTTTTGCGTTTAGTATGCGACACTATCAACCTAGACTGTTGGTCCCATCTTACACAGGTCAGGAATCACTTGTCACATTCACGATGTGTTGTTAGTCTGCACTGTTGAATGATTTAATTGTTCCAGCGCTCAGTCCCACAGGGCGGTGGTCACGGTTGCGTTCAGACAAGCGCTTGATCGTGCAGCCACTGTACATTGTCCCACAGGAACGTCTGTAAAAATAGACAAAACTAATCCAACCTCTTAAATTTTTTCCCGAATGCAATGTGATATATTTGGATAAGTACGAATCATTGAACAGGTGCTTGTTCGCCAGCCTGTTTTCTTATTGTGCTTAGTGGGGGGTCTTCAAACAGTTGAAAGAAGTCAAGGAAAATAAACTCTTTATTGGAATTCATTCGTTCCAGATTCAGCTCTCAGTTCCGACGCGATAGATATGCACTGCTGACGATCTCTAACAAAGATGAGACCACTGTGCGGTGCTTCCATAGTTTTCAATGGTAGATGGTGTGTTGACAAGTTATTTCGAAAAGCAAGTAAAATCTCTTACTGACAACTGAATAATTAAATGCAAGTAAACGGGAAACTATTAGGCCTTGTGCCGTCAGCTTAAAGCTTAGTCCACCGACTATCCTGAAACTCCGCAAAAAATGCTTGGAACTGTAGAAAGCCAGGAAGATCATTTCACCCCTCCCCTCGTGGACGAGCGCGTGTCAACCTTTCCAGCATATATCCGTTGGTGACTACTCACCGTGAAAACACTAGTCACGTTGACCTTGAGTTCCTGTTGGTCAGACTTTTCACGGAGACAGCCAATGCAATCTTTGATATCGGTTGCCACTTAGAAACACTATTCGTCTCAAATGGCCTTATCTCCTCCCAGATACTGAAACCTCTAAGACATAAGGATCACTTCTACAAATCCCGTAGTAACTCAAGCGTGCGGTATATTTCCAATCTAATAAAAGCTGAAATCAAACGCATCGACACTACATTCGCCAGCCAACTCTTAAGTGGTAACAACAGCCGATTCTTGTGGCAAGGTATTCGACTGTTGTTTGAGAAGAAAAAAGAGGCATGTGAAATGTTCTGCGGATGTCGACAGCATCAATCATGCTTTTATCCATCCTTCCACTTATACTCCAGTCATATTTGGACTAGGATGATGATACGGCAGTTACAGGTTTTTCTGGGAAAAAGGTGTTCGATCTTCTGCTCAGCACTAAAATTACCACAGGGTTGGTTCTGACAGTCTGTCCTCAGCTCTTTTAAGGCATGATGCTGTGGCTCTGACAGATGCATTCAGTTATCTGATTAACTCATCACAAAGCTCGTCTTCTACCCCTGACTGCTGGAGATCTGGCACTGTTATTCCCATCTCAAAATCTAGCAGTTCTACCGCTTTGGTAAAACGTTTTCGCCCCATCGCCTTAACGTCTTTTGGCCTTAAAATGACGGAGTGCGCCTGCGTTCTTCTATATATCGTCCTGGTGACCCATTTAAGTTTGCTTATAAGTCTTACAGGTCCACTTTGGACACTGTCGCTTCCCTTGTTTATCACATTTGTAGGTCCTTAAACACACCGATGAAGTCTGTGCTTTGCACCTTTCTAGACTATTCGTCGGCATATAATTCGTTCCCATGATCTCTATTTCTCTAACGGAAAACATTTGGTTCTTCCAAGTCTTTATTAGCATGGCTGTCTGATTACTTTACTAACCGAACCCAGTGCACACGAATGGAAGGTAAAACTTCAAAGCCGTTGATTAACGACTCAGGAGTTTATGCTCAAGCCGTTTCGAGCAAAGATGAATTTCACATTTTTTCAGCAACCTGTTTTCTATTTACGATTTCTCTGAACAAGCTGGCTTAAATCTCAACACATCTAAATGTTTCGAATGCCTGTTCTCTGTCTCTTGGTTAGCTTATTCATCTGAAACGTCTTCCATCAACTGAAAAACTTACCAGGGCGATACTATTGATAGAAATGTGCATTGGGCTTCTCACATTTGCACCTGTGTGAAGAATCTCCGACGGTTTTGATTTCAAATCAGGAAGCTTCGATAATACAAGATGGCAAAAAACACCATCTCCCTATTTGTATGCCAATGTTTTCTTAATCATTCTCTACCGTTCTCCTGTTATTTTTCCGGGTTTACTTAGAGAAAGACTAAAATTCTTTGCCGCAGGCTATCAGTTATTAGCCATGTGTTTTTATACCACTGACTGAGTTGTCCTTCAATCTGTGATCAGCACTTGACAGTATGTGAGAAATGTGCTCACAAAATTCTTCCAGGTCCCACACACCCTCTGCACAACGATCTTTCAAGGTGCCGTTTACATGACCCACTTTTCGTTCTATACCCTCTAGAATCAGTACCTATAGAAACTCCATTGGCCCATATTTAGCACGCATCTTGACAAACTGTGACTGTGTTTCAGCCGAATGCCTATCATAATGTGCTCTGATTATTCCTCGATGAGTTTTTTTTTCACATTCTTACATGGTGATGAGTGTGACTTTTGTCCTGTTTTTATTCTCACTTTTCCTGTCTGAAATACGATATTATTTATTGTACGCGAAAGCCTATACAATACAATACAATACATTGGTAATCGGCGCTGCGCAATAATTCAGTTTTGTGCATGTTTCATTTGCAGACGGATTATCTTGCTTGCAGCTGGGTTCACCGAAAACTCTTAATTTTGTGTTTTTGTTTTACAGACATCTTTCTGTGTCTTCGCATTTGCCCATTTAGGTGAGAATTACCGAATCTTAGGTTGCTCATAACTCCACAGGCCATCCATCTTCAAAAATGCTCCCAATTTTTTCTTGTTAAACTCAACTCACTACCCTTGGGTACGCGATTTTCAGTATCTATCCTTAGTTCTGTTTGTAGCTGGTCACTTGTCATTTGTCAGCATTTGCATTTACAAAGAGAATAGTTCTGAATAATGCCTGTTTAAAATATGTTCATTGTTGGATTTCTAAACATTCGTCCTCGGATCTCCTCTGATTCTTCCCGCACAGCTCTCCTCGTTCCTTACTCTGGGCTATTTGAGTTTGGCCGTTTTCTACTCGGTTTTTCGACTGCGTCTGTTCAACTACTATCGCCTGGTTGGGAGTCATCATACGGATGAAAACTCGTTGCTTTTTTGTGGCGCGTGAGTTTCTTCATGTCCTTGGAATTGTCGTTCCCACATTATTCGGTGTTGTTTGTTTTCTAGTGCTTGGTTGTCGCAGTCTTGGTCTACAATACAACATTGACCGAGGATTGAATGAGGACGCCGAGGTGGTGATGAATTCCGCGCTCGGCTCACTGTCATCTATTCTTCTGTTCCCTGGGCGGGCATTTTCATCCTACTGGATTGTTTCATCTCAGAAAGATTAAATAGCACTTGATTTTCTTGCTCTTTTTTCTACTGAAAAGTGCTCTATAGTCGGAATCGGACGTGTACAGTTGTCTACGGCTGAGGAACATGGCCGTTTGGAATTTAAGGTAACCGAAGACCATCAGTGTTCGGTTGAGCACCAATGGCAAGCACATAAATTGTTTCTTTGGGGGGTATCGTTACTGGATTTGTCGTGATCCGTCCTTCAGATTATTCCGCATAAAACTACCAACGTATCGGTTTTCCCTTTAAATATCCTCATCTCTGTATTGCTCTACTGTTGCCTGCTATGAGGACATTTTTCCTACACGTGGAACCAAACACTAGAGTAAGTTTTTTCAACAATTCGCTAGCTCTTAATCTTGAAAGTATATGCACTGTCTTTGTCACGTTGTCCTTGTGTACGCTCTGAGTAACTTACCTGTCGAATTTGCCGCATTACAGCATCTGGAAATGTCGGCTTGGCGCTTTCTCTGACGTGAATTGAGTGGTTCCTTGTGGAGTAATATGTCGCCTATGCATCAGTGGTGTAAAGTTTACCAGTCGGATTTCCTGTTGTGATGTTTAATTATGCATTTTCGTCATGAATCCCTAATTATGATCTCTTGGCACTGAGCAGAAGTTCAGATCGATTCAGTTTGTACAATCATTGACCTTGCGCTAGCGTGCTCTGGTTTTGGTTGTTGCGGCAGCAACAATAATTACCGTAGGTTATCTCTCAACCATGTTCATCAGATAGCTTCTGGGATTCAAAATTCATAACCTGCAATGATTGTATATGTATTCTTACAATGTCTTCAAATATTTTCAGAGATAAATTGCATAGTTGGACGTTCGTTGATGATGCGT
This sequence comes from Fasciolopsis buskii, assembly GCA_008360955.1. NCBI lineage: Eukaryota > Metazoa > Platyhelminthes > Trematoda > Plagiorchiida > Fasciolidae > Fasciolopsis > Fasciolopsis buskii. Next base: position 59,217 of record LUCM01005578.1, on the reverse strand, counting down.
CTCTCCCAACTGCATTTGTTTCCTTTTCCAGACTCCTCTGTCGTCTGACACCGTCATTGTGTCTAAACTTCCTTGGCTTGGCACATTTAGACAGTCATATCTCCAGAACAACATTGAATGTTCCCGTGAACTTAATGAACCCGGCCAATTCTGTGAATGCGCACGATATCCAGTCTACAGTGATCGGCGGAACGTCGGAAGCCATACCGCATTACAATGTAGAGACCACGTATACTCGGTTCATGGGACATTTGGATGTGATCCCGTTTATTGCTAGTGGATTCAACATATATTTTCCCATCTTAGTCGTCTTGTTGTGCGGCCTGACACTTGTGCGTTTCGGAGACCGAATTTTGCACCACTTAGGTGTTCCACAACTTTTGGATCACTGGATCGACACAGACAATGTGGATGCGGATTCACCGAATTCACTGGTAGAAGACGCTGTCCAAGATGGTCGATTGCTGTTACGTAAAGGTGAGATAGCAGCCAGTGCTGCATGCAGTATTCTTATTCCCATCTTCGGTATTCCTTTCGTAAACCTGTTATTCCGCAATAGTGTGATTCAAGAGGTCTAGATTGATCAGTTGTATGACCACCCATGTGACCAGGCGTGAATGCAGGTTATTATATTAGTTTAGAAAGCTCAAAAACGGACGAGCTCAAATGTTAGTTTGAATAAGAGCATAGAATCTGGTGATTTGCGATCAATTCTATCAGATGTAGATCCGCTAAGTCCTTACAAAGTGAGCTATTGTGAACCTGATAACTTCGGACCGTACGTCAACTTGTGGCGACCAAATATCATAAAGCTGCTCAGTCGCATCATGAAGTTCACATGTGAATGTTCGTGTCTCATCCTAGGACTTGTTCATCGCTTTCCTACTGGGATCCTTCTTCTATTCTTGAAATGTTCGGGAAAAGTTTTCAGTGAAGAAAAGAAACAATATTCTTGACGTTGTTACTGTCATCACTCCTGCATGAAAATCAGTGTGCGTGATGAAGACGACGTCGTTTGAAATGTCGGGAGGAAGACAAGCCGCTTTAGTAAGAAGAGGTGGACAGAGTGATGGATGTTGTTTTGGGAATTTATGTTGGGCTATTGTTTCATTCCTTCCGTTCATAGTAGGGCATAATAACACGCATCCTAGCCACGATGTACCCATAGCTAATGTGGCTTTGGTTTTTGTGTTGGAAAATTGAGTTCGAATCTTCGCAACGCCGGTCGATTCCTCATGGGGTATTCTCATCGTTGGTACGGTTCCCTTCAAGACGTATTTCACAATGGTTGCATAACAGATGAGAAAAGTATGAGATTATGTAAATAACAGTAAGCGTACGAAACCCCGATGACTGTTCGAACGATTTTTTGTCATCGGTGGCTTTTAAAGAAGTACTTCTTGTTATCGACGAGTTGAGATAACATCCACTCATATCGTACCGGTCTTGACAACCACTAAAGTATGTCTAAATGAAAGACCAGAATAGAAGCAAAAACGAACCGTGGTTACTTTTATGGCGATAGTGGGTGTCAATTCCGGGGGTTTGTTCAAAATTCCCCTCGAGCACAGAGTCGATATCTGCGGAACTATGAGCACTTCTGAAAGGTCTTAAATTCGGTTTGCAGAGATATCCTCCACTGGTAGAAGCAGCAACTCCTTCTCTGAAAGGAAACGGTAATGATGCTCTTCAATGAAAATACAGATCAAACTCGACCGTGAATATTTAGCGCTCTTAAGAACCAGCCGTCAGTTTCTGCAAACGTACCTCCGGAAGAAAGCAAATCGCGTTCTAAACAATCAGTAACCCCGCTTTGGTTTTCTCTGGTTGAGGTTGCTGCCTCGACGTCGTCTACTCAAGGAGATAATGAGCCAATTATAGTGAAGGATGGCCGTAAGGAAACGCCGCTAACTGTGGCATTCATGCAGGTCACTTATTACTTCCAACCTTCGCTTGGGAAGTCCTCATGCACACCCACCCGACAGTCTAACTGGATCTCCACGAGTCAATTCATTGGATATGAGTTCCATACATTTTCGGCGTTTCACGGGCTGATCACCTCGACCAGGCTTCAGAGCACCGCTTTTATCAAAGGGCAGCACGCGTCAGGACACGACCTACGGGAATGTGAATCAGGTGCCTCCATCACATCAGGCTATTTAAATCCAATGTTTCTTCTATAAGTTATCGTGAGAATGACTGTTGTACGTACATAGACAAATATTTGCCACAAAAGTAAAACTTGGCATGTCATCGTGGTTTGCCGTGGAAGAAGAAATGAATGGATCTGCGGGATTTTATAGCGGAATGCATTAGATAACCTGTCAATCTTGATTTGTTCTAAAATCTGCCAACATAACCGACAGATCTTTGCATAACAGTTGCTTGTTTTTTAATTCTGTTACATTTGTTTTTCACCGTTTCAGAACGAATGATGCTTTCGCGAAAAGAACGACTCACCAAAGCTGATAACGAGTTGCAGACTTTCAGTCACAGTTCATCCAGTAAGCAAAATAAACTGATAATACGATATCACCTTTTTTACAACAATCAAAAGCCCGTCTTTATCCGTTTTCTCTCCCAATGTGGAACTCTCCCTAAAAACACAATCCATTAACTGGTTCTGTTCGGGCTAGTCCTCCATCTCACCTATCGCACTGAGAAATTTCGTTCTATATATCTGTTAGCGTCCTACATGGTCCAGCAGTATTTTCGACGCTTTCCAATTTAGCACTTAACTTTCTTGATACTAATTGTAAATAGTTTCTTCAGCATGAGAATTGATGATCTGTTGAAATCGGTACTCCAAAATCCGCAGTACTCTTTGCCTCTCATTGGTGTTTGTTTGTCAAGTTACGCGCCATAAATTATTCCAGTTAATCCCCCTCTCCAGGCAATGAGTTCCGTTCCATATTGAAAATTCTCACTCCGCTTATGATTGAACGGGGTTTCATCGCCTCCCGGTTTGGTACTATGCTTGATCTTTTTGGGATGCGCTTCCATGCCACCATACATTTTCAGTTAGTTGGCCGGTGGTGGTCAACACCGTCGCGTTTGAACATGGATTCGAATCCTCTCACCTGCGGTCACTTTCGCATTCATCAGTTTCAAATTGATCACGGTCTCCCTTCTTAAAAACTACGTGTATTTTAGTATCAACGTTGATGAGAAGTATCAGACAAGAGGTCAGTCGTCAATTGTGGACAGAAGACTACGGAAGAAGGTGTGTCGGCGCTCGGATACACACGGCCTTGCTGTTCGCGGTTAGGATTGTGTTGCTTTTAGTTTCTCTTCTGTTTGTCAGTCCGCACTGCATCGGCCTAATGGATATTTGCACCTTTAAGACATGGCCTGATAAACTAGTGCGGTAAAGTTGCCTGACTAGTGGTTGGTGCTAATTTATTATCTCCTAGCTAGTCACTATGGTCATAGTTGCTGGTCTCTTTTCCACTTGTGCACTAAACCCTAAAAGCTACGAGACACACCTCATTGCGCTCATGCAACTAAGTGTTCAGAAGTTTTGACTGTATAACAGCATATTCATTTCTCCCAGCTTGCTCTGTTGTTGCCCTTACGGTAGATTTTGTTTTGGTAGAGTTGTTTTCAATTTAATGTGCCCGCAATTTATCCTGTTGATGTCGTAGCTGTCAGTGGATACTCTTTTTTAACGTCCCCTCTGTTTGCATGGCTACCGATTGACGAAATCAAACTCACATGGGGTCATTTCTGATACAAAAAGAAACAACGACCATTGTTGAAAGTAGTTTTTCTTGTTCACAAAGGGTTCTTTTCGCATTTTGCTTATCGATTTTCTTGGGGCACATTATCATTAGACAGAATTTTTCATGTAGAAATCCGTCCTTTATTTCCTTTTTTCGACACGTCTCTTCATTGGTTCTGCTCCCGGAAGTTACAAAGGATGTTTGTGCCTTAGAATCACTGTCTCACAGAACTTGGTATTTTGGCTTTTGGAACTTGGTTCACAATATAGTCTCAGCTGATAAATGTGTTGCAATTCATTCAGATAGTTGTTACTGTTTTCCACTTATTTGACTTCAGGTAATTCTAGTCGATCACAAATGGAAGATCGTGTTCATTTACTAGAATCTGCAGATTCTATGGATCGTGATCCGTCAACACGGTTGACATCCGGCCAAGGATCTTTAGATGCGGAGACAAATTTCAAAGAAGAAAATGAAGTGGATTTGCTACCACCCATGCGTTACTCCAATTTCGATCGGTTGATGCAATTCCCGATCGAATCTAGCCAGCTGGTCGAGTATTCTGAAGAGGAGATCAAGAAGCAGTTCTCGCTGAGCCCAAACTGATCTACTTCTCCACAATTTGCATTTTGCTGGTGCACCGTGTTATCGCGGTTAGCTCATTTTCTCATTTTGCGTTCTTGTGATGTGTGCCTGGTTGCCCCAATTTGTAAACAAACTGTGATCGTTAACTGGCATTGCTTGTTTTTGATTTTGTCTTTTTTGGATCTCTTCACGAGGAAATCACCTTCTGGATTGACTGTCAGTGAAACTGGAGCCTCCGTTTCCTTTTTGCCCCATCATTGCGGTTTGCATCTTCAACGTTTTGACTTGCTTTTTTCCTTGTTTTCCGTTTTCCTATAACTTTTCCAGGCATTCCTTGTTATCACCTCGTCTTGTTTCCATTTTTCATCATTTGATTCCCCTGTAGCTTGATGTCGTCCGTCAAACTGTCAGAATTGTCTAGTCGGTACTATTCTGCCTGTTTCTCGCAAAACTTTTCACTGCGGTCATATGTGTGGGTTTCGAATTTCATCTGTGATAATTAAATGACTTGTACTGTATTTTCTACATGACTTGAGTAAATCGCGCTCACTTTTCACGATAGCTTTTTTCGGAGTGATCAGTGTTAGATCTCGTAACCGCTTATAATCACGTGACTAACCGGCATAAGTTGATATTGGTAAGCTTTGAAAAACATGACCAAACCGCTGAACAGTAGACCTGTGAACGTGAGAAAGAAATCTTCATGAGACGCAAATGATAACAGTTTGTTTTATCTTTAGCTTTCAAAACCAAGCGCTAGATTGCACATAATCGCAGATTAGATTATGTTCGTGAGTGAAACGTAAGGTACGCAAAAAACAAGTACGGATGCTTGTAAGATGCTGTTTGTTCCTCACAGATGATACGAGTTCTTTTTTTTCAGAAAAGTCTGTCTCCACTAAACTGGTTAAGATCGGGAAATGTGTATTTCGAGTCAAATGCAGAAATTATGTTTGGATAGTATTGGAACGAGGTTAGTTTGGACGTTGATCAATTTTGATTCTGTGCATTGATCCAACCATGAAGAATTCTTCAGCCTCAATAGGACTGGGACCCACGCATTTGTACCGCGTATGCTCTATCAGCTGAGCTACAAGACTGCGGTGAAAGATGTTCAGACATTTCATTTAAGCATCAATAGTTATATTTTGACTATCCTCCCAAGTATCTTAGCGTCCGGCCATTCTCCGAAGCATTTTTCGAGTACGACGGGAACACCGGGTGAGTAATAATGAGATTTGTTGTCTCGTGTTGATAATCACTACTGGATTGCGAGAAAACAGCTAACGTAACTGGTGAGGGTTTTCGTCTACCTCTCGAGTGTCAACTAATCAGACGTTTGTTTCACTATAGGTAATCCCTGTAAAACCACCAGTTTGGAATGGTACTTCTGGCATTATCTATGCTACCCCACAATGGGATTGGATTACATCGACCAACCGGTCGCCGTTTATTTCAAAACAATAAAGCAAAGGTATGGATGATTCTGTTAAGAAATTCGTTCGACAGGATGCATATAATCTTTATAACAGTACCATATGCCCAAGTAATCGCGTCAAAACTGAAACTAGTCATTTCCACCTTGTCAAGTTCTCATGTTGAGGCGTTCTACTTTCCTGTTTATCAGTCGGCAGTTTGATGTGACCTCCATCAGGATTACTAACGTACATGAAGATATCTCCTCATTCTCGCTTGTATTTCTCTCCGACCAGTAGTATTCCACGAGTCTCTAAGCATCCCATGGGCCCTGTACCCACGCTTGCATCATGTTATGTGAATGTGTACCAATTTCACTGTCTCCTTTGGCGTGAGTGTAGGACAGTCATGTTGATCGCCTGCAAAGCTTACGTTTGTTTTTTGCCTCCATGCGTACCACATTCTGCACACTCAGAATGAATATATAAAATCGTTTTAGAGGCTCCCAAACAAAGTCGTTGTTCTCGCTGGATTCACACATGGCTGGCCGATTGTCCTAAATCATTTCAAGAGTCTGGAACGGAAACGTGAAATATTCAACTACGCAAACTATTTTGGATCAAGTTCAACTGAACTAACCATGACAAGCATGCTGAACGAAGGGCTACGGACATTCTTATTTATTCTGCTCCAAAAGTCTGTTTCTTTAATGCTCTTTTTCCTTCTAGCGCCATTCTTTTCATGCCTTTGGGTCATAATCCTTTTACTTTGGGAAGTGTTACTGTCACGTGTCATTGCGTACTACTCAAATCAAGGCGGGTAACGCGCCAGCATTCCACCGCACTGGTGCCAACCGCGTGTTTACGTTAAGAATTCATTAAGTGGTGTTGTGTCTAACTGTACTGATTTGGCAAAAAATGCATACATAATCATTCCACCCAAAATCTGCATAATAATCTGAGATTGGGAAAACTTTCATACTTCGAATGAAGTCTTTTGAATACGAAATTCCCCTAAAATATTCATGCAGATTCTGAACCGATTTAGAATACTACAACATTCAGGCGCAGTAGGCATTTTTTATGATTCATTCTCCTGGTCTCTTTTAGCCGTCCTCTTTAGCCCATACTTACCGGGTCAAAGCATATTAACTTACATTCTCTATCCCATCGACATCCGTATGCCTATCGATCGGTGAAATCCCCTCCTGTTTCAGCCCTGCGTGCACAGGGTCGTGCTAGTTAGGCTAGCTGAACTGAACACGTGTGCGTGTGATCTAAGTCGCCTGTAATGAGCGTACTCCGTTGGGGTAGACGACACCAAAGGAGTGGCATTTTGTTTGGGAGCATCTAAAATGACTCTAGGTGTTGAATTTCAGCTTAGCGTACTGAAATCAAATATGCTTTTATCGCTAGTTCTTGGGGCTTCAATCGATCCCCTCTATTCTTTTCAACTCCCGCATTGTTGAGAATACCAAAAACGACCGAGTGGCTTCTGGGCGGTCAGCACGACTCTCCTTTATTTGTCACAATCGGACTATTTATATAGATTCGTTTAGACTGAAGCTCATTGGCCGATTACCTCGTCTGTCGAGCTCACTGCATGGTCTTGGTCTTCGTTCCGACCAACATCCCAGTTCACTTCTGGAATTGCCAGGAAAATCAGGCCACTCTAACCTTTCCCACGAACTAGACCTAATCCGTGGTTCCAACCTTGCTCTCGGGCTTGTAGCCGTTCAAACCCCTGGCCTCATCCCAAAAGAAGCTTGTCAGCTAATTGTTTTTCTGACGTAATCGTGTCCACTGAGGCTTAATGAAACGAAAGGGGACATTTTCGGTTTATCCCCTCTTATTGAAAATAATTCATTAAGTTGGCTATTTCGACGGTGCCCATAAATGGGTCTGAATCCGGTCCGGTTAAATGATCACTCACATTTGGATTCACTCATCACTCATTAGAAAAAAAAAACTGAAAAATGTGTAAAATAGAACCAAAAAGATGAGCTTTTCCTCTTGATAGCATTCTTTCAATTACTTACCCTCCCCTTTTGTGATGTGCATCGGATGACTGAAATTTGTCTGGACGTCAAATTTCAGATGACCGTTATAGCCACTAGTTTATCAATCAACTGTTCGTAATGCATCTGTACCAATCTGATCATTGCCTCGTGATCAGAATTCTATAATGTGAGAATGAATTCCTTCACTGCCATCCCTAAGATACATCATAGCACAGATACTGGGCAGTGGGGAAAATTAAAACGCAGCATCAGTGGATTAATCTATGTCCCTCCGAAATGCAATAGTTCACTGTACAAGGGCGTCAATTCCAAATAAGTCAGTGTAAAGTATACGACATTGCACATTTTTGTCCGATTCCTTGATTATCATCTAATGTAAACCGTCGTCCATTGTAATCGCGTTTCTAAAGACTTAAGCAAAAAAGCAGTTCCGTCATTCAACACAAGGAAACATGGAATCGCGAATTTAACTGAACTTACCAACTTGAACTGAATAGACTCCACCGGTCAAGTGACGACACAGATATGTAGAAATCTACAATTTAGAAAACAGTTTGCCGATTTCAATGTGATTGGTACTACCCATGTGTTATTTTCACTCTGAAGCAGGTGGTATTTGTGCTATTGTATACCGGTTGTTCTAGAGGTTTAGCTAGGGATCTTCGATTGGGAATGCACGAAAGAAATGAGACATTTTTCCGGAAAATAGGCAGTTCGTGAATTAATATACTTGACCGACTACCCCTCGGACAAAGAAGATTAGGCACAAACCTAATCCCATTTGAGGCAAGATTCGTTAGATGATTTCAGGTGTTTACATGGAACTTATAGTCCGACAGGCAATCAGTCAAGTGTGGCAACATCACTCCAACAGTACTGGCAAGTAACTGTGTGATATACTGGAATTTGTGAGTTTGTTTGCACACTGCACCATACAAGCGTCGTAATTATCATGCTCTAGGAGTTTACGGCCTCCAGTTTTATGGAACCAGCATAGCGGATTAAGTAGAGCATGGTAGAGTGCCGAACTGTGATCTATAAGGTTCGCTTCCTGGGTGGTTGCAAATATTAGATTGTGTGGCTAAGAGACAATCAATCAAAATCCTCCTAAGTAAACATCAATTCTATGGGGGTCCTCCGTGTCGGTTTTCTACCTTCTAATTATGGCCCTTTGATTCTTGGAATATCACTTATCGCAGCTGATCCTTGGATCTACATGAAAAACGACAAGTGATATTCGAAGACTGTATTAGTTGAATCTGAAAACCGAACGCATTTGATGCCGATTATTAGACCTCAGAAACGAGTGGACTCCACCGGCTATCGATTACCGTCTTCACCCTCTTAGGAGTGATGAGAAAGTGCACGAGTGAGATTCTCATGGAGTTTTGAGGTTTGGACGGCATCATTCGGCAGTCTATGCTGAAGACTATCAAAAGGATGATAAAACAGAACAGTCGTGATTAACTAAATTTCATTTTAAGTGTCAAATGTGCATTCTTCCTAACAATTTACTGGGTTGTTGCCCACCACGTCGTGTTTCTACTTGCAAGTTTGCGTATGCACTGTACCGGTTTACGGACTTGATTCTCATGCATGAATTCCTTCCAATGACAGTTTCGCTTGTGGTCGGAATGCAACAACAGTGGAGCCCATATTAACCTACTCCGCGGGCTTTGATATGTCCGTTTTAAAGAGAACTTTTTTTGTCCTCCGCTCTCTCTCTCTCTCTTTTACATCTCGCCACGCAATTTACAGGGAAAAGTGGAGAGTACTTGGTAAGAGATTTCCAACTTTCTCGCTAAACAGGGACTGATTGCCGTGAGAACGAATACAGAACCAGTACCCAGCACCCTTTTAATTTTAGCTATACATATTAGTATTGTGGAATAATATTAGATTTTTTTTCACGATTTCAGAATGAGTTTCTCATCGAATCAAGTATCAGGAAAAGCGCCGGTAAGCTCGACTAAACTGTGATAATTTTAATTTCGAGGAAACTTTTTTCTGTCTTCGAATAGTCTTATCGTCTGAAAACAAGTTTTTATAAGCTGGAATAAGATAGACAATGAGACAGCCCAAGCTTGGTTTAGTTTTGACAGCTATTAGATTCTGGATGTGTGTGTGTGTCTGTGTGTGTGATCGCTCCATCCCATTCTTACTGCAAGTCGTTGGCTTGGAAGTTTCGTTTGACTCAGTTCGCCTCGTGGGGATTATCGAAGCCCGACTGCAACCTCACGTCCTCTGCCTAGGTACCTACTGTGTTTGGACAGTGAAACATCTATCAAGCGGAATACATTTACTTCGTAAACAGTGCTGTTTGAAGGGCAAGCTTTACTTACGGTGGTAGATAATCCGATTGTTAGCAAAACTAGGGCATAACTGAAGAAAATTCGCTTTCGATTCCGAGAAAATTCCGGTCCGACAGATGTAAGCCTTTTGCAATGTGGGCACGTAAGAGTTGAGTTTAGCACATTTGCACCCGGGGCAAAAAATTCTTTAAAACAAGCACCACAGCGCACTTCCAACGGTCTGCTTCCTTGTTTTGATGTGCTTTCCCGGTCTGTTCAATTGGGGGAAGGTCATAAACTCCCAGGATAACGAATAAATTTCCTGGTCATTCGATTCAATTTGTTAAGCACCTGCATCAATGTTATCATCAACAACTGTTGTATTGTATTGTATAGACATTTTCGTACAATAAATAATGTCGCATTTCAGTCCAAATATGAGAGTAGAAATAAAGTAGGAAAAAGTTTGCATTTATTATCAGGACCAAATGACGTAAGAAGTGTATCGAAAAATCGATGCGCCATGTATTGTTTTTTGTTGTGAATGATATAATTTTTGATTGTAAAACTTGCCTTGAGAAAGACTACCCACGGTAGCCAAAACGTTGGTGCATTACTTCTACCAACAACGCTGTTTTATTAACATTATATCATTCACAATTTACACTAATCACCTTGCATAGGTATGAAAAACAACTCATCGAGGAATAATCAGAGCACATTATGATAGGCATTCGGCTGAAACACAGTCACAGTTTGTCAAGATGCGTGCTAAATATGGGCCAGTGGAGTTTCTATAGGTACTGATTCTAGAGGGTATAGAACGAAAATTGGGTCATGTAACATAGACCTGCCTCAATGAACTCCGGTGGTGAAAGCTTGGGAACTTATTGAACTCAGAAAGGTTAGAGCGGTTGGGGCATGCGTCATGCAGGTCCATTAACAGACCCCCTCAGTACTTCATTCATTTGAGGGGTGGGTCATGGCTTCTAAGTGGACAAGATGTTCAGTCAGGGTCAAGAAAAAGGTTATGAAAGCTGCAATCGACAAACTAACCCCGGTGGGTTGTTGACGGCTTAATTTGCAGGTTGAGATCCATTGCTTTCTTTCCCGGAGATTTTAGAGACTGTTGGACACGGCGGATAATGCCATTCCCGCATTCGAATTTATCTTCGTTGATAACTTTCACCTATTGTTCCACTTATGGGACCTTCGTTTATTTTCATTCTTAGCATAGTACAATGAGCGAAATTAATCAAAACCTTGGGAGATCAGTGTGCGGGTAATAATTGAAAGAGTTTGCCACTCTAAGCTGAACTCGAGTCAAATGCCCGAAGAAAGCTATTTCAGTAGTCGATAATGAATCGGTTTTCCAGTTTAGTTCAATTGGGACTCCTAGAAAAACCAGAGCAAGAACCTGTTAATTGTGCTGCATTGTCACGAACGGAGTTTTGAACAAAGATAAACAGACCCCGTGAAATGAGCCACATGCTTCTGTGAACTATCATCGTTCCAATTATGACAACCAATAAACTGACTGTCTATACAATGCGAGGTCGAGTTTTTCATTCACCCACGGTGCTTATTAGTGCACAAATCCACAAAGATCAAATTAACAACTGTCCGAATATTGAACGTTAACTCATTCGCTAGTTCTGCAACCATGTGAAATGTATCACTGTAAATTCGAACATTTACGCAGAACTGCTCTCATTATCAATCCCGATGTTTTAATTTAGAGTTAGTCCTAAGTCCTTCAACGGTACTGAAAAGACAGCTATTATCCCGTTAAAACTTTTATTTCCTCAGCTATTCTCTATTTCAATTCCATTATCTCCTTGGTCATCATTGTATTTTAATTAGTCGATTACAATACTTTTGCATCAGATGGTAAAGTCTTTGATTTCCCGCCTGACTCGTTTGCTAGAACTCCCTCCCTGTACATAGGATGTTTATTCTTCTCATTTGATGCTGGCTTGGTTGCGCTCAGCAAACCCAGTTAGTTCGACCTCATGTTCCCATTCGAGCTTCGAATCTCAAGCTGCTGTTTAGTGTGCCGAAAATAGCAGAATTGTTTTCCGAAAAGGAATAAAAGATTCTCCTTTGTACTCAGCTTGCAATTCGAACTCAGGGCACTGCATCCGCTTCACTCCAATGTGAACAGGTCTGTCCAAACGTCCGGATTATTGCCAATACTGTCTCAGAGAGCGTCAAACTCTTGCGTCTGCGTTGTGATTCTTGACGTCCTGTGTCTAATGTGTTCCCATAGTTTTTTAATCTGACAACAACAAACGGTAAGTAATAACAGTTGACGTGGATGAATTCACATTACACCGTCTGTTTTTGCAGAATGCTTCCTTTTCTTCAGTATTTTAATTTGAGCTGTTTTACTGAAATCGTTTCCGGATATGAAATTTTTATAAATAATAACAGCAAATAAAACACTAACCATGTCAATGTAATTCCCTGGAAACTCGATGAATTAACGAGTATGTTTTGTGGTGAATTTCAATGTATGAATCTCAGTAAGCACCCATACGACAAAAAGCACGAGGGGGGGGGACCGTCGTGTTCTTAAAGAAGCATCGATGAACATGGATGCATAGCTGATAATTCGCACCGTCTTCCACTACTTTTTGTTCATCGACTGGACATGTTTGAGCATTCAAGCAACAGATATTTCGTGCAAATTTAACTTATTTCAATGGATATTAATTTGACATACATGCTGCAATAGACAGTTGGGGAATGGGCTTGATTTTAATGAGTACAAGGGATATGGTTCAGTTCATTTAGGCTTTTACAACCATTACCATCTGATCAGCTATGATGTTTTTGGCATCATACAAAACCTTATGTTCAAAAATAGAAAGCAAAGGCAATAATGAAAAGATAACTGCGCATCAGTAGCATGAAGGAACATCAAAAATTATGGCAATCAACCATATAACGTATTGCGGTAAAAATTCGCGTGGAAATATCTCGTGCACCCCAGCCCGGTAGTCTGAATTGACTCATACGAATCAGTCTACGAGTTAAGTTTATCTTACCTCTTCGACATGTAAGGGACTGGCTGCCTTGATTCATATTCCAACTGCTTGTTGACTCGGAGAAAATTGTATACCAAGACAGTCAATCAGTGGACATGAGTAAGTAACACGTCCCACCTACCCAGTCCGATTCGGATTCGGTGTTTCTTCTAAACAGTGGACCCTAGAATCAAATGCATCTTGCCTAACAATTGGGTGACATTTGTGATTTCTGCACGAAATTGGAACAGTGCTGCGAAGACATCGACAGCTTTCGTTCAGTCATCCCCAGTAGTCATGCCTTTGACTAGTACAGGAAAATTGGCTAATTGGTGCAGTGCACATTCGACTTTTGGTCAATAATCGGATGTGGTGCCGACGACACGGATGCTTCAGATTGATACATTTTGCTCGAATGTTTTGCATACGCGCTGATCCTTTGTTCAGTATACGACTACCTGGTAAGAGAAGATAGCCTAAGCAATTAAACGGATCTACTACACCACGTTCTTCCTACGCAAAACCAGGGTTCGCCCATCAGCCAACCTAGTCTTGGAAAAGCGTTTCAGAATGGGAAGGTGAAAAACGCATCAGAAAAATAGCTACGAAACCTAAGGAATTAAATACTCAAAGAACGTTGATGTTATATAAATAGTAATTCCGGGTGTGCACAACATTTAGCGATACACAGTGAAGTGAAAACAATGAAACTATGGTCGATGATCATTTTTTGCCGCCGCAATTTATCAAACACTAAAGTGCAATCGCTGCTGAAAAACCTATGACCACGGAATCGTTCGTGCACCTAGAGAGTCAGTCTGCTACCTTCTGACCTTCTTTGGTTTGAAAACCCTATAATACTGCATCCACACAAGGACCAAGGGGTATACGCGACTAGCGTTGGTTGATACAGAGGCATATGGAAGGCATTAGACGTGTAGTTCACAATACAATATTTCCTTTTTTCTTCTTCCCATTTTTCCTCTGCTCTATCACAATTCCCATAACTTCGAAGACATTTAGCGTGTGTTCAGATGATTAAACGAAGATTTCCTAAACAAAGCAGCGAATGACTGGATCCTCGCGAAAGGAATGCGCACTCGGCAATCCTCTGAAAAATCACCACCCTATTTAGAATTCCCGAATTCTAGCCACCTAAACAATGGATTAATGATCCATTCGTACTTCTGAATATTGGTGGCGGTATATATATATATATATAT
>LUCM01005578.1:0-44322 GCA_008360955.1 Fasciolopsis buskii | reverse complement strand
TAATACTAATACTATAATATGCATAATAGTATGGCTGGAAGAGAACTAGTATGTTTTCTTCGCTTAGCTCAGGTTTCCAAAATGACATTGCTTTGTCGCTGAGCTGGGCAATTGTGATTACAAACGTTTCATCACCAAGCCGAGGTAACAATCGTCAGCGCCATGATATTGTGGTGCAGCGTACATGGTTGCCGGTCGTTCGCCCAAATGGTACTTACTAGTCTTTTAAGTCGGTGTTGATTGGCTGTCCTGGTGAGGTTGGTAGGGTAGCAGAATAGCACGTCTCATTTTACTTTTGTTCACCTTCCGTCTATTGTTTGACATGTTGATGGCTGAGTCCAGCGTCCGTATTCGAGAACCGGCTGGTACATGATTGGCTTCGTCCCATTCGCGATCAGACAGGTACACGTGATCCAGGATCGACCAATTTGTTTATGGATCTCTCCGAGGAGTTGCCAAGCTTCGAATTCCCTCGAATGCTTTGTTCTAACCCCCCGAGCCCGACGATCCTCACGCGGTTTTTGTCGAAGGGTTGACTTTGTGAAGCTTCCCGTCTTTCGTGGAACTGAAATCTAGAGGAGCAGTGATCGCGCCTTTTGTGGTTGCCAAATTGGTGCTCATGGATCGGTCACGAGTATCTCTCGTTTTTCCGGTTTTTTCCGGTATTACTGCTTTTTCGCCAATATTCTGGTCGTATGAAGCGTTACAGAAAATCCGACAGTCAATCGTCCCGGCTCTCACACGCAACACACAAACGGCAACGAGCTCGAAACCAGAAGAAAGAGCTCCACAAAAACTGAAAAAAGAACCGGATATAATTATTTTTTCCGGAGACAAGGGGCGGGTCACAATCTTTATGGACAAGATGAAGTATACAAAAAAAGCAAAAACACTGCCACAAGATACGTCGACTTATCGAGAAATCAACGACGGTCCAACCCAAAAGCTTGCTAGAAAAATGAACACAACATTGAAACGATTACAAGAACTACATTAGATAAGCAAGGAAGAGCGGTGGAGAATGAAGGCCAATGACTCAAACATCGCATAGTTCTGTGGACTGCCGAAAATCCAAAAGGAAGGAATACCCTGAGACCAGTAGTTGCACTACCGGGAACGCCGTCATACAAACTGGCCAAGAGCCTATGGAAGCGACTGAAATCACTCATTACGGAACTAGAACATTCAATCAACAATGCCTTGCAATTCTTGGAAAAACTTCACAAGCAAAACATAGAAGAGGATGAAATCCTGATCTCTTTCGATGTCGTCTCATTTATCCTCACTACCCTTAGTTTCAGCAAGGCAGACACTACATGAACTTAAGGGAGAACACTAATGGAGTGAACAACCGAAGTCGAGCAGTGTATGCGAATTAGTGGAACTGTGCTTGTGAACATACTTCGGGTGCGAGGGTACGTTCTACGAACAAGTGAAGGGGACCCCAATGGGCTCACCAATATCTGGCTTCATTGCAGAGGCAGTGATGCAGAAACTAGAGAAGATCAGCCTACCGGACATCAAACCAAAACTGTGGATGTGCTATGTTGACAAAACATTCGTAATCCATAAACGACCTGAACTACAGCGGACTTTCACTGTCACCAACGGAGTTTTCACGGAAATCAAGTTCATTATAGAGACAGAACATGATAACAGTCTACCGTTTCTAGACGTGCTCGTCACATGGACAAATACAGGCACATTGGAAACATCTGTATACCGCAAAAACGTACACAGATCAAGTGCTACGATTTCAAAGCAACCACTAAAGCCGCCACAAGAGAAATTGCATCAAGACACTTTGGAAAAGAGCACAACACCATTGAAGCACTGCAGTTAGAAAGAAACAAGAAAAAACAACTGTTTCAAGTGTTTCTGCTTAACGGGCACACACGAAACCTCAGAAGAAGGAGCACCAATACGATACAGGGCCGAGTAACGATCGCCAAACAGAACAAAGAACGAACGGTCTTGCCGGACATCAAGTATATCATTGAAATGGCAACACGTTTACTCAAGCCCCTTGGAATTGAAGTGGCGCACAAGCCAACAAGAATCCTGCGAAAGATTCTGTCGAAGACCAGAGAACCGACAGCTGAGAAGAATCGAACTAACGTTGTCCATCATATTGACTGCAAATATTGCGAAAAACAGTAAACCGGAAAAACCGGAAAGAAACTCGGGACACGGATCCATGAGCACCAATTGGCAACAAAAAGGCGCGATCCACTCTCTCTAATTTCAGTTCACGAAGACCGGGAAGTTCACAAGTTCAACTTCGAAAACGTGAGGATCGTCGCTCGGGGTAGAACAAAGCATTCGAGGGAATTTTTCGAAGCTTGGCACTCCTCGGAGAGATCCATAAACAAATGCGTCGATCTGGATCACGTGTACCTGTCGATCCGATGGACGAAGCAATCAGTACAAGCCGGTCGAAACGGACGCTGACTCAGCCCACAACATGTCAACAATAGACGAAGGTGAACAAAGTAACTGAGACGCATCTCTACCCTACCACCTCACCAAGGACAGCCAATCAACACCGACTAAAAGACTAGGTAATACATTTAGGCGGACGACGGCAACCAGACGCTCACCACAATATCATGGCGCTGACGATGTTACCTCGGCTGGTGATGAAACGTTTGTAATCAAATTGCCCAGCTCAGCGAACAAAGCAATGTCATTTTGTTGAAACTGAGCTACGAGAAAAAACATCATTCTCCAACATACTATTATGCATATATATATATATATATACCGCCACCAATATTCAGAAGTACGAATGGATCATTAATCCATTGTTTAGGTGGCTAGAATTCGGGAATTCTAAATAGGGTGGTGATTTTTCAGAGGATTGCCGAGTGCGCATTCCTTTCGCGAGGATCCAGTCATTCGCTGCTTTGTTTAGGAAATCTTCGTTTAATCATCTGAACACACGCTAAATGTCTTCGAAGTTATGGGAATTGTGATAGAGCAGAGGAAAAATGGGAAGAAGAAAAAAGGAAATATTGTATTGTGAACTACACGTCTAATGCCTTCCATATGCCTCTGTATCAACCAACGCTAGTCGCGTATACCCCTTGGTCCTTGTGTGGATGCAGTATTATAGGGTTTTCAAACCAAAGAAGGTCAGAAGGTAGCAGACTGACTCTCTAGGTGCACGAACGATTCCGTGGTCATAGGTTTTTCAGCAGCGATTGCACTTTAGTGTTTGATAAATTGCGGCGGCAAAAAATGATCATCGACCATAGTTTCATTGTTTTCACTTCACTGTGTATCGCTAAATGTTGTGCACACCCGGAATTACTATTTATATAACATCAACGTTCTTTGAGTATTTAATTCCTTAGGTTTCGTAGCTATTTTTCTGATGCGTTTTTCACCTTCCCATTCTGAAACGCTTTTCCAAGACTAGGTTGGCTGATGGGCGAACCCTGGTTTTGCGTAGGAAGAACGTGGTGTAGTAGATCCGTTTAATTGCTTAGGCTATCTTCTCTTACCAGGTAGTCGTATACTGAACAAAGGATCAGCGCGTATGCAAAACATTCGAGCAAAATGTATCAATCTGAAGCATCCGTGTCGTCGGCACCACATCCGATTATTGACCAAAAGTCGAATGTGCACTGCACCAATTAGCCAATTTTCCTGTACTAGTCAAAGGCATGACTACTGGGGATGACTGAACGAAAGCTGTCGATGTCTTCGCAGCACTGTTCCAATTTCGTGCAGAAATCACAAATGTCACCCAATTGTTAGGCAAGATGCATTTGATTCTAGGGTCCACTGTTTAGAAGAAACACCGAATCCGAATCGGACTGGGTAGGTGGGACGTGTTACTTACTCATGTCCACTGATTGACTGTCTTGGTATACAATTTTCTCTGAGTCAACAAGCAGTTGGAATATGAATCAAGGCAGCCAGTCCCTTACATGTCGAAGAGGTAAGATAAACTTAACTCGTAGACTGATTCGTATGAGTCAATTCAGACTACCGGGCTGGGGTGCACGAGATATTTTCACGCATTTGTTAAATAGCATCTGCTTTATGATTTTAAGAACTTTTACCAGAATCCGATATATGCATGCTTCGACCGGTGATCTGAACGCCAACCGAACTGATCGCTGTTTGCACTGTCACTGAATGAATTGGTTAAACCCCTTCAAACTCAATAATATCCCTTTTATTTTTAATCTTACTTCTAACTAGATTGGAACCACTTTTTTCTTATTATACAATTGCTTTCCCCGATATCCCACTCGAGCATAATATACAGATCTCTCAAATATTTGAACATCAAACCCACCACGTAGATGAAACCCATCATCTGAATGCCTGTGGTCCACACTGATGACAGTTGATGCTGGTAGAATCAAACGACGAGGACATCCGGGACGTGGACAATTTACGGCGTGTGAATAAACCGAGACTAAGACCAGCCGACCGCATTCACAACGGAAAAATCGCTTATCCCTTGGTGGAGGACGGGTCGGCTGAAATGTGATTGATATTGTCAAGAGGGGAGTCAAGGGTAGAAAGAGAGGGATGCACTAATGAATGTTGATCAAAAGTATTCAATTTTAAGCGATTCAGAAAGATGCCATTTATGGAACTATGCGCCAAATGGTATGTGAACAAATCATTAGCCCAAAGTACATTTGAATAACCTTTACTAAAAGTCATCACAAACTTTTACACGGTACCTGAAAAATTCCTTTTTCTTAAGTTAGTTATTCTTGTGTCAGATGTGTTTGCATTCATCAGCCAAGTAATCATGAGTTGCAGAGAAAAATGCAAGCCACCGGTGCAACAGAAATAACACATTGTCTTGTTCCTCTGATGGGGATAAGTCCGACTCCTCTCTCTGCATGTCCTCCTACGGCCGCTGGAAAAATGTTACTGAGTTTTCATTGTTTCATTTTGCCAGAGCTTCTACAGAATCAAAGATTTACTAGGTTCCTCCACATCAGGATCTTATTTTCAAACAGTCCGAGTCCATGGCCGTGGTAAAGATATGTAACCACCAATCTCATAACGTTTCTCGCTTGAAGGGACAGGTGTTGTTCGCAGTTTGACTTACAAATTTTCCTCCCTTCTCGAGGTGTTCTTTCGTTACCCGCCCACCCCGGGAAATGGCGATTAATCTCAATAGTACTAGTACTGTTGGGCGCGTACTCAAACTTCTGCTGATTCGCCATTATTAAATAACGGAGATGTCTAATTTTCTGTGAACTGCAACGACGTTCTTCCGTTGGCTGTTCGGCTGTTCTTCATTCAAAAATACTCAGGCGAATGCGCCGCCAGCCGAATGTAAGTAGTCCTGCAGCGCATGGTGTCGTAACTGTAACACGAAACTGTGACAAATATCACCCGTTCTGTAATTTGACGAAATTGAACCAACCATGTGGTAACGAGGACGGCTCTGGCATACTGCACGGCAAGAAACGTGAAGACTACGCGCAAACATGTGCAAAATGAACCACAGAATCCGATGGCTTTGACGCGACTGAAATATATTTAACGCTATGCTCAGGAGTAGACAGAGCGAGTCATTGGATAGATAACTTAACCACCAAGGATTAGTATTCAGCTAATGTTTACCAGATCTGCCATTTGTAATGAAATGCTTAAGTTCAATGCAAAGTGGATTATCCTTTAAAAATCAATACAATATTTACGGCGTACAGATGCGAAGTTCTCGTGGAAGCAGATTGTGCCAAATTAAGACTGTGATTTCACTTTCCAGTTCATCAACAGAAATGCTTCTCATATCTCTCCTACCAAGGAAAGCCAACCAACAGGTCCATGGACGACCTTAAAAATCTTCGGAGCAACACCGTTGTGATACGTTCCCAGATAAGCATTTAGGAAATAGTTCATATTCCGTCAGTTTTTACGCATGATTGTTTCCGAACAATCTTTGCAACTGACAAAAGAATTTGCACCAAATCTGCTACTGTCAAACTGTTGATATCAACAAAGGATTGAGGTCGACACAGTTCCAGTTGCCGAACGACTGCCCAAAAACATTAGAAGTAAATTTGTTTTGAAATAGGATGAAAAACCATGCAGCCACCTTTAGTCCAGAAATTATAAGAATGATAGATGTGATAAAAACAAAAACAGTCACTAGGATAGATTCAGATCGAATCTCTTATTCAGGCCAAACCAGAGAAGTATTTTAGAAAAAGAGGGATCTTTCTCATAACCCTTCTAATTTTTCTGAATCTATGGTCATCCCGTCTCGCTATGCTTCCCCGAACGAAACTTATGTTCGTGATGAAGGTTTTCTATTCATATTCCAGGTTGCTAAACCCTTTAAAGGCCTCTATCATCCGATATGTATTGGCCGTTGGATATTATTGATTGCGTCCAAATCCTAAACCCCAGCAGTTCCTTGTTGCATTCAACGCCATGAACGCTTTTCTTTCTCTATGCTTTCTAACACTTTTACTGGTGCCCCTCTTTTCTCCTTCCTGGGTTTTTTTAATTGGTACGCAGTGGTATGTTCTAACTGTTCAAGTTACTTCTGTTTCATTTGCTATTTTGACGGACACCATTAGCAATGTACTCAAATGCGCCCGTGAGAAATTTGCACATTCTGTATGACGACCACTTTACATATTGCTCTAATCATCGAACTCCGTAACCTTTCCGTTTTAAAGCTCAAGGAATATATCTATACAAAATCTCTCTTATTCCGTACCTCGGTCGAATGCTGGTAAACAAAGATGTGATCACTTCCAAGTAACACGCCAATGTCGTGTTAGCTCATAGCTATATTTATTTGTCCAGCCATTCCTAAGCTGTTATTAATAGGGTTGTCCGGTTTAACTTCATCTCATGTAAAATTTTACCGAGTGAGTAAAGCTTTCTATGCTGAATTGGATTCTCAATCCCCTCATACGCTCCGTTGCCGTGATCGGTTACATGCCCATCAGCCAACCTTTCCCCAACTTACAATGTATTACATTTTTTCGCAACCGTTTGTCATCCTTGTTACCACATCATTGGCAACATAAGTCAATTCGCTATTGGATTGCAACCTCATGCTTCCGGATTTCAGGAAATGTAACACATGCGAACCTGTCATCGGTGGAACATTTAAATAAAGTCTGAGACTACCATGCGGCTTCCATTCCTCGAGATTCCCGAAGAAAATGGAACAGCTTGGAAATTTATGCCAAATTTGACTATTTAACGTAACGAATGAAACCTTCAAAGCTGTATTTTACTGACACTAGAAAATATTTGACGATAAAGCCAGGGGAGTTAGAATGGTAATAACAAAATATCCATCAATGCAGTATACTTCATTCTCTGACATCTATCAGCTTTGAAAAGCCTTCAGCCGTGAGACAGCTTCATGATTTTGCTCAAGGACAATGGATCTGAGTTGTCCTGTTGCATAAATCTTGCTGTGAGGAAATAGTGGGACATATCCAAAACAATACTTATAAACTCAGGTACGAAAATCTGTGGTAGTTTAAAGAAAATACGATGACAAATAGGACGTAAGCTGCATTTTCTACTCGAACGACAACACACGAATAAAGTTACAGCCTGGGACGGACGACAAACGATTGCCCAGGCGAAATGCTCGTCAACGTGGAATGGTTAAATTTGTATTTCCTATTCTTGAACAGGTGAAATGCGTACTGGTCAGTTTTTTACGAACGACTTTTGAAGCGACGGATCTTCCGGAAAATTCAAATAGTCGAGAAAAATCCATGGTTCTGTTTGACGTAAAGTCTTTTTCCGAAAAAAAAGACGTCACACAAATGATCCAATGACGATACTGAAGACCAGTAATCGTTATCGTTGCACATTGGGTCTGGCTGACTCGTTCAAGGATTCTTTCAAAAAAATTGAAGGTCAGAACACTCTTACTAAAACTAAAATATTGAAGAGATGTCAATGACACTTCGACAGCAAAAATAGACAAAATCTATTCCACACAAATCGCATCCGCATATCTATTTCACTACCGCGGCCGAGGTGGACAGCATCTTGAACCAAAACGATAGTTCGATGAATCAGTTAAAAGTTAATTCATCAACAAAGAAAGTTTTGCATCCGTGGAGCCCAGTTCACTTCTTTGAAGCCGAATTAGGAGATTATGTGCGAGGGACACGATCACCAGTGGACTCAGTTCGATCCGAAAAGCACTGCCAAACAATGGATATCTGAACGAATTTCTTGATGGACGCAACATCAGGAATCCCATAAAACCAAACACTTGATCAGTGTAACCAATGGAAGTCATACTGTCTCCCATTTCAGGTTGATGACGTTATTCAGATGCTGGAAAGAACTAAAAGTTTCACCATCACGCGAAATTGCTATGCTGCCAAACCAAAATTCATCCACCGTACACAAGACACACCTACATCTATTCGCGCAAAACACAACGCAGGTGATCTGCTAATTCTAGCGTAGATACAGAGCTATCCACAACGACCAAACAGTAGTCGGTCTGTAGAACCAATTCCCAGTTGAGTTCAACATTCAAATGATTTTAACACTTGAAGCGCTATTAGTCAAAGAACTGATAATCGCTGTCATCATCAACAGATGAACGTTTTGACAACGGAAAAGCCTTTCGCATCGTTCACAGGACAGAAAGTACAAAAGCCTCTAGACTGACCGAAACGAAGCAAATTGCTTGCTGCGCAAACAGGAAATCAATTTGAGGATACTCTGGGCTCCTTTACACCACAAATAAGTTTCGTATATCCTCTTCTGAAACTGCGTACCATACCAGAACTGAACAGTTCTGTGCATCGTACCTAAAACATGAGAGTGACCAAGGTTAGAATCTTTTTCTAACGCACTCTGCATCTTCGCATTTCCGGAGATTGGCTTAGGTCATTTTTCCCCGGTGACCTCCATTTGTCAATTTAAACTCATTCGGATGCGTTGCGCTCGAGTGACATGAAAAGGGATCAAAAAACGAGGAAACATGTCAACACTTCCCCTCAAAAATCCGCACCGATCAACTGCTCAGATCTTGCGACAGTTTACATTAGCTAGTTGAAAAAACGAGCATTCATTTGCATTGTTGCGTGTTCGGGGTGAGCGAATGAGAAGAGTTCATGTAAGATTACAGAAGTATTCGACATTAGTACTGAGAACTATGAAAGTCCGGACGCCATTGTGTCTTCTCCTGTTGTCATCTGGCAACACAGGGAACAACGAAAGCAAAAATTAAACATATTTCAGAAGGTAGGCGCTGATGAAAGCACCACCGACCTCGCATGTACCAGTCAAGATGGTCTGTTGATGTGCATTACAACCTGTGATTGTAGTCGGAAGACGTGACGAGGTTAACCATATAATGAAAACGTGATCGTGCTCGTTTGTCCACGGAAGCCAGGGCAATGGAGATTTGTCGGTACCTCCATGCATTTGTTTCATGACAATAATCTAGCAATGCTAACTAGAAAGGGCATTTTGCGGAGGGATCCAGAGATTTTTCGACTGACGTCATCGACTTAAAGCAATTTCGTCGTCACTGTTAACCTTAGCCATAGCCAAAATGGAAGCATTTAATCGTGGGAATGAGACTGAGCGTAACATTGACGGGGAATGTGACTAATAAAATGACCAGAGTTTTAGTGGGTTTCCCAAAAATCTTGATACCTTTGGTAGCTGACGATCAGTCTTACCGTCGATTCGTGACAACTTCGACAGAGAACAACCAACTTGGAATAGTTCAACGGTATTTCTATATTGTTTCCACATGCTTGACAGAAGATCAAACGACCCAGGTTCTTCGAAGTCGACGCTATTGGTGCCCGACAAGAGGTTGGGATGGAATTAATGCGAGTTGTTTCCTCCAGACCTGTTGCAATGAGCGGTGGTGGGAATTGAGAATTTTATTTGGGCCTGATTGCTTACTGGATGAGCGGTTTACTCGCGTAAAACTGATTCGCCCGGTTGGAAATACTTTTTCTGACGCTGATGGACTTCGTTTATGACCAGAGAGTGTAAAGAATTCACTCATTTTATGTCAGCTTTTTAAACCCAACCACATCGATTGAATCCCAGTCTGTGCATATGTTGAAAGCATCATTACGTGGGTTTGGCTCACGTGACTCACGGCGACTCAGAGAGTGTTACGGATGTACATCAACGGTCCACTCGGAAGTTACGAAACTCATCTCCCTTACAAAAGACGCATTAGAAGAGGAAATGATCATCATTCTTCGTATAGCGATTTTAAACACACAATTGTGTTTTATTACAAGTCGAACTATTGTAAAAGTTGTACCATCTGAAAAGCTATAGAAAGGTTTAATAAATAACATCTGTAAAATATATCCGAACCACTGGTCATTATAGATATTCATCAGCAGATGAATATTATTCATATCCATCAGGCTACTGCATAGGCGAATCCTCGTTCTACATTTCGTACTGAGCCAAAAATGAATTCAAACCACTAATATTCAAACGATTAGGAATCAAAACTGTGGTAGCCAAGAAACATCAGTAAAACTACTTCGGAACTGTGTTGTAGTTAAATAAGCCGAATGACTGAAGTGTTCGTACAACTTCAAACTATAACAGCTCAACAAAGAAAACCGAGGGTGGGTACCAAGTGGTAGGCTTACTGCAAGGTCGCATTTATATTCGACAGTAACCCGAAGAATTCTGGTTGTATCTCAGCCTTCTCACTCATTCGTCACATAGCTTGTGGTCGACTGGCTTTCTGAAACTGCGTGTAACCGACAAGGTAGATCACAACATGTCACGTGACTCGCGTATGGATTTGCCACAAATAAGAAAGGGAACATCCGGATAACATATTAGACAAAACCGTGTCTACAATGTCCATGCAATGAATTTGAGCGAGTAGATAACAACAATGTGCAAGACGAAACCATTCAGAGTTCAATTATTTGCACCATAATCTTCAGTGAGTCCTTCGGAATCTCAAGTGGATCGTTCGTGATTTTGATTTGATATACCAATCACGTCAACATGCGTATTCGGTTATTTCATTGGCTAGCCTAGGGCACTTAGCCGCCCAAATGTTTCGGTCGACTGGGGCAACTGAAATTTTGTCGAAACCCTTACCGCACAGGTTAAAAAATAACTAGAAGTCACTGGCAAAGATCATAAACAATGAAACATCGAGACCACACAACACAAATCCTTAAAAAATTCTAACGGGTGTTTTAGCGACCTGGCGAAACGTTGGAGAGGGCGAACAGCTGAATTTAAATTCAAATCCATTGCAATTCAATAAAACTAGCTCAAATGGCAAACCGTGATAAAATCTCAATTCCCCAGCCACCCACACACATAAACACTCACGTGTATGCGAAAAAACATGCGTGCATCCATTGAGTCATTGAAGCATCAAAACTTCGCCTCCAGTAGACTGCGAACGCGTCCATCCATGTGACGTCCGTAAGAATGGTAGCGGGAATAACTATAATCTGTAGCCCATAGTGCATGAAATGCTCTTTTCCTGTGATCCCCCTGAAGCAACGTGACTTCGGATGATGAAATTAAGTATAGGCGTGATTCGAGGTACTGCTACATAGAGTACATATAAGAATTTCAGATATGATTAAACTGAAGCGGTCAATCCTGAATGATGTGAAATGGCATCAGTAAAACTCTGATTGATAAGCTCAAGCAGCGGTAACTGCGAGAAACGCAGTGAAATGGCCGTTGCTTTACGTGATACACACTAAATTCCACAAGCAAAGTAACTCAGCAAATTTGGATCATTTACGATTTGGACGCGCGAGTCTTTCACCGGCTTGTTAAGACAATTTTCTTCAGATTCCAAATGTCTTCCCGCACGACGTCTACTTGGATCCTCTGAATTTTGCGGATAACTCGCGTCAATCCAGAAAATTCTGATTGGATATTGGCTGTGAAGATATTGGCATTACATGCACTATGTATGACTAAATATATTTCTTTTCAGTATCCTCGTCACGACCGTCAGGGAAAACGGAAAGTTTTTAGTTAGCCAGAGGGGGAGAGACTTTCACACCATATATAGGTGCATACATGATTTCTTTTGTGGGTAGGTTTGTGCATTTTCACCACTGTTCGCCATTTCAGCCAGTCTCACTGAACTGAAATGCATTCGACTATCAGTTCACCTGTTTTTGCTAAGCAGTGTCTTACCCAGCTCCAGAAACACCTGCTGGTATAACTAAGGTAAGCCTGTTGGGTGGTCTTAATGTTTTGTCGATAATCTTTGATCTTGAATCGAATTGCTCACTTACTTGGCCAATAAAATGAGCGACAGAATATCCATTAAACGGACCCGGTGTAGAGCAAGGTCCATCCGACCATATATACAGAGGCGCAACATCCGGCGACCAGGTGGCCGGATACGCTATAGGAGCGTTGATGATCCATCGTGTCTGTGGCCTCACGAATTCTCTGCCTCCAAGTTTTCATATTCCATTATTCATTAACTTTATGGCCTAACCGAATCTAAGTGGCTAGTCTGTGTGGAAGACGGGGGGCATATAGTCGATCCATTGCTTTGTACGAATGAGACAAGAATGATCGGAAGAACCAATAATCTAGCCGTTTGGTCAAACTATAGCATCACCACTAAAAACTGATTTGGGACAAATCAGTACTAATGGATTTGGATAAATGGAAGTTTATTAGTTCACACTGAGTGTGAAAGAAACAAGATATCCCAATCGAACAGGCTGCAGGGATGAAGTGGAAGCACACCAACTGTCCTGATCTACCAGTACTCGATGGAGAGGACGCGTTTTCGAATCGAATACTGCATGCCGCTTTAGTGTCTTTGCTTAACTGCTACCTGGCACATAATGTGTCGGTCGCTGACCCTAGCTCCCCAGTTATTCAGAAAATGCAAACAGGAAGTTGGTTGTTATAATTATATGCAAGCGTGACATTCTCAAAGACACAAAACAAAAAACAGCCGTTTTTATGGTATTCTTTCGCTAAATAATGAGTCTACTAACGTTCCCTCGACGGAATACATTCACTAATTGACCACAGCAATATTCCGTGTTTTGTGGATGGGTTCTTCTTAGGCTTTCACACCTGTTCCAACGACCAAAAAGTGAGAAATCGAAGGCAAGGTTATTGAACCCCAGTTGTCCAGCCAAACCAGCTGACGACGAAAGCGCGCTGGGCTAGCTGGCTATGCCGATGAACCAACGGCGAAGAGTCAAATCCGGAAAGCACTAGATTCCTTTAAACAAGCATGAAAAGCAGTCAACTAATTGTTGCTGAGTGCCTACCCTAAATGGCTCACTCAAGAGCTAATCACGATTTACTTGATACGCGATGTCGTAGCTTGACCGATGAGAGTCACTCAAAGACATCCTGTGATGGAACTGGAGTAATTCACAGGGGCCAATTCTGATACTTGACAGCCCAGTGATTCCTATTGTGACTTAGTCACAAACTCTAATAACGATTCAATGGTGCCATGACTACTCGAGCTCCCGAAGGGAAGCTGACGTGGAAAAGGAGGCGACTAAATGTTCATGTATGGAGAAATGATTTCGGTGACCAGAAAAGGCGCCATATAAGCTGTATATTAACAACAAGCTTATGGACAGTCATTACCGGAGCACGGAAACAATCAACGCTAGATGAGAAACAACAATACTACAGTGTTCTACAGTTTGTTCGAAGGGTTGTGCAGGTGTTAGCCGGTAGAACATAGTTCGCACCAAGCAATTTATCTCTACTCTCCCATACGTCCTCGATCAAATTATTTCAATGTAATGCAACAAACGCTTTCAGTCCATGCAGGATTTTGCGTCTTGTATCATACACCTTGCCTCCATGATAGGGCCGCAGAAGGAAATCCAATGGATTTAGACTTGGAGACCTGAGAGACCGATCCAGCTTTTCCTATCCAATGTTATGCAGAGACGCAATCGACATACTGTCCAGTGAGCGCAAAGTGCAAACCGTGGGCGCTTTATCTATTTGGTAACATGATATCAACGCCCGACTGACGGCAGTGCAGTGACAGTTCTGAGCAAGACCTTACAACGATTATGGTTATTATGACCAACCCTATGCATACTACAAAATTTGTCCACAACCTACGTCGCAGGGTCCGTTCATGATTTTCCTGTCATCCAAATCCCCAGTAATCGCACTGTTTCCTCCATTTTCGTTCCACTAACTGAAACATTAGAACCAGCGATGCAAGGACCTTGAAATCTGTCCTTGTTCTCAACACCATCTCTTGTGACACTCGCAACCAAGGGGGCAGATATTAAGTAGTCCCGGAACGGACAATAAGTCAAGGGCTCCAGCATATCCGCTAACTTGAGAAAACAATGTTCACGTGTTGGATATGCTTACTAAAGAAGTTTTAGCCGTTACCTCTCGAGCCTAAAGCGATACGGACATCAAGATGTGCTGGAGCGCTGAGGATTTAGTCATCTGTAGTCAATTTTTCTCATTTCAAGTGACGGAACCCAGCTGATGTTTTAACAAGCGAATAAACAACACCCGCAACCGTGTCTCCATGAACTCGAAACAAACAAGAGTTTAGTTACAACTATTATATTGTCAAGGTGAAGCATCTCACACTGTTGAATATGATCACCTCCAGGTCGCTTTAGCACTCTTACTGTTGGAAGTTTCCGATAGATAGCGCACTTTCCAGTCATCCAACCACCCATTCTCACCATTTTACTGACCTATGTGGTGCATCCATGATTGAGTGTAATGCTGTGGCAATCTCTCTTTCTTATCGGCCACGTGAGCGATGATAGCTGATCGACGATGCTAGTCCTCGATTTGCGTCACGATGTGAAAACAAAGTTCCCGAATTCAGTTTCGACAGACGGCAAATCGGTAAAGTACCCTAGGCTGATTCAATTAATCGATTTTTGGTTTGCTTAGATCGATCCACGTCAATCTGTGGCGCGCAGCGACTCTTAAATGATGCATATTCACAGCTCAGCTGAGACTAGTGCGTAGGTCCCATCCATCTGTGCGCGGAATCGAACCATGCGGAGGTCAGAAACTTTTACATCTGAACAAATGTACCAACTGTCGACATCTACCTAATCATGTTTGTTACCAATTCATCGACAAAAGATTACTACGCGAGGAACTGGCGCATTTCGGATTCCTCTAGCGGCTTACAGATTCAGTGAAAAACTGAGGGTTTTCCTAACAGGTGCAATTTATCCAATGAATGTTTACATTTTCCTTCCCTCTACTAACTGCGATAATTTTGACCGGTTATGGACTTCTAACAAATATGGTTTAGCTGATCGACCGCAAACGAAGGTCAACAATACTGATATGTACACCAGAAAATAGTTTGCGGAATCCAACTGCATAATGAGAGATGTACAAATACCAAGGGTACAGGGTTAATCACAATCTACCTTTCAATCTATAGGGGGCACAGGTGCGGTCAAGTGACACTATGTACAATGTATTCATTCACAAGAGAATGGAAATTAAGAGAACAACTCCCCGATCATAAGAGGGGGAAAATCAGGCATAATTTGACGAAGTTATAATACGTTACAGATGGTAGTCATTTGTTCATCGCATCGAACTGGAATCCGGTCCGGTCTCAGTACCGGATCCATTTGACTGGGAATAGCCGGACATGGCGGTCGTCGACGCGTTAGTCGGACCTAGTACAGGAGCTTCAGGATCACCGCGAACCACGCGATAGCGCTCCATCTCCTTGGGGAAGTGCTTGGATAATTCTGCCATCAGAAGGGCACGGAAACGTCGTAGGCTGTCCAGCTTGCCACGAACAGCTTCATTTTTAGCCAAAGCTTGTTCCATACATTCTCTTGTGTAGAGATGAGGATTCTGACCGGCATCTATCTTGCTGCAGAGCTCGATGGGGACAAAGACATCTTGCAGCTCTGGTTGCATGCGATCCAAGTCCTTCAAATCAGGAATAGGCCGAAGTTAAACGGACACATGGTCAACAAAGAATAATCTTGATAGCGAAAAACAACCACTCATGACGAAGGTTCTGGGCTTTAAAAAAGCCGACAAATTTACAATCTCTAAAAAGTCAATTTGGTTCAATTTGACCACACCTCATTATTGCATCAAAACTCCAGTCTTGCAATATTTCTAGCTGTTCGGTGGAAAACTCTGAGCTCTTCAAGGTAAGTCGTCTAACTTAACTTCAGTTAGAAATGGCATCCATGCAATACAAGACTAAGCAGCACACCGTAAACATTTTTTCGTCTTCAAAAACATTTTCTTAAGGCCTTCCTATTTTTTACTAATCGGTGGCCTACCTAACAGAAAAATTCCACTTTTCACTGCCATTATAATTTCGATCGGGCAACGGTCATCTGTTTTATAACAGTGCGGTAGCTCGTGAGTTGGGGTTGTCCCAGGTGCAACAGAGGCTTACCTCCCATATATTTCCGTTTTATCGGTCCGATACAGGTTGCCTCTTGCCAGAGATAGGAGTGAGGAGAGCTAAAATCAGTGGGCGACTTTTTAGTTCTGGTGTTAATGAGACATCTGGAAAAACTATCCTCACGGAGCAGAAGGCAATGCATTCCCAAATCATTCACCAGTCAAAATATTGAATGGCCACTACCAGCGGTACCATACCAACCCAGATCCCTAGATCGTAGTTATCCGCCTTTTGTAACAGTACACGGGATCGCTGCACTGGCAAGAATGGCTGCGCATTGCAGTCGGACACAAAAGCGTCATGGCTGTGATGGAGCCTCTTTATCGTCATCATTTGTTTGCTGTCAAGTTCTATGCAAAACCATTCCCTTCTCAGCGCCAATTCTGTAAGCACCATTTCACCTTCCGTTAGTCCCCTCACTTCCAATCTACGGTTGTTAACTTCGGGTTCCGTTCCCAGAAAAACATTGTGATGTGGTTCCCATTCCACGCTTCCATGTCGTCTGTTGACTTCCATTTGGCTTCTTCCATTCCGTGGGAGGAAAGAAAAATGTGGAACAGTAAGGTAAACGAGTTGGCTGCAGCAGCATCTTACCTCTTCCCGCCTGTGTAGGTCCACTCCCTGTTCCCATCGAATATTCACTCTTTTTATATAAACGTGTAACTCTGGGGAAAGGCATCGGTCAGTGAGGCTTGCCTTGCTGTTTAACGCTGAACGCTGATGATGATGATGATGGTAAACGAGTGTTCGCTATACGCAACACGTGATCCAACCAAACAAGCCTAAGCTGGATATGCCGTAACAATATTCCCTGAGTCGACGACCAATATGCCATTCCTACCCTGCACAGTGCTCACGCGGTCACTCCATTCTATCCTGATGATACTGCGTGGACATCGATGGTCAAAATCTTACAAGTAACGAATATCTTCGGCACGCAAATTCCATGTTTGGTAACCACACGAAAGAACTGAACGAACTAAGACACAATAATCACGATGTCTCAACTTCAATGAGATACCAGATCTGCCCCACAAGTGTTTCAGTCCAACTCTTGCCACCCGAGTTTCGCATATACATTTGCTTACATCTAACAGCACACCACCATTCCATCATGCAACTGCCACGATAACTGAAACGGTCGATAAACTCTGGCTCCTCTCCACTCAGCATCAGGCTCTGTAATACTCTCATCGAGTCTTGTAACAGCCCTTTTTACTTTGAAGATGTATAGCGTGTGCCGAATGGGTCCACAGACCTCGCAAATTTGTCTAGTGTCCGCTGTGGATGTTCCGCAGATCTGCAAAGGCAGAAGAGGTCGTCAGCACACTGTCATAACGAGACTGCACCTTGGCGGGGTGTGAGGACTTGCGTGCCTCTATGACCCAGCGATCTATATAAGATGGCATTCCTCAAGCCAAAGATCCAATCATCCCTGGAAGGTCAGTGGGTAGAGGCCTGACGAACTAGTCTCCTGGTCCTCCCATTCGGGGGTTGATCTGAGTTAGCAGCTCAATCAGAAAAACGAATGGAAGAATAACTGATCCAATTAGATGGGCTTTCACTCAGCTATACATACTCTACTGCCTTGCGGTCAGGTTCTTGTCAGAACCAAAGGACTTGGTTGAGAACCCTAATCGCTCTTCTGCTTAGCGGCCGGACTCCCCAGCAGTACCCGTTCATTAATCACCATGAGTTACACGTCTACGAAGAATTCCACAATGCATCGGTCGCCGCGCAGGGTAATCAGGACCGCGCTGTCCCTTGCATCGGGCGCAGGTGAAGGGGTTAGTGACAAGTGCGCTACTGCTCAGATTTCCCTATCTTTTACTCAACCTGCCTCTTGTCCCTAACCCAATCTGTTTGCCTCCTCTGCCTACCCATAGTGTGTCCATCGATAACACTCCCGATATTCCGACGGTTCGTTGTCAAGTAGTGTAGTAGGTGGTTTTCAGTCTACTGGCTCACATTTTCTCAAGCCTCGTCAGTCTCTGAAGCCCGGTTCCTTCACTCCCATACAAGCTGGCTAACAGGCATGTTTGGCTCTGACAGTGGACTCACTTTCGATTGATGTCTGCTGTGTGAGTGAAACACGAATTCAGGATGCGACTAGAGTTATCCAACCAACTGCGCCAAATGTCCCGTCAAGATATTTTCTTCGCACTCCAGGAGACGAAGCAGCTCAAGCTGTGGGTGAACGCGGTGTAGAAAGTCTTGAGTAAGAAGGCTGAAGCAGCTCTTTTAGACTGGATCCCGAACAACAGTCGCTTGTGTGCCGTGAGACTGCAGGGATCAGTCGGCGTCCGGAAGGACAGTAATGTTAGGTTCAGTCTATTTGTTATCTCGGAATACGGTCCAACAGACTTCAGCACTGATATGGAGAGGGACGAGCTTTACGATAACCTCGTCACCCTTGTTCGAAAGACCAAACGCTCTGACATTGTGGTGCAAGCAGGTGACTTTAATGCACAAGTTAGAAAACTGAGTGCATCGGAGTCCTGTTTGGGTGGGCGATGCGCCTTGCTTGCTCAGCGGACAGATAACGAGGAAAGACTTCTCCAATTCTGTGCGGACAATCGTTCATTTATTTCCAATACGAATTTCCTACACAGTTCGCGTCGCACAGCGACAAGGCGCTCTAACTTGACGGGTAGTCTGAGTCAGATTGACCATATTGCAGTACGCCACTGTTGGCACGGTTCTGTCCAGAACTGTAGGTCATACTGGACCACGTACGTCCAATCGGACCATGAGTTAGTTTTAATGCGATTTCTGCTGCAGCTGAATGGCCATCGACGTAGGCCACAAACTCAATTGGCTGTCGAATGTTTGTCTGACTCGGTTGTTCGCAACAGCTACGAACAGGAACTATTCGAGGGACTAAGAACTTCGACGAGCAGCAACGTAGACGATGAGTGGGATCAAATTAAGCAGGCGACGCATTTGGCGGCAGATTTCATTTGCCGTCCTAGATCTAGCGTTCATTAAAAAAGCTGGATCTCGGAAGGGTCGCTGGGTCTAATGGAGCAAAAACACCGGCTGCGTAACTGCAAGGGAGTGAATAAGATGCGTCCGCAGTTACAGCATCAGTCGACGATAATTCTTAAGAATGACGGTGAAAACTGGTGGGTTAAGGTGGCCGAAGAGAGGAAAGTAATGGCCGCTTCAGGTAACAGTCAAAGACTGTTTACGCTTATACACGACACCAAGGGGGCAGTGAACTTCGATTAGTGAAGTCGTGTGCGATAGGAATGGAGAGCTCATCCATGGCAGACAACAAAGACTGGACCGTTGGGCAGAACATTTCAAGGATCACTTTAACTGGCCACACGCTAACGTATTTAGGCCGACGTCTGCAGCTTCAAATCTTTGGGAGGTGTCACTAGATCCCCCAACGGAAGTGGAAGCAGAGTCGAATATTCGGCTTCCGAAGAGGGTAAATGTAGCCGGTCCGGACGACCTTCCCGTTCTCTTCAAATTGGGTCGGGAAGCGCTGGTGACATCACTTACCTGCTTGATTCGTGATATTTGGAACGATGAGCGCATTCCGTTTTCGTGGGGTGAGTCATGGATTGCACCCATCTTTAAGAAGGGCACACGGAGTGCCTGCATCAATCATCGTGCGATTAGTTTAATTCCGATAGTTACTAAATTGTTGGCTTCGATAATGCTACATCATTTGACACCGATTAGCGAGAGTAATATCCGCGAACAACAGGCCGGATTTCGCCCAGGTCGAGGTTGCATCGACCAGATATTCACTCTCCGACAGATACTCGAAACGCGCCACATGCACCGCCGCCCTACGATCGTTGTCTTTTTTGACTTGAAATGTGCTTTCAATTCAGTAGACCAACCAGCACTATTCAGTGCTCTGCACCGAAATGGTGTGCCAACGAAGATCGTAAACCGGTTGTGAGCGCTGTACTCGCATACCTATGGTCGCGAGAGAGTACACGACGAACGATCCAGTTCATTCGAAACGACTAGTGGCGTTCGACAAGGGTGTCCCATCTTTCCATTCTTGTTCAACTTCGTCATGGACGAGATTATGGAAAATCTGTTAGGAGGTCTTCAGAACGTAGGAGTCGAACTGGGAAATGGAGGGAAGCTGTGTGACCTCGACTACGCAGATGACAATATGTGCCTTTTCGAATCTGCGGACCATGCACAACGGGCACTAGATAAACTGTCGAGGTCGGTCGCTCGGTTTGGCATGTGCTTTGCAAAGTGTTGTTGCATGACCGGACGACGGTAGTGCCGAACTTGTTGTTGGGCAGAGAGGAACTAATGATTGTAGACCGTTTCACCTACCTTGGTAGGTGCGTGTCGAGCGATTACAGTTCTGCAGTGGAGGCAAATACGCGTATATCGAAGGCTCGGGCGGCTTACGCTGGACTGAAGCACTTGTGGCGTCGGTCTGATATTTCACTAAAGTTGAAAGGTCGTGTGTACTGTCGCAGTGCGCTCAGTTCTGTTTTAAGGTTGCGAGACATGGAGTATGCGTGTAGATGTTTGCCGGTTGGAGATTTTCGACCACCGATGTCTACGCAATGTCGTCAGGAATGGATGGAGCGGCCGGCTGAGTAATGTGCAGGTCAGCAATCTAGTCCTAGGTGTTGGGTCTCAGAACACCTTATCTGAGCGTATGAATATAGTAGACTACGCTGGTTGGGTCGCGTGCTGCGTATGACGAACACTCGTCCGCCATATCGTGTGCTATTTTGTGTTCCTCCCAAGGAATGGGAGAATCCACGTGGATGTTAGCAGATGACGTGGCAACGAGGAATGAGAAAATGTAAAGTAGGTGTCCCACGTTTTCTTTGTTGGGGTCCGAAAGACCCGTTAACTAGCTGACTGGAGACATTAAAGAACATGTTAGTGAACCGCGAAAAGTGGCAAACGTGTCATCACTTTCTATCGAATCACAATGACTGACAGACATATTTTCGTAAATTTAGATTGTTCCGTGTGTTAGCTACGGCAGAACCTTATCTCTTCCCACCTGTGTATGCTTACTTCCTTTTCCCCTTGGATAATCGTTCTTCTTATTGAAGTATGTAACCTTGGGGAAAAGGCAGCGGTCAGTGGGGCTTGCCTCGCTGTTTAACGCTGAACGATGATGATGGTGATTATGCACATGATTGGTGCGAACATCTGAGCCAGCCAGACGTTTTATGGCCAGCCAGGTTTGCGGTTTGCATGGATGAGCATTGAGCTGGGGTAAAAATCGCATCAAAACTAACGCATGATCTGGTTCTAATTATGCAGATCAGTACGACCTAGTTTTTATCAGAGCCGCACCAAGGGTAACTTATTGTAACGTGGCCCATCTAATTCAGATTACTCTTTGTCTTTTATTTCCTTTAGTGATGAAATAACAAAGTCCATCATTTTCGGGAGTAAAGCCGTTAACAGCAGTGGGTTGTCTAGAGGGGAAGTTAGTCGGCGGTGGGAGGATTCGAACCTGCGACCTTTATGTCCAGGTGCCACGAACTCAAACGCCTGACCACCGCGGATGTGACGCGAACTGTATCCGAAATTCATGCTAGACAGGAATAAACGGCTGTCCGAACAGAACTGGAGAAGCTTGTCCCCGTTTTGTAGGGTAAACACATCTGACCAGTCCGCATGAGATTACGCACACTGAAGTGAATTTTGATTAAGCTTTTCCAATGCTCTACTGAATAATCAGCACTTTGCGGCGACATTGCATCGATTACGTCAGTCGCTAATTTGAAAGAAAGCACCGCAACAGAAAATCGATGAACACCGATGGGAAAGATGAACCAATAGAAGCATTAACCAGTGAATGTTGGTCAAAGAAGACTAAAATAGACAATTCTATTTTGATAAAAGACGAACCTTTATGTCTGCACTATTTAGTTCCCCTCACTAGAGTTAATGGGAACTAACGATAGAGGGAGGGATGGAATAAATTGAAGATTTACGGACGAATTAAAGCAGATGTCTTCTTTTTGACATTTTAAAACGGAAGCTGAGATTCGGAGCTTGACGAAGTCTGAGGAAATGTGAGCGACTAGACTGTAGATAATTTACGACACTAGCTGACAATCAACTGCTGCAAGTGCCAGGCCTGTTATCGGCAGTGGCAGCATGCGAAAGTAGAGGAGAGAGGCACTGGAGACAAAAGACATGTTTTCATGCTGTACACATAACCTGAATTATGCAATCTTTGTTTTAAAGTATAACACTAAATACTTTCCGTTTTAGTTGCCACAT
Source organism: Fasciolopsis buskii (assembly GCA_008360955.1). NCBI lineage: Eukaryota > Metazoa > Platyhelminthes > Trematoda > Plagiorchiida > Fasciolidae > Fasciolopsis > Fasciolopsis buskii. The sequence goes on along the minus strand of LUCM01005578.1, from coordinate 21,680 downwards.
AAAACATTGTGTCCGAGTTCACCAGATAGAAAGGCGACATGATCGTTGTTGGTGGCTGCCCAACGTGCTGGACGAATGGGGCCTCCTTATGTGGACCACAAATTATCGGTTGCCCATTGTCGGCGAGACAGTGAGAAAGATAGCCAGTTGGTTTTTAGTCACTAATCATTGCAAAGGGAAATGTGTGATGCAGCGGCTAGAATGTGGGTACGCAACACAACTGTGTTGAAGTGTGGAAAATTCGATCCACTACTTGGTAACGGAAACAAAGAACTTACGCGCAAGTTGGAAAGCTAATGACTTAGACCATGGTGGTGACGAGTATTCAGGGCGATTTTCGAGGTCTCAACAACTTCTCAGGATACCATAAAAAATTGATTAAAAACAACCGTCTTGGATGTGGGCAATAACGAAGCAGCACCGACAAGCAAAGTATGAAGGCCAAAATCAAGTTGGAGATAAAATGGGAGAGAACGTTGTCGGAGCCAAGAATATCATACCTGCAATTTGGTCACGAGGTCATTAATTTTGCGATGGAAGGAGATGCTCGGCTGGTAGTCACAAACGACAATACCGGCTTCTCGGCAGTGATCAATGATACTCTCAATCGATTCCTCCAAACTTTCAAAACGATTCCTTTCCGTCATAATAAATCCCAACGAATAATAGGTAGCCAACGACGTAGATAACGATGAGACGAAGGCTTAAAAAGAAACAACTAATCAAGTGAACGGGATTATATAGTTGCAATTATACATGCTTGAAAAGAAGCACGGTGCCAACGCAACAATATGTAAATCGAACTTCACACGTGGGCAAAAAGGGAGAAAAATAAACCATAAAAAGTCAACTGCCTTTGTGTCTTCACCGTAGAGATCGTGATTTTTTGGTTGCTTTCGGATCATTTTTAAGAGAGATGAGTTCTACAGACGGGCTATACAGTATTCGCGCCACAGACTTCGATTTTGGGCTATATCTCTTAGCGTCTCCAACCAACAACGATCCTAATCTTTTGGGCATCAACCACGAGAGCGCGAAGCACCAACCGGGAGCAAAGCCGCAACTAACTTCATACTTCTAGGTCAAGTCATAGCCTGGCCTCCGCTTCTTCTGGCCTTAGCCAGAATGTCCAAAAACAGCACGAAGAGGTAGACGATGGGCAGCTATAAACAATAAGTGTCCAAGCCAACGAGGACGACGCAGAGCGATTAGCTCAGTCGCAGGACGACTGTCTGCATCCAACACGATGACGCACCGCGTCGTTGCTCATCCAATGTTCCCGCCAGACGCGGGCAACGATTCGGAGACATCGGTAGCCGAAAACAAAATAACCAGACATCCTCAACACAAATAGGTCGGGTTTCGTAGCTGTAAAGCAGAAAACTAGGAGCGGTGGCATTGTACACCCCTACATTGAGAGAAGGCCGGATGGCATGGCGGCTCCCCAGGTGTTACTGGTTCGCGAAAGCTGCTGGCTTTCTTCTAACTGACCACCGCAAAGAGTGAGTGCAGGCTCAGGGTCATGGTAGTCTAAGTCATTAGCCATCCATCAGGATCCATGATTTCTCCGTGCGATTGATACAACCCGGTTGCCCAAACCGAAGTAGAGGGCTGACTTAGGGGACACTATCCATAGCCCTTGACCAAAGGGTGTGAATTACAAGACAGAAGAATGCCTGAGAGTTACGCAACCCACTGGGAGCAGATTATTAATTGCGTGGTTCGCAAGCCCTTAGATGGAGCTAGGCATCATGGATGTCCAGTACACTTCTCTTTCACATGTGCCGGTGAGCAGACACAGAAGTCTAGCCGCACCCTTTCAATCATTCTAATTCAAGAGGATGTGACCACATGATTGCCGCGGTTTATGATTTCTTGTCATATCCTTCACCCTATGCTTCAAGTTCCGATAATTACGTTCCGCAATGTCGTTTACTCCTACCGTTTGGAAGTCCTGCCGCGCAATTCGCAAATACACACGACATGCATCGCCAAGTGCCGCGTGGTGGACATTGGTTATCAAGAGGTATCATCTGAAAATACTAAACCAATTACGGGCAATCTCTGCGCTGATATCTTGCTTGGTCATTACTTTCTTGGACTAAATAAGGAAGTGAGAATGGCGCTTGGCAGCAAGCGCACTTTTGTTGTTCGGTCTAGATGTTGTCAAAGTCCAATCCGCTCTCTTGTTTGTCCACTTACTACTTGAATACGAACCTTTGTTGACAAGTCCCGCAGATACTGAATGCGCCATCCGTACTGAAGTTCACCGCCTATCGAAAGACGGCATCACTGAAGCGTCTAACTCTGCCTGGAAAGCGCAATTTCTGTTAACTAAGTACAAACGATAAGAAGCGGAGGGTTCTGGATTACAATAGGATAATCAATCAATTTACCTTTGTTAGCGTTTACTCAATAATCGATAAAGTGATCGAGTCTCCATCGCATGAGGGAAAATTCAACACACTGAATGTGAAGAATACCTACAGCCAGATTCCAAATGCTGACCACGATGAACCGTGTACCACATCTGAGGGGTACGTAAACCATTACCACTTCTGACCATACCGCTTGGTGTTACTAATGGTGCTGTTTGCTTTCAGTGCACAACTTCCAAAATTCTAAAAATGAAAGGTATCAAGGATACTTAGGCTACATCGATAACGCCACTCTTTGTAGGTTTACTCTGAACAGTCGAGACCGTCGGAAAATTTCTCTCAATAACGCAACAATGCGGTATTACGATTAACACCAACAAAACTGGGACAGTCGTTGATAACACAGAACTTGGGTATTTTATGTCGCAAGAAGTTGGGCCCGATCCCGACAGGATGGGACCCTCACGCGAACTGCTGCTACCAAAGGTTGTGAGGTCTCTACGTCACGACAAAGCTATTCTTGTGCTGTTCACAGTGGATACCCTTATTTCCCGACACGACCAATCTACTTATAGAAAAAAGCCTCTGGTGCAAAATGTAATATACACCCTAAACAACCCAGTAAAGACAATGGATAGCGTTATGGCTATAACAGCAAACCAGGTCGCTGCCCTAGCGGCCGAAGCACACGCACTAGATATCACCACAGCTGCCTAACTGAGCAACAACAATTGGAATTTTTCTCGCAACATAAATACTAGCGAGAAGCGTCATTCGGCGGCAAAAGCCAATCTCCTATCACCCGGCCAGTCGACACAAATAACCTTATGTGATTCTGTGCCACTCCAAGTTTCAGTACCACGGTTTCGCTCTCCACCCCTTTTCCGCTAGTGACTGAAGTTGTCGGCGCACTAGTATACTAATATATCGTATACGATAAAGTCCATGGGCCAAGAAAGTTGTGTTGTCCAGTAGGACTGAGCAACACAAAACGCTGAATGCCACAACGTAAGCAACAGGCGTCGCATGATAGCACAGGAACACATAGCCTGCAGTCCAGCAGTACACGAACATACAACGCGGTTGGAGGCACAAAGACCCCAGATCGGGTCCTCAAGTCCCCCGTAGGTGCACAACGAGACGGAAGGGACTAGCGGCATGCTTGAGTGTTCAGCCTGCATCAGTTCCAGTTAAGTTACAGGGCTATACAGCGAGAAGCTTAACCGTCCAGATTCTCGCACCGACAGCTCGTTGGATCTGACAATGCTTCGATAAAAGGAGGGTGAAAACCCTCTTCAGTTTCTTAAAGGGAGGAAACAATTACTGAGACGCTTTCATCTCGACCATCTCCTTAACCCCCACAATTAGCACACTGTCCTCTCCGAACACAGCTAACCATGCATTGTTTAGTTTCCCTTTGAAGTCGCAAACTGACCTCACCTCGATTGCTTCCTCCAGTATTTTGTTTTAGTCATTAACCACTTGTATGACAAAAGATTCGCTCCTCAACCCGGTGATTACGTGTTCTCACACAATTGCTTTCCCGTTCCCTCTTGGTGCATCGTTCCCTCTTATCTGGGATGGGCCCCCCGGCCACCTCGTATCCCGGTCAGACCCTTAGTGATTTTGAAGGCCTGCATTAATTCACCTCTTTCCCCACGTCCTACCAGGAACTACAAGTCACGAGCACTCAGCCTTTCCACATTTCCCATGTGCCATGAATGTCCGAACCACCGTGTAAAAACACGCTGAACCTGTTCCAGCATTTTACTGTCCCTTACTAAATATGGTCCCATGCCTGGACATAATATTCCAAGTGCGGTCTGACAAATGCCTTGAACAGCGCAGAAGAAAGTTAGGCCCCCTAGATCCTACAGCCTTCGGAAGTTGCCGCAAAGCAGACCATGCTTTCTTGGCTGCCTTCTGAAATCGCAGAATAGGTTTGAAGTCCGCACTCACGACTACCCTTAGGTCTCTAGAACGGATTGTTCCACTGCAAATCTCGTATTACGTTTGCTTAACCTTAACCTTTGCGACCAATGGCGCGTCACCGTTACTCGGCTCCGTAAGATTGCAACAGTGACAACCCAAACACTTGACCGGTACAAGGAAAAGACAGCCGGAAACGATAGCAGATTGAGTATATTTGAACAGGAACGCGCGAGTGGTGCCTGCAAGGGGCGACCGCGCTTGGCGGTCAGCGTTCAGTTAAACAAGCTATCTCGAGGACCAAACCCATGTTCCGCTACAGGACTATTGCTTGCTGAAATTGTTCCAGGAGGATCCACTTGGCCAGGGGAATTCGCTTTTTCTTCCATGAGCCACTGACATTGGTTCAAGTTCGACGGAAGATCACAGCCCACCGAACACTGGTAAACTTTATCCAGATCTCTCTGGATGGCCTCAATGCTCGTTATCCTAATAGTTGATGCCGTCAGCAAATACGAGACACGGATTTTCCAATCCACTTGTCATGTCGTTGCCATGCCTAGGGAAGAGCAGTAGCCCCAAGACAGACCCCTGAGGCAACCCGCTGTACAGCAGTCCTCTGTCGAATAGACACCCCTCGGCTCTCATCCTAAAAGATTTGCCCTGCAGACTTTGTGCTATCCAGTTATTCACCTGAGCATCAACTCCGAAAGCCTTCACTTTCTGGTCAAGAAGCTTATGGTTCACGAAATCAAAGACCTGAAAGTTCAGATAGCAGAATTCTACACTTTTGCTCCTGTCAGTCCAACCTATTACTTCGTCCAGGAAGCTTATGGGGTTCGTCAGACAGGAACTTTGTTCCAAAAGCCGTGCTGCTTTATCATTAACTTGTTGGCCTCTAGGTGATTGATTATCCCGTCGCGAAGGACCATTGTAATAGACTTTAGGGTTGCTCTTTGCGGGCCCCAGCGATTCGCAATTCGGCACTGGCGTTGGACGTGTGACATTATTCTTCTCTCCCCTATGCACCTCAGATGATCTCGGTAGCCACGTGTGTCCTTATATCTCATGAAATCCCTGTCTCCGCTTCCTGGATCTCGAGATCTTACTCCTCCACCATGGCGGTAGCCCTCTTAGCTTGATTCTGTGGAGGGGTGCAACTAAGTCTGTCACTGGCAACAGGTTGCTCTTAATTACCTCCCACTGACGATCAACGTAGTCGCTACCTCTGCCTAATTCCCATCGAGTTTGAAGACCTAAGTCCAGTAGTCCACTTTCAGTTATTCCTGAGAAGTTCCTGCCTTATGTATCGGGAGCTACCGGTCCCTGCAGGCTCAGTCGCGTGTGGATTATGGAGTGGGCGCTCCTACCTATTGGCCCTTCCAGCTCAAGGATCTCTATACCTTTCGGGCTCTCGTTAGCACCAAGTCAAGGACTGAAGACACCTTGCCAAATCTTCGGCTAGCCGCTTAGGCGGCGTGTTGAACCATCCCATTTGCGTGCACGAACTTTGGGAGTCGATGCCCAAAATTTCATTCCGGGGCCGTCTCGCCAGCCCAGCCAATTTAAGGGGCGTTAAAATCCCCCAGTACGAGATATTTACCCGTGGTTGCCCTTCTTCAAACAACATTCGGATTCTCAATTTGTGGATTTGCAGCCGCGCGGCATTGAATCCTGGCGAGCCCCGCTTCGCATCCTTAGCCTTGATCCTGCTTATGGCAGTATCATCCGGCACCATGGCAATCACACCCCTGGCGATCGTCTTGATTCTATCGGCTGATACCAAGAATCTGTCCCTATGCCGCGGATTGGAGAATTTCACCAGCGTTGGCCGTGGGTCCCGGCATCCAGAACCACTGACTCCCTGCCATCTTCCCAGGCGAAGTACCACTTTGATAGCAACATGTTCCGGCACTTCCACTGTCCGGAGCAGGTTTACTACATGGTATCTCGCCCCCTTCACCTCTGCTTCCTTCATGTATGAAGGGATCCGGGATCCCTTGAATAAGGACGTTACGATTTCTGCCCGATATGATGTCGCTGGATTTTTGCACGCCATTTAGCTCCCAACTCATCTGGTGCAGGGCTTGCCTTCCGTCCCTCGACCTTAAGCTTATTTCCAAATATCTCGTGGCCGGGCTGGTGGACGGTTACACTGCTTGGGCTCCTATGTTTGTACGCCTGCTTCCTTCTTCATAAGCCTCTTTTCATTCGGCCCTCTTTTCACTGCCAGTCGGCCTTTACCGTTTGCTTCTGTTATTCCTTGAGTTAATGCTTTTTATTTTATATCACCAGTTATTGTGACTTTACCGAGACGATGGCAATACAGAACCTGGATCAGTGCTGTATTCCAATCCATCTGCATTAGTCGATTACCAGCCCAACTTCATTGAAACTTTGCTGCCCAAATGTGTTGCTTATGGCAGAGAAGCGGATGATGAAGCGAATGGCACTTTTTTCTCCTGCTAAGGATACAGCCACATTTTCTAAACACCCAGGTGCGCTGCAGCGCAACATCAGCTCGGAGTATCGTCCCAATGGTCGTCCATTGCAATGAAATTTTTATTCGTACTGGTCTTTAGAGCACGTGTGTCACTTTGTCGACATTGTGGTTTTCCGGCGACTACCACGGGAGTGGTAACCCAAATTGACCAGTTAGGTTTCTTGTCCTCCGAACAAGGTGTCCTATGATTGCTTTTGGGCAAAAAGTAGCTAGATCACAATGTTCGTGGCTGAATATCTAGTTTAGATTTCTCTCTGTACCTTGCGGCTGTGAATTGATGCACCTGATGGGGGCATATCTCGCCGGAAAGACCATATGATATCCACCCTACCGTGTGCTCGTCGCTTATGGTGCCTGGCAGTCACCGACTCTCTTCTCCTTAGTCCTTCGTTCCTCCGGCAGGTCGAAATGAATTAGCAGGTTTACGCTTTCACTTTACCAATTGACCACGATGAAGTCCCATAGGCGCGGACATCTGCCTCTGAGGCTGGTGTATTTGTATCCGTTTGCCCTATAAGGTCATCACTGTCCAGTGAAACGGGTTGCAAACACACTCGAGCGGCAGCTACTTCCTGCGTCCCACTCATCGTGCTCACTGCCAAAGACGTAGAAGTCTTCGCAACTTGGTGCTTTTGCACAAGTTTTATCCCAGCAAAATTGCATCCGACCGGCTGCAAAAAACGTCAGGCACGTTTTCTGATCCTCAGGGGGACCACTGTCAAAGCACATATATCCAAACGAATTCGTTTCTGGGTGATTTGTGAAATCGGCCTAGTCACATTGGTCTTCGGGGAATCCTAGGGACACTATCTTTGCCTGATAAGGCAATCCTTTGTTGTGCTATCTTACGGTAAGCCCTTATATGGTCCTTACAGTAGTTTCAAAATTCCGCTCATCCTGGGTGGGACCTGTGAGCCTGCACCCAGCATAAAATCGCGAGCTTCTAGACAACGGACAATTCGTTTGACGGGGAATTCTGCTCCTCATACAGCTGGAAATTTGGATCTTTTGGATGAAGCTACTATAAACCCTGGAAACTAGGCCCTGCGACCAGATTGCCATTTCTTCTATTTTTTGCGCCCGGGGATTAGTAATTTACAGCCTCAGGAGCCTGGTCGGAGTTAGGAACATTGCCATTTGTGAGGAATTAACGAATTTGCTCCTTTGGGAAGTGATAAATTAATGAAATCGTCAAATCGCATAAATATCTGATCTTTTCTCGTAGTCCAGGCAGTTACTGAAGTGCATCACTCACGTTCTAATCGGTTCTAGTTAAAGAATATACAAGGAACGAGGTTTTGCCCTCACATAATCTGGCAAACTCCCTGACGTTTTCAGTCCATGTTTGTTTGAGTGCCTCCCTACAATGTAGCCCTTTTGGTTCGCTTTTATGCTTCGCCGATTATTTTCGCTGGTACCAGAATTTCCTTTCGGGCGATGCTACACGCGTCTTTTGCTGCCCTAGCTGCCGGAGACGTTTTCGAGGTAAACTACCAGAAAGTAAAACTTTTGTGCCGTTGTTGCCCTAAGCTTCGGGATTCCAGTCTTTTGACCAAACGGTGCCCAGCAAAATGGTGTTTTTGTAACCATGTTTTCTTGGTCGTGGAACAAGATGGCCGACCGAAGTACGTATTCCTCCTAGATCATAGAGAGGGTGTCACTATCTGAATGTTGGTTTCAGTTTGCATGACGGGATTATTTTATTGAGGATTTTTGGCCTGGGTTAGGAATTGCTACGGGAAAACAAAATAGTTTCGCCATGGACGATTTGTGTAGATGCAGCACCATGAGTCTAACTAATTTGATATATCTTAGTTCATCAGTTCCAGGCCGAGATGCGATTGTGATACTTTCCTGGATACCCTAAATTTACCGTCCTTACGATTTGATGATAACGAGTCTGAGCAAGGAGCAGCCAAGGTCTGACCACTAATCAAATCACAATTAATTGGTAAACTCCACTAGATTGAATTGTGAAATTAATGGACGTTAAAGTTCAGGCAAGCCGCGAGCAGATCACAGCGACCCAAATAAGAGAAGCTATCATTGCATAGAATAACGCACGTGGTTCATGCGGGTCTCAGAACAGCTAGTGTCAAAGCCTTGCAATCTGTTCGAACAAGCAAACATAAAAGCAAACGTAAACATAAATAACATAAGGCATCAAAGATATTTGAGGGCGATTGCCTCATAATTTGCGATACAAAATAGCTGTCGTTTAGGGCTTTCCTTGGCTATGCGTTATACGGGTGCTTGGAAGGAAGTGGTCGTGCTCACCAAATAAGATCAGTTTTTTCGGCGAAGGAAGTGACACCTGGGAACGTGAAACAATTCGAAATATGCTACGTGGATTTACAGAAGTCCTTCAGCTCGCTGAATCACAAAATTTGCGGTAGCCAAAAATACTGAATTTGGCCAAGCATTGCTTGGAAACGAGAAGCTTTCAATTTTGGATGGGGATCAGCTTTTCCAAACTTGGAAGAAATACCCAAAGAAGTACCATCGGAAACGACCGTAGGACCCGTGCTTTAAATTTACATCATTTGATAAACGAAATAACAAATGCATGTCTCTGGGTTGCAAATGATGTGGTAAACGCTGCATCATAGAATGGGATCCCTCCCTCGCGATTCGGAATGAATCTAAGAATATTCAGCGGCATGGGATCTGTCTCTTATTATTTGGGGAATGCCGAAAACAACAAAAAAATAAATGCCGTTCCATCCACTACCGGAACTCTGCAGATAACCAGACAGCACTGAATCAGTCCACAGCTGCGCAGGACCTATTGGCGGCTGTCAATTTGGGCTACAAACCAGGTCTTACACATCGCGAGGTCACAGTCAGCAGGTGGCAAACCATACCAGCCAAAAGAGCGTTTAGCTGTAGAAAACCAAAGATCTTACCCTATTATAAAATGTGGGGGGTCGAACCGAATACACCGCGCCGCTTACAAGCGTAGAGATAGCATCTAATGGGGGATATCGTTGTACTGAAACGAATAAAGTGTCTAATTTTGAAATGGCTCGCAGCATATTGGAAGCTTCCATATAAACATCCGGTTTCAACACTAGGGTACTCCCCCTTGAAGGAAGAACGTAAAGGAGTCTCACCAAATTATTTAAAATACTGAAAAATCCAGGTGAAACTACGGGAGATACGGGAGATCTATGAGAGTAAAGACAACACTTTTCTTGAATTCCATGAAATGCCCATCACAAGGAAACGGTTACAAACAGGAACAAGAAGTTACGCCTTTGCGTCAACAATCTAGCGGACTTTCAAACTCCATTTGCGCGCAAATTCAGTGGATTATTTCAAAAATAAAACACACAAACTACGGAGCGGATCAAATGGAGGAAGTGATAAACTTGTGGGACTGAGCAATAAACAGCCCCTTCACCGTTCGGCATTGGCCCGCCAAGCCTCCCCATCTGCCATTTTGAGAGTGATAAAAATGTGCGTGAGATTGGAATATTGTAGATCGCTAGGAATAATGAAGGTACCTGGATCTTCATCAACTGCCGCTACTTGAAGTGTTCGTTGTTCTTATAAATGTCGAGACACCTTGAGGTCCACGGAAATTATCGGCGCAAAAAATGAGGAAACGAGCACTTTTTCACCTAGCCTTGGAAGCAAAGTCAAAAGCATTCATAAAATCAATAGATAATTTGAGTGCGAACAATTCACGCAATTAGAGATTTGGGATGCACTGGGTTGCAGGACAGACTGCGATGAAAACTTTTCCAGTGCTATGTGAGGTAATGCAGTATATGCAAAGCGAACGTTTTTGGCTACAGAGTAGTTTTGAAATAAACCACACTGGAGAAAAAATGAATATTTCTCTTAATGTATGCCAATTCCCCGTTTGCTGTGGAAGGATCTCTAGATACTCCATTGACTGTGTAGGTCAATAATGTACGACACAGACTCGCGTAATGCGACCGAGGCCCGATTCAACGTAAAATTCACCAATGGTATGAAGAGGTTTGAGTACCCTTAACGCATCGTAGACATCCACCGGCCAATCTTTGCTACTGCCGCTCTGTGATATGATAGCCTATGCAAACGCAGGTTTACGTAAAAGGTGGGCGGAGCCAGTTTCACCGGCTGATGACCATCGTGTTACGGATCTTTGGTTAACACATGCTGCGCGTAGTGTTAGACAAACTGGCAGTTGGCAAGCAGAATGAGAAGGAAGAATTCTCGGGGGAGCATAAATCCTTGTTATTGAAGAGATGAACCACCTGCGACCTGGAGTTATTCTGCGCACAAGAAATACTCAGCCATGCAACATTTATACTACCAAAAAAGGGTATGTTCCACCTGGTCTGCCCGTGTCATTCCTCAAGTTCCAGCGTTGAGAAAGATAGCCTACCTTTCCAGATATTGGGAGAAGAAACATCTACTCCTCCAAGGTGCCAACCGTGGGCAAATTTAGCTAATCGCACATCAATCGAGAATTTGAAAGGTGAACACTGGAAACTGGAAGAGATTTTCTAACATGGTTGTATGAAAATGTCACACAACAACAATTGAAGGAGAATACTAAATATGGGCTGGATATTTGCTATCTCTGCTGGACCTCGTAATTATAAAACAACCGGGGAGTGGGTCACATCCAAAACTCTATCCTCTTCTGGACAAAAATGATCACGTAGTAGTTAGGTATTCTTCCTATGGTTTCTAAGGGCTGCATCTAAATCTGCAAGAAGTTTTACGGAAGCAGATGCAGGAAGCCTATTTTATTGGGCGTTGGAGCTGATCTAAGGCATCAACGAGACAGGTGTGGAAAACCTGTGGCGTGTAGTTAGGAAATCCCTGCTCGTCCTCCGAGACAAGTTTACATCGCTCGAGGAACGACGAAGAGAAGAAAGTACATCATGGTCTAAAGCAGGAGGATTCCGGGGGTGAAATTCGTACTTTCCTAACCCCCAGGAGAGCAGCCATGCTTGGGCTGGAAATGTCAGACAGAAAATAGGTCTTGATGTTGATGCAAAACAAAAATTATTAAAGGGAGTCATGAATGTGCTAGGAACCAGCCGAGAATGCTACACTTCTGTATCACCGAAAAGATCACTGAGGGACGGAGTGAGCCCGCTACTGTTGCGGTGAATGGCAGTAGCAAGGCGATGGTACCAAGTGGCCAATTTAGCAGAGCGCGCTTGGAATAGATGGGAGATTTCATTGAGTTGGACTTCCTACTCCAGCCACCATTCATAAGCCGCATGCGGATAACAGCGAGTAAGGTTCATCTACACCTAGGGAATATGAACTTTAGTGAATCGGCTGGCCCACAAGAGATCCACACGGTTATCATGATCTTTTGATAGGGCCAAATTTCAAGTTGTAAAGGCGACTCTGCCGCGGGAATATTTGCCCCGTGACTGAAAAACCGCCTCGGTAGGGGCTACTTGCAAGGGTGGTGCACGGTCAGGAGGTTGGGAATTACAGGGTTATTAGTTTGGTCTGAAAATTCTGGTGAGTGTTAGAAGACAATATGACGGCAGTTCTGTATTCAGTGCCCCGTTCGACATGGATTTTTAAAACAGTGATCCTCTCTTACGAATTTCCTGTGCCTCTTGTTCAAAGCCAACCGCGGCGGTTATAAAGGCCTGTCAGTGGGAGGGTGTTACCTGAGCTTTAATAAAGCCTTTGCCTCGACAGCTCATGGACTCTTATTGCTGAATTTGAGAGCTTCCGGCACAAGCTATTAGGGTGTTTGGGCCAGTTTATAAATGGTAAGATATTTTTCCTCCGAGTTGATGAGAACTGATCAGACACAAGGGTGGTCCTCAGTGAATTACTCAAGAGGTCGTTAGTTGGGAAACTGCTGTTTTTTCTGTTCGTAAATGGCTTATATAGAAAACTGCAACCTTCTAGCTGTTTCTCCGAGAATGGTTTGAAGGTTTTTGAGACCTGCGAATGGAATGCTTTTTAGTACTAAACCGGGCAAAACCAAAGGACCAACAATCTTACGCAGGGTGAAGCCGCGCACTTACAAGAAAAATAAGAAAGCCTATAATCAAAAATGAGGATGGTCTTTTCACGACTAATGCAGTAGACAAAGAAATGGACTCTGGAACCCAAATGAGGTCTGATTTAAAATGGCCTGACCGGTGTGTTGCGGCCGGAAAGTCAGGGAAATGTTTTTTAGTCAGGTCGTGGTTTTTGTGCCAAAAAGCGGAGATTTTAACTTCTCTGTTTTGGCCTTCGCCAGGATTTATCAAGACTAATTTGTTCACCGTTGTTCTGAATAAAACAGTAACTATTTTGGAAACGCGCAATGGCGCGACACAGTGGTGTCTAAGAGTGAAAGACAGAAGACCAGTTAAATAAGGATTGACAGAATTGGGCTCACTCAAACCGGAATGACGAGATCTGATTGATATTTTCAAAATGTTCAACGGTTTAATTTGGATTAAACGCTAGACCTCTCTCCACGAAGAACTCTTCAGGAGAATCAGATGAAACGGGGAAAAGCTGGCTGGAAGCTCGAGCGCAATTTTTCAATAGCTGGGTGGTAGACGGGTGGACTACTTTGTCCGCAGTTGACGGCGACACATTGTTGGAATTTTAAGGTGAAAGTAGATGGTCAGGGTGATGAAATTGGGTTTCATATCTGTATTCGACGTATTCATGCCCTCAGTTAATATTGCGAGTCCATTTTGAACAACCACGGATTGACGGTGCTGCGCGGGGACTAGTTTTTATTTCTCTAATACTCTTTCACAGAGAAAGCAGGACCGCCGAATCGCTAAAGACGGCGCAAAGCAAACGAAGCTGACGGAAGTGAACACTTGGCGCCACGTGTAATATACTACGAACTCCGGACGGTCGTTCTGGATTTGGTTGTGTTTTATCACGCGTCATCTGAACTTTTGCCGAAGTATCAGCAGATCCAAAGGGCACATGATGCTAGTTGCTGAACGATCAGGCACCTGGCCACGTAATCATGTAATATAACTGGATCTGTGATCGTGGATTGGCTTAATAGATCAGTTCAAGAAGGCCAGGATTAGAGACTTAGGGAACGCACGCAGTAAATCGGGAACTAACAGTGCACCAATGTAAGTGGCCGAAACGTTTTGTTCCCGAACGACCATTCTTCTCGACAAGATCTAAAAGTGGGTATCTTTGCCTCCAATTTTGTTTGACTCAGGGCTGCCTTGACTTATGGGAGGGCCAACTAGGAAGGGATTACAGGCTAAAAGCTCAATGCGCAGCCCTAGACTAAGCGCAAAGTTTCGGAAAACTACGTACCCCAAAGGCAAGGTGCTAGCGGAGCTTCAGTATGGAACGTGTAGTAAATGGATCCACTGTGCTTGTGTGGGAAGGAGAAAGGGTATTCATGAGTCGTACTGCCAATACGGCAGGCTGAGCTTATTTTCCCCTGCTCGTGCGAAGTGCCATCTTTGGAAACTTTCAGAAATGGAAACGGCAAACCGCGTCGCAGGTAGATGATGGGGTGAGCGTCGAACTGGGTAAATCTGATCGCACTGATTCAATAAAGGATGAAGAGGGTAAAGTTAACCTTTCGCTCAACGAAGAACGTATCACAAGCAGTAAAGGACGAGTCCAGTGCGAAGACTCTACTGACCGGATGAGGCCGGGAGCAATAGGATTCTCGGAGAATGTGCGCGTTGATGACGGTAAAACAAAATTATTAAATTAAGGAATAACAGAAGCAAACGGTAAAGGCCGACTGGCAGTGAAAAGAGGGCCGAATGAAAAGAGGCTTATGAAGAAGGAAGCAGGCGTACAAACATAGGAGCCCAAGCAGTGTAACCGTCCACCAGCCCGGCCACGAGATATTTGGAAATAAGCTTAAGGTCGAGGGACGGAAGGCAAGCCCTGCACCAGATGAGTTGGGAGCTAAATGGCGTGCAAAAATCCAGCGACATCATATCGGGCAGAAATCGTAACGTCCTTATTCAAGGGATCCCGGATCCCTTCATACATGAAGGAAGCAGAGGTGAAGGGGGCGAGATACCATGTAGTAAACCTGCTCCGGACAGTGGAAGTGCCGGAACATGTTGCTATCAAAGTGGTACTTCGCCTGGGAAGATGGCAGGGAGTCAGTGGTTCTGGATGCCGGGACCCACGGCCAACGCTGGTGAAATTCTCCAATCCGCGGCATAGGGACAGATTCTTGGTATCAGCCGATAGAATCAAGACGATCGCCAGGGGTGTGATTGCCATGGTGCCGGATGATACTGCCATAAGCAGGATCAANTATATATATATATATATAGACGCAGTAAGTAGTATCTGGATGGGTGAACAAAATTTGCCTGGGAGCACACGACCGGTTTCGCGGTTATTAATGCTCGTCAGGTATGCGTATCCGGTGCTCTCTTGTCCAAACATCCACATACTTGTACACTCCGAATTGATGTCTCACCAGAATCGAATCTGTAACAACAGGAGTGTGCATGGAGGCTCTTCGTTGAAGAGTCCACAGAAGAACGATAACTGTGATTCGTTGATAATTCTTTGTCAGTTGGGCTGAGTCAACCTAAAGAACGACAGCAGAATGTCCCAGAATATACATATGTATATATAGATACTACTTACCGCGTCTATATATATATATGTACCTTCGGAGGCATTCTGCTGTCGTAAAACTTGCAAATAAAACGCTCTGCGAGTTTCGAATTCTAGTTGGTTACGGTGAAGTTGCTCTAATGTTGATAAAAGCTTAAGCAATAGTTAGCCAGCATTATTGTTCAACGATCAAGCTATTAATAACTAATACATGGCATAATAAACATTGTGTCCATCATCAATTTGGTGGCGAAACAACGGGGGTTATCAAAAGCTCACCTCATTCGCACTCGAACTAGACTGCGAGCTGAGCCCAAACATCTCTCGTTCCTGAAGCTTGAGAACCAACTTCAAGGTGGCTTCAGCATCGGGATCCCCCGAGACTATACCCAAATAAGAAGACATGCGTTGTTCATCTGCATCTGGTGCATCTTGAACATCTCCATCATCATCTTCGGCAACGTCCATTAAGCTGTCATGTTCATCGGGAGTATCTCGAACTGAGGAATCTGAGGACTCCGGAGACTGTGGCAACTCCTCATCAAAGCTTCCACTTAAGACTCCACGGGGATGATACTCCTCGGTGCTAACAGGTTTAGATGGATTTGCCTCCAGGAATTTGGCCACAAGACTGAGTGTACGATTCAGCAGAAAGATGTCCTCAGTCTTGATGAACCGATATTCGCGAACGTACCATCCGATTTTCCGAAGACAACTGGGAGAGAAATAAGCAACAGAGCCGGAGGAGAGACCTCGATCAGTACTGGCAATGTTGATACCACTCAGAGTGATATATATATATATAAATATATATATATATACGAATACAACCGATTGTGGTGCAATGAGAGATTCCTACTGTCAACATCCTTAAGGGTCTAGTACTTGCTGAGTGTAAAATAACATTAGAAAATTCCATGAATGTATGTGAAGGCTTCCTTCAGTATATCTGATTGTAGACTGTAACAATGCCAGTTGAGCATAGGTGACATTGGTTGTCTAGGTAAACTTCTCATAGCATGACAAATGAAGCAAGAAAATTTCACATGCTCTACACATGCTCTATAAACAACAATCGACTCCCCCCGCCGAAGAGGGGACTTTTCCGAAGTACCAGGTGTTCGAGAACAAAACTTGAAGTTTCTTGACCAGTTCCATTTATCTATTTTTAAGTAGAGTTGAGGAAAGCCATTCGCAGTCCGGCAATTTATAACGTCTTAAGGCTCGGATTTCCTTGAGGATCTCCGCTTCGATTGGTGTATCTGTCGTAATAGGCCATCGGACGCTTCCCGGAGTAGCTAAGGGAGAGGCTGAAGCTGAGGGCCGGCGAAGTTATGCTTGAAAGTGCTGCATCCAGGGTACAGGACGTCGACGTTGATTATAGGCAGGCGAACCATCAAAATTCACAGATCATTTCGCCCACCTAATACTTTCTTAGTGGTAACTCGGATGAGATGAAACAGCTTGCTAGAATTTCCCATGGCGGTAGCATGTACCATCTCCGAAGCTCGTTGAGACCACCATATCTCGCGATCCCTACGCAAGCTTGCATTGGGTTCACGTTTCGTTACGAGCCGTGTTTCATTATACTCGCTAACAGCCGGAATCGACTGGCATGCATCGAGAAGGTGAAAAGGCTCAGCAGAAACCCAGGGGGTCACGACGCAACGGGTCAGGCCACAATCAACTAAGCCAGCAGAAGGGGATGCATTCTTGATAAGCGACCAGTGCCGATTGATGTTTTGAGATGAGGAGGGGCAATCCTAGCTTTTCATTCAGTGCACTTTAAAAGACTGATAGGCGAGTCGGATCAGATAGCTTGTCGCAATCTAAGCGACGCTTCCATCAAAGCACATTGACAGCCTAGTGTATACCAACACGTGGTCCGAGTCGAGCGGACTGATGCTGAACGCATACTGCTAACGAAACCAGCCACTAAGCAGAAGAACAGTGAAGGTTCTAAACTAGTCTTTAGTTCTAAAAAGATCCTGTTTGCAAGGCAGCGGGATGTATCTGAGTGAAAGCCCGTCTATTTGGATCAATTACTCTTTCACGAGTTGTTCCGACTGAGCTGCCAGCTCAAACCAACCTTCAATTTTGAGGACCAAGAGACTACTACTTCAGGCCATTATCAACTGACCTTCCAGGTACGACTGGGTATTCGGTTTGAGATAAGCCATCCTGTATGGCACGTTAGGGCATGGAGGCAGACAGGCTGTCACTCCACGTCAAGATATAGAGTCCTTGTAGTGGTTACACGAGAGCCAACTCAAAAAACTCATGTATCGGTATACGCTCCGACAGACTGCAGCATTGACATGGAGGAAGACGAGTTTTATGATGACCTCGTCACTCTTGTTCGAAAGAGCAAACGCTCCGGCGTTGTAGTGGTAGCTGGTGATTTTAATGCACAAGATAGGAAACTGAGTGCATCGGAGTCCTGTTTAGGTGGACGATGCGCCTTGCTTGCTCAGCGGACAGATAACGAGGAAAGACTTCTCCAATTCTGTGCGGACAATCGTTCATTCATATCCAATACGAATTTCCGACACAGTTCGCGTCGCACCGCGACATGGCGTTCTAACTCGACAAGTACTCTAAGCCAGATTGGCCATATCGCAGTTAGCTACCGTTGGCGCGGTTCTGTCCAGAACTGTAGGTCATACTGGACCACGTACGTCCAATCGGACCATGAGTTAGTTTTAATGCGATTTTTGCTGCAGTTGAATGGCCATCGACGCAGGCCACAAGCCCGATCGACCGTCGAACGTCTGTCTGATTCGGCTGTTCGTAACAGCTATGAGCAGAAACTATCGCGGAACTAAGAACTTCGACAAGAAGCAATATAGACGAGCAATGGGATCAAATTAGGCAGGCTATGCATTTGGCAGCGAATTTCGCCTGCGGTCCCAGATCTAGCGTTCATTAAAAAAGCTGGATCTCGCAAAGGTCGCTCGGTCTAATAAAGCAAAAACGCCAGCTCCCTAACCGCAAGAAGGTGAGTAGAATGCATCGACAATTGCAGTGTCCTTTGACGATAAGCCTTAAGAATGACCGCGGAAACTAGTGGGCTAAGGTAGCCGAAGAGATGGAAGTAGCGGCCGCTTCAGGTAACAGTCAAAGACTGTTTAAGCTTATACGCGACACCGGTGGGCTGCAAACTTCCGTTAGTGAAGTCGTGTGTGATAGGAATGGAGAGCTCATCCATGATAGACAGCAAAGAGTGGACCGTTGGGCAGAACATTTCAAGGATCAGTTTAGCTGGCCACACGCTAACGTATTTAGGCCAACGGCTGCAGCTTCAAATCTTTGCTGCATCGTTTGACATCGATTCGCGAGAGTAGTATCCGCGAACAACAGGCCGGATTTCGGCCAGGTCGAGGTTGTATCGACCAGACATTCACTCTCCGACAGATACTCGAAACGCGCCACACGCACCGCCGCCCTGCGACCGCAGTCTTTCTTGACTTGAAAGGTACTTTCGACTCCGTGGATCGAACAGCACTATTCAGTGCTCTCCACCTGAAGGGTATGCCAACGAAGTTTGTGAACTTGTTGCGAGCATTGTACTCGCATACCTATGGTCGCGTTAGGGTATACGGTGAACTGTCACGTTCATTCGAAACGACAAACGGCGTTCGACAAGAGTGTCCCATCACTCCATTCTTGTTCAACTTCGTTATGGACGAGGTGATGGAAGATGCTCTAGGAGATCTCCGGGATGTAGGTGTCGAACCGGGAAGTGGAGGGAAGCTATGCGACCTAGATTACGCAGACGACGTCGTGTGCCTGTTCGAGTCTGCGGACCATGCACAACGGGCACTAGATAAACTCTCGAGGTCGGTCGCTCGGTTTGGCATGTGCTTTGCACCTTCAAAGTGCAAAGTGCTGTTACAGGACTGGACGACAGTAGTTCCGAACTTAATACTGGATGGAGAGGAAATAACGACTGTGGATCGTTTCACCTACCTTGGTAGCTGCGTGTCCAACGATGGTAGCTCGGGATTGGAGGTAAGTATGCGTATATCCAAGGCTCGGAGAGCTTAAGCTGGACTGAAGCACTTGTGGCGTCGGCCTGATATTTCACTGAAGTTGAAAGGTCGTGTGTACTGTGTTGCAGTGCGTTCAGTTCTGTTGTGCGGTTGCGAGACGTGGAGTATGTGTGTTAGCGATGTTCGTCAGTTGGAGGTTTCCGATCATCGATGTCTACCTAGTATGGCTGGGATTGGATGGAGTAGCCGGGTGAGTAATATCGAGGTTAGGAATCTGGTATTGGGTACCCCTTCTGAGAACAGCTTGTTTCAGCGTATGAAACTTAGTAAACTACGCTGGTTGGGTCACGTGTTGCGCATGACGAACACTCGTCTACCATATCGTGCCCTATTTTGTGTTCTTCCTAAGGAATAGAAGAAGCCACCTGGAGGCCAACAGATGACGTGGCAACGTGGAATGAGAAAATGTAAAGCGAACTTAGGTAAAGTAGGTGTCTCACGCCTCTGTGGTTGGGGTCCGAAAGACTCGTCAACTAGCTGGCTGGAGACACTTAAGGATATGGCAGAGAACCGCGAACAGTGGCGATCGTGCTGTCATTTTCCATCGAATCAGAATGATTGAAAACACGTGCGTTTGTACAGTTAGGCTGTGTTCCGTGTGTTGGCTGCAGCAGCATCTTATCTGTTTCCGCCTGTGTAGGTCCACTCCCTGTTCCCCTTGGATATTCACTCTTTTTATATAAACGTGTAACTCTGGGGAAAGGCAGCGGTCAGTGAGGCTTACCTTGCTGTTCAACGCTGAACGATGATGATGATGATGATGATGATGATGATGATGATGATGACTCATGTATCAGCACGTGAAAAACTGCGCGCCGCAGATCAACTATATGCATTAGTAAGCACCTAAGTAGCGTTCAAATAAGAGCGCCTAGGGATTATCTCCTTAGAAATGGAGTCCACAACAAGCATATTAAGATCATTTAACCGTTAAACTGCGCACAAAAGCGTTAAAACAACAGTACAACTAATCTTACCACGACATGTAGTATCCTTTCATATCGTATTGTAACCGTGTTAGTGAACGAGTGGGAGGTTTAAAAACTATGCGCCTCCATAAGGACGGGGCCTGAAATGCAGAAAGCCATTTGCGACAAACACGAGCAGCTCGGGCGCGATCGCTCCAACCGAGGTAGGCAAACACCTCTTCCAACAGGAATTCCGGTAGATCCATGAGTTACAAGATTGGTCCAATTAAAGAAGACGCCAAAGACTGAGGCATGAACACAATACAGTTAACTTCAAAAATGCAAAACTAAATGCCAAGATTTCTGATTGTGACAAAAGTATCATGTCGTAGAGCAGAAAATCCTCTTTTCTCACCCACAAAACGTTTTGTAGAAAGTAAAGCAGATCACCTTCCTTTAGGGCGCTGTCATCCCGGAACCATCCTAAAAAAGCGAGATACAGGCTGAGAAACAGCTAGTTCCTATCAAAGGGGGGGGGGTAAACAAGTATAAAGTAGTTGGACCAATAAAGCACACCAAAAAACGTCTTAAATGCACAAATGCGCTGTGAAACTGGTAGAGCGGACCGCACGATAATTGAGAACTGGGGCCGTCAACCGACTTTAATACATGGTTTAACACTAAATTGATATCACCAAACGCTTCAAGCGCTGTTACATAGCAATCACCCACATTATTCGACACTCAATAACAGCCAACTCAAAGATATTACTGCAAGGCTTCGTCCATAACATCCTTAATTCCGGGTAAAGTAGGCATGCGCGTTCGCTTGTAGTCTGATTGTGGGATGCAATCATGCGACGCCAGGGGGTCCTAGAGACTGGGACGTTCACTCTATTCTACTCAACCTACCTCTTCTGCCGCCCACCAAATCTCTTTGCCTCCTCTGTATATCCAAAATAACCCCATTGATAACACCCCCAAGTATTTGCAACGGTTCATTGTCAAATAGTGTAGCAAGTGGTTTTCAATCCGCTAGCACACGCCTTCTCAAGCTACGTCTGCCTCTGAACTTGGAATACTCCAGTGTGCGCACCCTTAAGCAGGCGAGTCTGGTGTCGACCATGAACACACTTTCGACCAAGATCTGCTGTGTCAGTGAAGCACGAATTCAGGATACCAGCACAGTAGTACCCCTACCTACACCTAATATCTCACCAAGATATTCACTGAGCACTTCAGAAGAGGATATCCCCTGCAACTCAACTGCCACCGACGCAGGCCACAAGCCCGATCGACCGTCGAACGTCTGTCTGATTCGGCTGTTCGTAACAGCTATGAGCAGAAACTATCGCGGAACTAA
>LUCM01005575.1:548138-590717 GCA_008360955.1 Fasciolopsis buskii | reverse complement strand
TTGACTGCTAAATGGGACTATGCTCTTAGAATACAGAAATCATCCAGTGTGTGCTTTTTCGCACACACACGCACACGAATATACACGGGGTGCATGCATCCATGCATACATGCATATACATACATACATACATACATACATACATACATACATACATACATACATACATACATTAAGTGTACCGTCTAGCCAGGAAGAAATATTGTTCTTGATGGAGTTTGCTGCAGTGAACTAACCATAGGTACAATAGTGATTGCACTGGGTAGCCTGTACATACTGTCCGGGTCTATCTTATGTTTGTGGTGTTTAGATTCCCTTGGGTGCTAGCGCCTGACTGCCAACTTCAGTGTCGAGTTTGCTTGCACTGAAGTGTCTGTTTCTTTGGAATCATTTCACCTCTAGAACTTGAGTTCATAAGATGAGTAACCGGGTTTAATTTTTTCTTATCTGTTGCTTTAAAGGATGGTTTCTCACCAGAATCTGATTTAAATCACTAAGATTGTGCATGAACGATGAGTCCGTTAGTCAAAAATCTTCCAAAAACAGGACAGCACGCGCAACAGAAACCAAAATCTTGGAACTATATACCTTTCATCTGGAGTTTGTCCTTGACTGACCGTTTTGGTTCATGGGTGGATTCACTATCCGTGCATACTCCTGTTAATTCAAATGCGATTCTGGTGCGGAAACCATTGTCGGAGTGTTTAAGCATAGGGACAAATGAAGAGGAAAGTACCGTCTACGAACATCTGACGAGTGGCAATAACCGGTCGTGTGTTTCTGACAAAAATTCGTTCTCATATTTGTTTACAATACTACTTGGAATTAACATCGGCATTTTCTCTTTATATCATGATTTGTCTATCATTTCCTGCTTATAACTCAGGGGTAAAAGTCTCGAATTGGTTTTGAAGTGGTCGATTAAACATACTCCGTAGTCAGTAGGCTGTCATGTTCCGTGTTTGGTGGTCCTGCACTGATTCTCCAACTGGGTCCATACACTACCGGCCAAAAGCTGATTCTTGGAAAGAGTACCCCGATGGTGAAAATCGATAGGGTCGGAAAATTTTGTCGCTAGGTTTTCTTATTCATGTTTTCTTTTCAAACCACAGTCCCTCTCCAGAATCAGAAACAAAGGCCATTTCAGCCTGAAATAGAAAGAGGTCAACTTAGTCCCTTACCATGAATGCGAATACTCCTTACACTCCCCCTAGTCGACGTGTTTTATAGGCTCTTCTTCCAGAGCGAACAAATCCGCATTTCTCTGGGTAGTCATGTAGCGAAAAACTTTACCTTATCAACTGTCTAAAATGCTTGTTTTATGCTTGTAACCTCGTGTATGTTTGACTTGCGTCATTTTTTGACGATGTTTGTAACGTAATGCTTTGTTATCCATTCTCCCTACCCTCCTCCCCAACCCCGGACAAGCTGTATACACCAATCATGGTTTGCAGTAAGTTCCTATCTGGAGAGACATCGAAAGCAATAGCGAACAGCAGCTCGATAATTATCGCCACCATGCTTGCGTTGTAGAGACACCAGTGCCGCGTTCCAGAAACAGTGATTTTAAGCTGAATGAATGCATGTGAGGCGATCAGGTGCCCATGCGAAGCAAACATCATGTCTTGTACACCTTGAGTTCCATAGTTTTCTGATTCGTTGATCGATAAAAAACGACGGGAAGACTCCTAGTCTTTTTCTCTCAGCTCCATCCTTCTATGAGTCACCACAACCACTGTTCAGCCGACAAGCTTTCATCTAGTTGGTCTTTGTAGCGTACACGGAGTCCGAGCTGGGAGAGCAAAATCCAGCCCCCGGAATTTGGTGGACTGGCTAGACTGTAGCAGGCTGACTAAGAAGCTGATGTACGGACCAACACACGGTTCCATCATGTGGTTGGTGCTCTATCACAGACCTAGATGTTGGCGCTGAAAGAGGAACGCCATTGATATTGGATAGGTTATGGTTCTGAATGGACCAGATTCAATCGGTCAACGAAATCTGTCATCGGCGTGCCAGAATGAGTCAGAAAATTCGGTTGTATTATCTAGGTGTGTAGAATTTTCCAGTCCTCTAATTAAGCTGACACATTTCGGTCCCTCCTTGATGCATTATCATTTTGAAATGTTTTACTGACGGCAATCTAAAAAACTCCTGGCCTGCTTCACAATCACTTGATCCAGCAACTTCTCTTTGCCCACGTCAACCCAAATTTACGCTAAGGGAAGTTTAGTAAATGGTGATAAATGACAGATCCCTCATCAATGCATCTGCATGGCTATTTGTCTGCCTGAGTGACTGATTTACTGGCTGACTGACTGATTGACTGACTGACTGACTGACTGACTGACTGACTGACTGACTGACTGACTGACTGACTGACTCACTCACTCACTCACTCACTGGCCTAGAGTGCATCCACACCAATGTGTACGCACACCCGTTTCTATGTACACCAGGTGACAATCACGCCGAATGGAGAAATCCAATCCGTTGCGAACAATTCGTGCGATGATCATCATCAAGCAGAATGGCATGACCAAAGCACCAGCCAAAGACTTCCCTTTTTCAGTTGAGTGAAAGGGAATGGATAGGATCTAAGGGAGAGATAAGTTATCAACTTTCTATAAGGGATTACCACCACAGATGAACTTCACATTTCTTAGTGTTCTCCTAGAAGTATCCACAAAAAACACCATAGAGCAGAATATAATGAAAGGTATGCTCGATGTGCACCTTATTGTTAAGTTAACCGTTGTTCAGTTCGCCCTTAGATTGTTTGTGTGCACCTTGGTCATTTGTCGGAAAGTAACCAGCCGCTCTGCTTGACGAACTTCGAATGAGTCCCCATTGTGGCGTTCGATTATTGTTCTATGAATTCCATTTGTTTCGTACCCACTTGGGAGCATCCTAAAAGCCTTGTTTTCGTTAGACCCCATGCTATGCATTTTCACTATAGAAATTGTAGTCATCATAAAACCATGGTTACAGCTTTTGTTTGAATAAGGACTCGAAAATGAATAGGCAACGCACTGGGCGCACGTTACACCGCAGACGAGAGGGGAAGGGCAGAAGAATAGCCAGTAAGTGAATACCTAAATGGATGAGTGAATGCATGAGCAAATGGATGAATAAATGAACGGCGAGCCTGAAGTAAACTCACGGTTTGATCGAGTCCCTATCTACCTAGCAAGCTAATAACACACACAAAAAGCTCTGACGAAAAGAACTTATTTTGTTCTGAATCCAACAGGTCCAGCTGCGTCGAGCATTCCTGTCTGTCTGTCTACAAGTCGCTCCATCTCTTTAGGGTTGCGCATTAGGTTCCAGGGTCATACTGGTTACCCGCATGGTCTTAAACGCTGATCCTGAATGACCTCAAATGGCAGTGTGCTTTTCAAAACTAGAGCCTTGGAGGAAAAAACAATTTTCGTGATTTGTCGTCTAAGTAATCTTAATTCGGTCTGTCCTGCTACGTAAGTGGCCATGCTGAAACGCTCGTATATATCCGAAAACATGCAAGCAAATGAACCGTTTGGACACATTTTTCGTCATATAACCAGTTTCTTGGTGCAAATATCTTTTCAGCCGGATGCGGGTGGTTAGACCGGTTTCTTTAAAAGTAATTAACATGATCACTCGTTTCAGTGATTAATTAATTGCTTTTACGAAGTTGATTGTGTTTCATATGAATGTATCGCACAGCGTGGAGTTCTGTACTGGCACACCAATTCGAAAAACAAGCATGCATGGAGATTAATGGGGCCAGAGACTAAAGAGTGCTTGGTAATAAGACAACTGCAATTAGACCATGTTAAAATCTATCCAGATTTAAGAGGGGTACGCATAAATTGGACCCACACTCCGTTGTCCGATTGCTTTCGGGTAAGTGTCATTCGGAGCACGTGACCCGGCTCGTTTCCGAACCACCGAGATTATGATTAGTCATCTGGCCTACTTGTACACGGCCAACTATGATATACCAAATGGTGGAGCTCGAATCAGACACAGGATTCCTACAAAATTGGATTTCATCAATACGTAATAGAAAACGAGGATAATTGATAACTAGCGCTGACAAAATTCACCGGGAGGAATTAGATTGCTATTCCACGATTATCCAAGTTGGCTGTTTGTAGGGGGGGGGGGACGTGAAAAAAATGCCGATGATTCATCAAAGGGTCGCCTGAATTGACCAGGAAGGTTTATTTATTCGGCTTTGTGGACTGTCACTTCAGACACCAAGGTTAGAATCTACATACCGTTAGAAACTTCCTACTTAGGTTGCCTTTTACTGGCCTCCACTGTCTGCTTGAAATGTCAAAAAACCATATATAGAACTATCAATATTACCTACTACACTGCACTAAAAGATCCATTGGCTTTGGTAGCATCCGATAGTAAGCAAATGAATTAAATATGTGCCAAATGAAAGTGTCAGAAGTTCGAATCCCATGTCCGTTGAGTGCTTTGGTGATGGACGATAGTCGTCTGCTTCCAAACCCGCTAACATAACCGATCCATTACACTCTTGCATGGTTCTTTGCAACTTCAAGTTTCAAGATTAGATTTTCCGGTTTATTCTCACTATTCGTCAAGCGGTAGGTTACAGAAGCCGTGGGACATACCTGTTCCACTCGACTCATGCATCACGCATTCAACGAAAACCGAATACTGAATCCAATAGAGAGATTGACATGCAACAGAAATGAATGAAGAGAAAGAATTATATCTTTTTTCATGAGCACTATAATAGCGGGTGCCACGTTTAGGCAGACCACATAGTGCCCAAAAAATTTTTACTCTTATTCATGACAATGTAAAATTGTTCCTGTACTAAATGTCTCCCAAAAAGGAATTATTACTTGGCAGATAATCACCAGAGATCCCCTGTATGAAGATTGGGTTTGTTGACCATCTGACCACCTCCAAACCAACGATGGTGGTCTATTCAGTTGATATAGTCTAGTAGGTTGGATGCTTCCACCTCTTGATTTGTGTCACACTAAAATCGTACATTGGTGCAGTGAAGGGAACTTTGCTGCTTCTATGGTACCGAACGCAGAAGTAAATGATCATTGACACGATTAAAATCCCTTTAAGAGTCTTTCTCAGGAGTTCAGTGAACAAACCTTGTTCGTTTGCCACGGAAGCTAGTTAGCTCTTTTACGGGGTGCCAGATCTTTGAACAGTGGCGTTTGGTTCTGAAATAACAGAGAGTATTGTACATCCAATTACCTCTTTTACGGAGGTAATACTTTCTTCATTGTGTCGTCCGTAACGAAAAAATAAATTTGAGTCGTGTAAGCGCACTGCCGTTCACATATTCTTTTGGCCTACCGGGAGGTTAGGTAGAACACCAGATCTACCGATTCTCGGTGAAACGACAAAGTGAACACTTTTCAGATTGCTAGTTCACAAACTCATGAACATCCGCTCACCAACATTTGTTCTGCATTGGCAACCCTTGTTCAGTTTTTGTAGTCGCAGGTTTTGACACGTCATAGAAGTGTGCATATAAGAGAGCAAGGAAAATTTGGCCGGAATTTCAAACCTTGTGTGTTGGTTGGATTTCACATTTCGTGAGGACTGCTGTCGCCCAAACGTCATACAGAACACATGTCCAAGTCAGCAAGCACAGGCACACACTAGCATAACGACAAACTTGCGCACATGATTAATGGCTATTCATTCTACGTTTCAGAGGTCAATTTCGCATGCCCATACATCTGGAGGTCTATAATTCTTGAGCTCGCCGTCTTCACTACATCACCAATTCCTGGTTTGAGGCATCGGAGGTTGCCAAGGTCATGACCCTTGACCTTCCTCGGTGATGCTGCGTCAGCTTGATGGTGACAAAGGAGATAAGAGCAGCGACACAACCAGTCACGTGCCTGATTTGGCCAGTCAGTCAAAAAGAACCAAATTCCACATCGCCCAAATTTCGCCTGATCGAATGCAAACAATGGGCGAAGGGTCACTCACTTTCAGGTGGTAGCTGCCGCATCAACGACAAAAAGTTGACATTCAAGACTTCTCGAGTAGGGAAACAACAACTAAACAGTTCAACGCTGTTTCAGCCAAACTGTTCGATCGTTTTATTTGGTTTCCGCATGAATGGTAAGTGAGTAATCTGGCTGATACTGTTCCCCGCCAAATCACCTACGAAACCAAGAAAATCGGCAACGTTTTCTCAGCAATATGTCCCACCTTTGTGGTTTATGATTTTCCGACGAGGGTTAATTTTCAGCTTCGATAAAAGAAATACATGAACAACACCCCGGGTAAATTGCGGCACGTAGTGTTGCACGTAGTGATCGGGAAAATTGGATAAAGACTGCCAAGAACAGTTTTTCGGACATTTGGACGTGAAGTTCATAACCTCAATACCTTCAGCCGTCGGTCACTTATCGATCACCTAGGTTCTTTCCTGAGTTTTTGTACATTCGTGAAGTGATAAAAAACAATAAAAAAGATAAGAACTTGGCGCTATTGGTACCAGTTTGCAAATGGTCCACAAGCAAACAAGATGGGATTAGAGGACTGCTCCAGTACGTGGACGTACTCGAATGGAAGACTCTAGATGCGAAATGAGAAAAGGTCCTGGCAGGTGCTGTGTGAAGCCAACGTCTAATGTTCGACAGTAAACTGTTCAAAGATCTGCAACGAAAATCAAAGTGCTTTTGAACAACGAAATTTTCTACCAGACTGCTGTCGCTATGTCACTGTAGTGTACGAGGGGTACAATTCTAGTTTAGGCTATATTGTCTAGTTAGAAGGAGGATTCGCAGTACTAATTTTCAAATAAGAATTGAGCGTCACAATACATGGTGTCGGATTGTGCCACTTGACCTATTCGCCTCGATCTTTCTCTTCAAGAACAAGCCCCTATCCGGAGGACCATCATAAGACTTAATTACCACGCACGGAGCACCGATGATTTACGACCGGCCGGAGTTACCTCGGGAGGCGTTGAATGGAGTGAAATAAACAAATTTACTGGAAGTAAGTACTTACTTAAAAATGCCCCCTTTACGTCCAATAGCTGTGCTCTTTGCTTTCTATTCCTACAGTAAACCACTACTGAACGACAAAAATCGTGGTAGCCAAAGTTATAATTTTGGGTTGCCGGTGCCAAAGAAGTGCGTTATTTTTTCCGACTGCGAAATGAAGCTCATCACTTCAAGTGATTCTGTTGCATCGCCAACCCATGACATTCACCCAGTAGCATTATAATTAACGACCTTATGCAGTTTCGGCCATAGTTATTCGATGCTCTTTCAAATGCTTCGTTATTCAAAATATTTAGTTCCATATTCCAGACTCTTCCAGGAAATAAACCGATTGGAACAGTCGCGTTGAAACAATCTTTTGTGATTTTGCAAAGTTATTATCCATAGTTCTTTATTATTCACTGTTTAGTGATATTATTCACAGTCATTCACGGAGATATCAAGGAAGGAAGCCTCTTGGCCTGGCCTCTCGCCTGACACTTCTGTCTTCTAGCGAACAGCACGAAGGGTTAGTGCGATCCATTCTCGGGCATATCTCACCCTCTTTTGCAAGTCGTTGGAAGTTTGATTTTGTCGCAAACTCAGCTTACGTGGCATGCTTTATGTTCGTTTGATTGGTCCTAACATCATTTCTGATGGATTTTGTTCTCGCTAGTTACAGGACATTTTGTATGAGACTCAACAGAGGGAGTCGATCCTCTTTTTAGCAGTGTCTTTTTGTGATATCTGTAAGAACGTTCAGTCACTGCCCGTTCCCATAGCTTTTCAGAGTCCGCAGCTCCTTCGTGAATATTATATACACTGTTGCATTATTAATGAAGGGCAGTAAGACAAACTAAAGGTGAATAGTTAGTAGCGAGCAATTTTTCAGTCATTGGAAAAGGGAAGATCCTAGCGCAATAAACTAAACCTGGTCTTAAAACGTCTTCCCGGATTCAGAATACCCTTAGGACAAGGTGAACGGTACATTTGTCATTGACACCACTAAGCGTACTAGTCATAGATTAATATCAAAAGCTCGGCTCCTGCCCGTTCATTCCGAATCCCCACAAAACGGCACTTATTCCACAGGACTTCTTATAAACTGGTCCATTTGTGCTACATTTCAACAAATGCTGTTGCCATCATCTAATGGGTCGTTAACGGGAATACTAGCACCTACCTAGATAAAAGTATCAATAATACACACACGAAATTCCACCAGATTTTTGATTATATCACTGAAGTGGATTCTCATACCTGTGGCTGAAACCCCAAGCTTCCCGGCTATTCTCGTCCGTTCAGCGATTAGATGGATTACATCAACTACTTCGAAAAATCATGTTTTGCCGTTACTAGTGACAGACAACTTCATCGCGAACATTCAAGGACTAGAATACTGTCTTGTCAATGAAAATGGGAGCGGGGAGGACTAAGTATTCGAGTCTGTCCCGAAAAATCAAGCATGAAGAGTCAATCATCATGGAATCAACACAGTTTATTCACTCAAAAAAGATCATTTATGTCACAAAACCACTTGTCAAATCCCATTGATAAAAGTGTTTCGAAAGCTCGTTTGTTCCCACCGGCAATATTCCAGTCAGTCAGTACTTAATTGGTTTCATAGACCCAACAACCGTCGGTGGATGTCACCGGTCACTTGTCAGTCTCACGGATGATTGCAGTCCACAAATCCAGGCTTGACCTCGATTCTGGACACAACATTCTGACAACAAATGTAAACCCGTTCTTGGTGTTCAGTCAGACCATTCGTTCATAGGGTGTTTCGGTTTTAAGCCGTGGTTATTTTTTCACGCAGCAATATCAAGTAAGCACCGGATCGGCAGTTTTTATGACATCTCACTTGATTCCCAATAAAGAAAACCTTTGATTGAGCACGTAAAATCATGACATAATGCCTAAAACATCGTCCTAGTATATTAGATCCTGGTGTGGCATACCAATTCGAAGTGTACAAGTATAAATATATTTGAACAAGAGAGTACCGGCTACCGCATACATGACCAGTGACAATAACCGCGAAAACAAGCAGTGTGCTTCCGGGGACAGTCTGTTCACTCACATAGGCAACACTGACAAGATATATACATATATAAACATATATACTTATACATATATATATATATATGTATATATAATCTCGGAGGCCTGAAAACAGAAATGGTTCCAACATGACAAACATGCGAGTAAAGTGGTGCAGAAATCGGGTACACGACCGGGAAAGTAGCAAGAGAACAGAATGTGCTTTGGTTTTTGCTTTTGTCCATGAATTTGCTTTCGCTTCTAAAGGAATCGAGTTCTACAGACAGGCTAAACAGGATTCGCGTTACTCATTTTGATCTAAGCCATATCTGTCAGTGTCTATAACTAGCCACAATCCTATTCTCTTAGCTGTCAACCAGGGGAGGAGGAAACACCAAAGTCGAAACTGATTTCTTCATACCTCTAAGCCAAATCATAGTCTGACCCTGTTGTTGTTTCTTCTAGTCCTGCTCGCCACAAGCAAAAATAGCAGCGAAAGTTCAGCTGGAGACTTCCGTACACAGAACATTTTCAAGCTATCGAAGGTGACATAGAGTGACTGCATCAGTCAGATGGAGACTGCCTGCAACTAACGTGCGACGACACAACTAAATAATACCCATCCGATATTCCCATAAAAATCGAGCAATGCTTTTGAGATAGGGGGTCGAATAGTGGATTCTCTGAGCCGACTCACAGCGGACAGGCTAGGGCTCGCAATCATAAACGAGAACAGTACGAAGTTCGTCATTCCACCGAGGAAATATCGGTTGTGATGGCGGTGCCATAAGCGTTTCAACTTACGAAAGCCGCTTCGTCCTTCAAAATTCTGGGATGTTACTCCTACCTAACACCACCAAGAGCTGTAATCAAGCTTCCAAAGTACGTGAAGCAAATGGCAACCTTTAACTGATCACCCAAACTACAATTGGAGAAAAGCCTCAAAAAGTTTTGACGAATTACTATTCACTTAGAAAGTCCGAAATATATATCTCATTATCATTGATACTTGAAATAGTGAGCCCCGACTGGACGAATAACAACGGTGCATGTTTATGGACTGTCAGTAGGTTCTAAAATTGCTCCAAACGTAATAAGTCACTGGGAGCGACGAGAAGACCCCGGAAGATGGATGACATCTTCGTTCAAGTCCATTTTGAAATCATACTTTGGGATAAGAAATACTAGTCATCTTGATTGGTGGAATGTCTCCTAACCAGTGGCAGTTGGGGCATGCTGAACCTCTCGCTATTGTGCCAACACGGATCTGATTTGCCGATTATGTACCCAAGCTACAGCGAAGGTGCACCAGACTGCATTATGCAACTTTCACGTAGACCAGCCCCACGCACACCTCTGCAGTACAGCGCCCCAAAATTTGTTTAACAACCTGTGCACTGTCACCCATCCAGTCGATTTCATCAGCAAATCTACGTCAAGAAACCTGTTCTTCACGAAATAATTCACCATGTGATATCATCACTCAACTCACCATAAAGAAACCATGGAAGTACTGTGCAGCTGTTTCATCCTTGTTAGGAATCATCAGCAGTGCATACCCACCGCGCCCGAACTGGGACGCGAACCCAGGACGAACGATTATGAGTCGAACGCCTTAGCCATTACTCTACCGGACAGGCTAAGCCATATAAGGAGTTCACTAGTACATACTAGAAAAAGTTGAAAAGAAATATGGGCAGGACAGCTTTGCTGTACTCTACTGGAAATGACGAAGGATGGCCAAGGTTGACTGTAATCCAAACCAAAACTGAGGTACGTCAGTACAAAACTTGGTGGACTGACACATACTTTCAAGGACTCCAGTCTTTCACAAATTGCTGTAATATGCCAGCGTATAAGTACACTTTCTGAAGACAAATTGAAGCTCTAGAAAATGTTTACTAGTGAATATTTGATTGATTCGTTCACGATCGACGCGAAATCTGTCGAGTTTTCTCTTTGCGCCTTTAGCACAACCTGCAAAGCTTAAAAGATGCTGGCCTTCATTAAAGATATTACCAACAGTTGATTCTGCTCACGAGGATGAGCCTGACCGGAAGGTCAGAATTTCGAGAGAGAACTTGAATCTTTGATCAGTTTTATTCCTCTTTCTTCAAATAGAACTGAAGAAGTGCCACAAGAGCCCTGCGATTCGCAACATCCTATGGCCGGGTTTTCCTTTGCGAATCTCCACTCCAGGTGGGACTGTAGATACAATTCACGGGAAATGCGCCGGAATAGCTGCAAGATACAGGAATTCTTGAGACCGACTAAACCGGAATTCAAAATGATCTGCCCAAAACATACGACGTTCTTTCTGGTTGTGGATAGATGAACCGTCAGGTTTACAGGTGGCTTCCCTCACATGTGCAGCTGTCTTACCGGTAGATTCGATGGGAAGAAACATTATGCAGACATTTCTCCGGCGGCAGAAGCATGTTCCTTTTCGAATGCACACCGAGATTAGCAGATTCTGCGATTCCCAGGTTAGCATGCACTGAGTTCATGTCTCGTGCTGAGTCGCATTTCATTGGGTTCATTACCAGGATCATGAAATTCTGTGGAGCTGCCAGTCAATGAAAGATGTGCCAGATAAATGCATCGTGATTTTCCGATATCTGCGCGCGAACAGCCAAAGAAGAGTTTGTGCCTACGGTGTTCTCTCACTCAAATTCACCAAGAAAGGTGATACTGTGACGTTAGACGCGGATTGAGGACGACGAAGGATTGACAGACATCAACAACAACGTCCTCGTACCTCAAAATCCCGTGTTCCGGCGAGTGTATTTGTGTGTCCTAACGGAATCGACAGAAAATCGATTCCAATCAATAACTGCCAGTTTAAACAATTGTTGGGACGGTAGAGCACTTAGGGATAGGTAGGCTCTTTTGATCGGGCTTCTCCTTTGGTGTTCGATAGTTCGGTGTCACTATGGCATAAAAATGAAGAGCAATTCACTGTTTCAGCCCATACATCCTGTCTGATACAGTTTCAATTTCGATGCAACATTCTTCAGAGTTGTTCTGTTCACATTTACTTCTCAACTTTGGAGATGAGATGATAGAGGTGATCGTTCTTTTCTCGTGTGAGAATAATAACATTGAAATTTCCTCAAACAGGACACTGTCCGTCTCTGAATATTAGCACGGTGCTTTGCCAGTGAATGTTGACTTCATATAAGTTTCAAGTTTTTTCTTCTGAACGGCAGTGTATGTTTGGGATGCATTTTGTGCTTTCAAAGTGTAATGTACTGTTGCAGGACTGAACTGACTCGAAGTCGAATGTTGTTTTCGAGAGGCAAGAATTAGGTGAGGTAGATAGATTCATTTACTTGAGCAATTGTCTTTAGCCTGGCGGTCGCAATTCGGGTGAAATGTATTTGCCCAAACATACCGTTCTGCTGGCACCCATCAACGCGAGTTTTCAGTGGCGCCGGGCGGGATATCCGGATAGTGATCAAATGTCGGATGTGCACAGCAACTCTGAGGCCTCTGCTGCTCTATGACTTCGAAACATGGCTCTTGACAGCAAATGTTTGTGCATCGTTATTTTATACTACATAATTTTAGAATTTTTTGAATAACTAGGGGCGATGATGTCACATGGTGAGTTATTTCATGAAAACTTTCAATCTCCTACTACTAATATGTAATTAGGAGGTACCGGACCCCAGTGCTAAGTCTTTGGTAGAAGCGCTGAATCGGAATGGATCAAGGTTTTTGGAAATGTGTTTTGCGCAGGTACTCAGAAGGTCCAACCAGCCGTACGCCGGTTGAAAAATGGTTCGAGGTGGTCGGTGGGTGACATGACAAAAAGGATCGACGGCCTTAACAAATGGGCTGACCGGTGTAGGTCCAGTTAGTCTACCGGGTTTTGGTCTACGGATCTTTCCAACCTAGGGTTGGGAACTTCGGGTGACATTGCTCATTGCAGCAGCTTTTTCCTCTTCTCGTTCTTTCTCTAGTTTCTCGTTCTCCTTCTGTCTTCTGATTAAAATCTGCTGTGAGTTAGCCCGTTGATGCAGGGTTAATGCTTGTACAAACTGGACTTGAACCGGTCGGTGTTGCTAACACGGTGCTGAGTTAGATGTTGAACTGGTTTCAGATCGAACCATATTGACACTGTCCAAACGTCCAGTCACGTGATCTGAGCTGCTGCTATCATAACTTTTGAATTGCGCCGGTATCAGCCTGGGAGCGTGAGAAAGTGATTTTTTGGTGTCATTTCTGTCCACCGGGTTCTTGCTCCAATCAGATTTCACACGAGTCGCAGAGTCATTGGTTCAAATACTAACTTGTTCGACTAAAGCGAATTACATAACAATCGACGTGTCCAACTCACCATCGACATCGAGAAGCAGAACTGACGAACAGTCACTCACACAAAGAATCTTCGCATGTGTAGTTTTACTAGCTAAAAGACGAATTTATTGATAACCTGTACGATTGCCCCAACCATGGTTGGAATTTTTGCCTGATTTTGTCTAATGCGCTCGACTAAAATAAATCGTACAAGTTCGATTCAAACTGACCGTAGGCTTTCTTTATCTGTTAATTAATTAAGTTTATGTCTGTCTGCGCTAGTAATCATCTGTTTGGACTGGAGGAGGCAGCCCGGTGGCCCGTTCGCTCTGGATACGCCGCGCCCAGTGGGCCCGGTAAAAGGTGTCAATCGAACGCCACTTCGTTAAGTCATCACAATTTTTGTCTGATATGGTACTTCATATGTTAGCACCACGAACTGTTTGTTTATTTGTTTACTTATTTATTTTTGTTTGAATGATGTTACGGACCGACAGTGCGAGGCATTTTGCAAATGGTAGGCAAAAGTCTTTAAAGTTTATTGGGCGATAGCTGTGACAAAGCCGACACAGTTAGGTTTCGGTGAGTAGGTCAGACGCACGCTACCAAATAAATTTACCGGTTTCATATTGGCCTACTGCAATTTTTTTCGCTAATGGCTGAAAACGTCTTCTGACAGTGTACACGAAGCGACTGCGAGCTGGGCGTTGGACGACCAAGCCAAAAGAGTCGCAATTACACCCTAAACCGGATGAGACTAGTTGATCATCCAGTGATGCGCACTAACAAGTCACATCAATTCACCGGGATTTTTGGACAAGCTTCGCTCGGTCTTGGTACCTGGGCGAATTCATGTCTCTTGATCACCCTGACACCAAGGACCAAAATTCTTCACTTTGCTCAAACGTCTCCAAATGTTTCACTTGGGGTTACTTCAGGATGGCAGTTCGGCTCACCTTTCTGAATTTGCCCTTGGACTGAATTCGAGTCAGTTAAATTCCAGCCCAGTCTGTGTAACAATGGAAAGCCCACTACTTGGGCTTCTATTGTAAATTGTTGCCTGAGTGCTAGGAATGTCTGTAAATAGTGTGCACAGGATGCCATAAACCCTGCCGCAACGTATGAATACGTGTGTCAAACGGTTACGAGAAGGCAGAGATAAGTTGTACATGTCCTGCAAAAACTGGTGAGTATTTTGATGAACCGAAGAATGTCCTGAATCGGGTCCATATTTTGTATGCCGAAATTCTCCAAGCTCAGTTAAGTCATAGGACAGAAAAAAGGTTCCATTAAGCAGGAGGAGGTAGCAAAAAGACGCTGGATTGTATCACGTGACCAAGTGTAATAACTAATTTGTCGCTAATGTTGTCCCTCATTGAGCTCATGTTTACGGTTGGCATTTCATCTAAAATAAGGGTTCTAGCTACTACGTAAACAACACACATAAGTCAAACTTCACTGGCATCTGATTATAATGGTCTATTTTCTTCCGTACTGATAGTCGACCGATAAATAGCGAATTAACCTCAGAGTCAAGAATATTTATATAAGGGTCAGCAAACGACCCATGTAAGCCGGATCACGAAGAGTGAAATCATCATCTGGAATTATTATTATGAGTGACGCTTAACCCGTTGCTGTGTATTGGCACTTGTTCCTTGATTTATAAAACAACTCTCGTTGTTCCAGGTGGTTATCGGAAAAACAGAATACGATAGAATGCGAGTGATAGAGTTAGGTATTGTGTCAATAAAATCCAAGTATATAGATCCAGGGACTGAAATTTCGGATCTTTTCGCGCTTCGCAATGCGTTTATTGGTAAGTCTGCTACTAAAGCTAAATTATGATAAGAAATTGGAAACAAAGTCCTGTGATGGGTTTACTCGAAAGTCACGTGATACAGTCCGATACAGCTTCATACTGGCTTGCGTAGACAGGCAACCAATGTGAACCGTGATGACAGGCGGTCGTGAAATCCAAAAATTCCGTGAAAGGGATTGGACAGAAAGTATTCCACCAATCGGAATATTTCCAACTTTGTATATGAATCCTTGAGCTGTGAGCAGAACTTGTTCCTGTTCAGCTGTGGTCTTCTTGTTCACTTCATTCGCACAGACTGGATTGAAGCCAAGTCCACACTTACTGGTATTTCATATCCGCTGGTCACCGTGACTGGCCGAATTCCGTTTACTAATTACAAGTCTAAACACTACAAGTCCGCAGCAAAATCACCTTGTCATCTTTTGATTTCCGTGAGAACGTACCAGTCTAACAGTCAGTGGGACCGCATTTCCCTCCAACACCATGACAATCCTTTTTGCATAACCTTTACTGGATACGGAACCAATTCATTGTCGGCTGAAAACCATTTCCAGTATTGGCACTTTCATCCAACCTTGGGTGTCAGTGAGCGTACCAAATGGGAGATTTTGATGACAAAACACAAACGATGGGAGTGTGCCGGTTGGTATTTTGACCCTATTCCTCTAATCGATGGCGGTCACTTGGTCGCATGCTCACAATGACGATGTCGGCAGATTATCGGACCGCGAGAAAGCTTGAAAAGTAATCCTTCAGCTAAGTCAGTAGGTCAGCCCAATACGCACATTGGCACTGAATATATATAGTTTCCGTCTTCGCTTATGTAGGGAATTTCGTCAGTTTTCAAGTACACAGTGAAAACCACTTCTAGGCTTTCTGCCATATTTTTCTAACGGGAATATGGGAGACTATTTCCACCAAAATAGAAAATAGCTCTCCCCCTATCGGTCAATCATCCATTTAAATAAGTGCCAACTTGTTTAAATCATCCTGAAATTCAATTCAATTAAAACTGCCCGTTAACGCGAGTTTTTCAAAGTTAGCGAAGCAATAACGCCAATCGGAGCACCTTTCAAATCTGATTTCCTGCTACTTCCCCCGATGACCTTGAGGCCGATAAAAGTGCTCTAATTTGCACGGCTGGACAATTCGTCGTCATGGTGTATTGGGAAAAGAGCTCCAAATAGCAGGAAAGACAGTTGAAGTGGTTATTTCTGTCGCAAAATTACCTTGATAAAGACTGCAAGCAAACTGACGTGCTGACATATTATCAATCGTACAAACAAATAAGTAACTCGGGACACTGCTTTTTCGATACATTCAAAAAGCTTATTCGTATAGATATCGTAAAGAATGAAGGATGTACGAAACAGAAAAAGCTGTAACTGATCAGGGCAGTCAAGCTAGGATTACAAAGTGGTCTCAACAAAGGAGAATGTCAACTGATATCCTCAAGTTACAGAAAACCAAAGCTTAACATTTTTGTGCCGTAATCTTGAATGTAATGTATCGCTGAGCGATATCTACTATGGTAAATAATGCAAAATCGTTAAACTGAAGCTGTTTTTTCGCAGGAGTGTGTAGAGTTTCATTAACCAAACATCACCGGAATATTATCACTACTTCGCAGAGCAAATTTCCATTCGTGGCCATTCTAGTCTGAAAACTCCTTCAAAGTCAAAGATTATGTGAATCAACCGAGGAGCATTGGGCCCCTCTGAAAAAGAATGGCACTCAACCACTGAATAAATTATCATAATTCCCACAGAATGGGTATCAAAATACTGGAAAGAAATGGCAACTCTGCTCACCGTTAGCTTGTTTGATTCAAAAAGAAATCAAACGACGATGAACACTTTTGTCGCGGAGATTATTTTTGATTTTGAATCGCAGTTTCGTTTTATTCGATCTTGTCGGCCGAACTGTGCGAACTGCTGATTTGTCTGATTTCTTGGAATTCGCAGGCTATGCTTCTGATCCCCGTGATTCTTACAGAACGGTAGACAGTATGGTGAACTTTGAAGTACCATGTCCGAACGTCACGCCAAAGTTGTATCGGAAAAAATTCACCATTCTGATTATAATTCCGAATGAGCATTAGTTTCTTCGTCCCAGTTAGTCCACTGGTGAGGAGTTCCAAAATCCCAGACACCGTGCTTTTTGATGGTTTTCTTTTTTGCCTCAATGATTATTCCCACAACTGTTCTGAATCGGAAATTGGAGATCTCCACAACTGGTTTAATGATTGTTATTTGAACCAAAAACAGGGCTACTTTTGACCGGTCAGTGATAAAAACTGTAACCATACATTTGTGATATTTCTGTCGATCCATTTTTAAATACTTTCATTTGGGTGCACCAACCCGTAATGGTAACAGTGTACAGTGCGACTTGATGAAGGGTGTAATTTCGAAGGGTCAGAACAGCATAAACTGCATCCATCTGGTCTCATTCATGGTGATTAGGCTGAATGGTATAGGTCCCGTGGTTAGTGTCATCCGACGGTGTACTGTACGGTTGACAGAGATACTGGGTGTCAGATTTGCAAGGGCAGGCAGTATTGAATAATCATACTCCGTATACGAGGCAAAGGTCAGAAAAACTGGTTACCTTGGCTGACATTGCTGAACGAAAAAAGCCCACGAGAAATTCAGTCACTAGCGATTCTTTGAACTGGTCGGTGAACTGACCGACTAGTGAGTGGCCAGGAGAAACATAGTCGATACACTGTTAATTTTGTTCTCCTGTGATATGGTTGTTATTTCTGGAATTAGTGGTAACGGACCATATCGATTTAGGAATAGAAGGGAGGTTGGTTTGCGACCTGCTGTTAGAGCCAACTTGAGTCATTTTTGCGGGACGATTATTGGATCTACTCATGAGAACAAATGTATTGGGAAAGCTTGGGGAGTCAGTGCCATGTTCTGATTCGGAAGGCGCGTTGACAAAAAATATTATTTTCAACGGTTTTAATATTGATGAGTAACTTTGTCGCATTCGATACTTCATGATACCATCCGATCTTGACGTGAAACCCAGTGATTGTAGGGCTTCAGAAATAAGCATTTCTTAAATTGCCTACCCTGTGCCTAGAAACTGCTTCATTTCTTCCACTCTTCACCAGACAATAAATTGTAGCTCGTCCACACTCTTCCTTACTGTCGATCACGTTAGAATGAGAAATCGTCCAAGACATTCGCAGTATTGCGTCACTGTTTTCCTTCCATTTGATTTTGTGTATGAAGGACATTCACAATTTTTTTTAGCAGTGCCCGACTTAGTGACAAATCACGGTTAGGACTGGTAGTTCTTTCGCCTATTCGTTGGTACGACTGAGGTAACTGAAGCAGGTCTGGACTGATTGGCTTTTTAACAATTCGCCGTCAGTAAAGTCAGGCTTGTCCGTTCGGCTTATTTGCAGGTCGTAGCTGTTCCAAGAGAAACGCAGTTGACAGTTCACGTCAGTCAACAGCGTGCTGCAGTCTTTTCCAATCAGTCTGTCCATTAGCTTTAGTTAGATTTACATTAAAACGATTGAGAGACGTACTCATACACAGGTCTGTCCACAAATACAAACACGAACGCACACCAGCACATAGACACACACACATACGCGAACAATCTGTAGCCGCAGTTTCCCAAAAATGAACAACAACTCTTTTGAACTATCGCGTAACGGGTAAGTTTGTTATTGTTCTCATTTTCAGAAATTCATTCCACTATCCGAAGTCGAATCGCCAGTCGTCTTTTCACCGGACATATCCACCCACCCGCAGATATATTATGGCTCGGTTATTGGACCAGAACAGCGCGATCGAGCATCACGTGAAGAGCGGCTTTTCCACCGATAGAAAACAACCACCTATTTAAACGTATTGGATTAATTTTCCTCACTGTTATATAAATGCGCCACCGTTGTGGCAAGAAGAAGTTTCATCATTCTGACGAACTTCTACTCACTTTTTTGCTACAACGACGAGTTACCGATGCGCTGTTAATCTCATTATTTGTATGCTTCCTGTTATTCCCTATAGGTCTGACTCCCTGTCACAACCTTTAAATTTGCAGGCAGCATTGATAAGCTTCCCAATCAGGTGTACGATCCCCGGGGAAATGACACTTTCTGCACGGCTTTCTTCAGACGTTACGTTCCAAATCATCTTTCCACTGGGCCACGTATTTGTCTGAAAGTGTATCTGATGTACTCCAATCCTGTGTGGTTTCCTCTTCTGTCCGTGTATAAGTGTCTACATATGCATACATGCGTACTTCTCAGTGCTTGGGGTGGGTGGGTAAATGTTCACCTACGATGTCTAGTTCTACTGTTGTGAAATGAAGTTCGTCAAGAGTTGTGAGACCGATCTTGAAGCAAACTAGGGGACCAACCATTAGATCGTATCAGATGTCGGCCTACCAGTTGGCAGCTTAAAGGGTTAGAGGTGGGAAGGGGAAAAAGTAGATGACAGTTCAGTGGAGTAAGAATGAAAAACCACTGGAGTATAATAACCAGGAAGTCTTCTTCCATCTCGGATAGTCAGCGCACGCGGGCAGAGATAAACCGGACCCGTTCCTGCTGATGACGTTTGTTCGACTCATGTAATACAGGAATGCTTTGCTCACGGAAATGGCTCTACAAGTACCCTAATCTGAAATGCATGGAAAAAAAGTAAAGAACTGATATCAATCGAAGTTCATCCAGTAAGTGTTACAATCAATTGTTTGCTCAATAATGAATCACTATCATTGTTGCATCTTACTGAATGTTCTTTACAACTGTATCGTGCTTCGTAAGCCAAATGGAGTTTCAAGGTAAGGCTATTATGTCTTTCAGTTACTTCACGGGAATTAAAAGCTCGTAAGGATAACTGTGAATCACTTAACATACTTTAGGTGTAAGGGAGGAGAAATGAGGAGGGATTTGCGCGTAGCGTCAAATGTATTCATACTGCAATTGCTTCTCTTCAATTTACTGAATGGCATTCGCAGTGAACAGTGAGCCGATCAAAGACCCGTAATTGGCAGTCTTCGTAAGGGTCATTTAACTGCATGGTAGGAAAAAAAAGGCACTACCTTGGACAAGTCTGTTTTGTAAGTGACGGGGTTGTGACACTGTTGTTCACATCGCAAAATCTAGTAAATATATTGCTTGAAAATTACCACTGAGCACATTAAGAAAACACAAGTTGGCGAACAAGCTCGTTTTCAGTGATTCGTACTCATGCCATTACATCACTATATATATATATTTTGACAAAATATTTTCACTATAGGAAGGATTGGATTAGTCATTTACAAATCCCTTCCCCATAATGGCATGAGTACGAATCACTGAAAACGTGCTTGTTCGCCAACTTGTGTTTTCTAAATATATTGCCTTCGTCTCACTGACTTAATGTCTTCCAGTCTTAAACTGACTGAATTGCTCCATTCTTCTACGAATCCTCCCGACAACCCCATTCAATTTGCTTTCAAATCTAACAGGCTCACTTTTGAAACTGTCTCCTATTTTAGTTACCACATTCGCAAGTCCTTAAATGCATCGAGGAAATAATTATGTTGCACCTTCCAACACTGTTCGTCTGCATTTGATTCTGTCCTACGATCTTCCCTAATTTACAATCTGGAAACATACGGGGATCCCAGGCTCTTAGTAGTATGGCTGTCTGATTACTTTACAAATAGGACCCAATGCAAACGAGTGGGCTACGAAAGGTCCAGATTGTTGGCTAGCAAGTCTAGCGTGCCCCGAAGTGCTGTTATTTTTCGTTATCCCTTATCAGTGTATATCAAAGTCGTATTCGCTAGTTCTTCTTCTAACTTGTTTAATTATGCTGACATTATTGCCCCCTTACAAATCGCTTCCAACAGTGAAGTCTTTTAAAGTTTTGCCCAACCACTCGTCTTCTGGTCACAACTTTTCTGTGCATTCTGGCTTCGCTATTAACAAACCTAAATGTTTCGGATTTCTGTTCTCTTCCGCTCTCTCCCGCCCGCTCAGTTCATCGTCATTCGTTAACTCAGAAACACTTGACAGAGTTGATTCTTTGAAATATCGAAGATTTATTATTGGTAAAAATCTGAACTGGACTTTTCACATTTCCACCGATGTAAAGAATGTTCAGGAGTTGTTACTTCATATTAAATCGATGCGATACTGGAAGGCAAAACGGAGCGTTGTCTGGTGTTTCGTATACCAACGTGTTTCCCCGGTCTTTTCTTACTGTCCTCCAGTTGTTTTCGCAGGTTTTTCCTTAAAACTTCTCGTCGGGGACCGTCATTTATTGGTTCTGTGTAAAACCATTGCTCACAAGATACTTTCAAATCGCACAGATCCTTTGCACCAAGCCGTTCTCCTATCTGCTAATGATCTGCTTTGCCCGACTTCCTGATCAATCCATTTTAATGTGCTTAAATCATTCAACTGACGAGTTTTCCCTCCCAGCGTCTTTTTTCT
Source organism: Fasciolopsis buskii (assembly GCA_008360955.1). Taxonomy (NCBI): domain Eukaryota; kingdom Metazoa; phylum Platyhelminthes; class Trematoda; order Plagiorchiida; family Fasciolidae; genus Fasciolopsis; species Fasciolopsis buskii. The sequence goes on along the minus strand of LUCM01005575.1, from coordinate 569,104 downwards.
TCATGTTTGCAAAGGTGGTGAATTTTTGTTTACTATTGTTTTCCAATGAAGCGCGATGTTTATGTACGCCTAAATCTATACGACACAGTGCAGTTTCTTCTGAGGCTTGGTTTCGTAAATTCCTCTACCGGGAACACTTACGGTTTCCGTTGATTTCTGCCTTGTCACAATTTGGATTTCTGCCTACTACATCCCTTGCATCGTTTTTGCTACTGGACATGCGGCCTACTCACTGATGTGTTCAATTTGTCGTGATGTAATAGTTCTAGAAACATGACTGATAATGGCTGGGGGTGCTTAGACGGCACGAATTTAGGGCAACGGAGGAAAATTGAGCTTTGTGACAAAACTAACTGGATGAATGGGACACGACGAGATTGAGACAATCCACAGTCGCGTCACGAGTGTACTCCAGTCCTATTAGGTAGTTTCAGGCAGTAATGACGATGACTGTGACTAAAAGAGGAGTACCTGATTGATTCTGCTTCAGAGGTTGACCCAGAACCGTCACACATAGTATGCACTTCCAACGACAGGAACACATTGTCATGTTGGTCGTTTATTACCGATCAGCCTACTGAGTCAGAATTTCTCAGATCCCGTTACAGTAGTCTTACTAGCACAGTCAGACTAGTTCTAGCTATATCATTTTAGCATAAACTTTAAAAACAATGTTGTTGCAAAATCACTTCAACAAAGCACACCGCATGAATTCGGTCCTCGATCGAACGTACTGCGCTTGAAGGTAAGATTTATCAGCCGGTAGTTCTGCGGATTCCAACCCACGTACTCAAACTTATTAGTATTTGAAACCGTACGCATCTTCTAACTAACTATCACAGTCTCATACGCTTGTCTACGTAAGCAGGGATGTTACCTAATAAAACCATCCTGAGCAACCTTCTTAATGCGTTATGATTATTTCTGGATGAGTTCTTTGATATTCTTTACGAGGCGCTGAGTGTATTTTTACTTTGTTTACTAATTTCTTTTTCTTCCTATTTTATTTTTTATCCTCACAATTTTTGACTGAAATGTGACACTATTTAGTGTAAGCAGAAGTCTGTACAATACAGTACAATACAGTACAATACAATACAATCCAATTCCCAGCAGTTTAGTCTAATATTGGTGTGTGTGTGTGTGTGTGTGTGTGTGTGACTTGTTGTGAGTATTCAACCAGCCCTTCTGGTGGCTTTTAGTATCCCTTTTCAGTACATCTATATCCTCCTCAGTCGTGTACATAGAGTGATGGAGTTAGCATACCACGATGTTCGGAATGTTATGTAAGGCCCTGAGCGCAAATCGCTTCAACTTTTAATCTTTTGTTTATCCACCTATCGGTCACCTGATGTGTGAACATGTGGTTAATTTACTTGTTTCCAAATGTCCACAGCTTTTCTTAGCCTGACCTGGATGATTTCGGCTGTGGTTGATACTTTCCTAATCCTCCCACCCCCACCCCCTAGATTAGTCTTCGCTGCACCAGCAAACCCTAAACAGATCGCAACTGTTGTGACAAAAACGAAAAGTTGCATTCATTGGGCCCCTTGATTTGTTGTCCAGTTGCCTGTGCGTATCACGTGCTCATATGAGTCTTCGATCCGTGGCCCAAACAAAACCTGGTCCTATCAATGGTCGCTGACGTGCTTTTGCCTCTGATTGGTTAGTCAACCAAAAAACTCACTTCCGAAACACTTCTCGTGCCTGATGCTATGCAAATGTGTACATACTTCCTAGATAACTATAAAACGCAACCATCTTATAGTGACTGCAGTAGTGGTGGGTTTAACTTTTCAATGAAATGGTTTATTGCACATCCAGTTCAATATCGCAAAGCATGGGATCAGTATGTATTTCTTGTCCTTGTTAGGGGTAGTTAGCGTCGGACATCCATCACTCCATGTCTGCGACACTAATCAAGGACGAACTATCTCGAGTAGACCATCACAACCAACATGCTGTTCGGAGTGACTTCCAGCGGCTTACTGCAGCTCATGATGACTAACTAGCTAGAGTGAATAGCTGCACAGTGTTTCCACGGTTTTTGACGGTGAATAACTTTTACGTAGTTCGACTGTAAAATTAAATTCGCCAATGCCACCACTATCTTCAGTGGTGTGCGTGCGAGTTCTTTTTTCGAGTCATCAGCTTTTTTTGGTCAGGTGACCAATCAGAAGCGAGGATAAGCCAATTAGAACTGACAGGTCTGGATCTTGTCTGGGCCCTGGAACGAAGGCGACAAAGATGCCCTTTAAATTGCTTCAGCTGCGTGCACTCTGAACACCCGTTCATCCATGTGATCACTATGCAAATCGTGGTGGGAAGAAACGCCGTTCATAGTCTTCCATTGCTCCCGGTATGTTGCTCGTGTATCGATGTATGGCTGTAGCTGGTATTTTACTCCGATCTAATATTAGCACATTTTTCTAACATGGAAGATTCGGCAAGTTCTGCATCATCATACTTTTTTTCAGATTGCTCTACCTACTTTCACCTAGACTCAAACCCCTGAAGCTAAGTAGCCGTCAAGGTATTTTATTTTTCTAGCTCCTTTGTTTCGAAAGGTAGATGCGTTATAATCCAACAAATTACCGGCAAATGCTATCTTCTTGCTCATTACTTAGCCGGAAGTTACGAACTCGACGCCCCAGCTACTACTTTCAGTTATCTCATATCTTGGTGGCTTTGTAGGAATAACCGATCGATAAAAACATTGGAATCAAAAGATAGCAGTGCATTTGTCTGATAGATTGTCTGGTCAAGCGAAACTTGCTTGGAATTTGAAAACTCACTCTAGCTCTGCAACAAAGCCCTAGTCATATGCACATGAGTACTACTTGCAGACCTGGAAGTGTGGCATGCATTGGAACGATGATCTTCTAAGGAGTTGTTTGACCAACCTGAAAAGAACAGAAACAGAAGAAAACAATGCGCGGCCGGTACAAACACCTGCACAATCAAACTACTATGGTGGTCTACAAATTGTACCATACAAAAGAAAAACTTTCGAGGTTACTTTCAAGTCTCATCTTAGGAGTTGTGTGTATCGGCTGACTGATTATTTTGTCTTTTATCTTTTACTTCCTTTATTAATGAAACAACAATGCACATCAATTTTCAGGAAGGGGGTCGCTGCCAGCAGAGGGCTGCCAGGTGGGGAAGTTGACCGACGTTGGGAGGATTCGAACCCGCGACCTTCACGTCCAAACTCCACGACCTTATCCGTTTGGCCACCGCCTTATTGATTCGTCTGAATGTAGGCCTACGAGCAGCCCGTCCGAATTCTGTGCAAGGGCGAGTTATAATTACATTAAATTATGTGCACCAGGTGCATGAATCCAACTGTCAAATAGGGGGGGAACATTTTTAAAGGTTTGTGAGTTCACGTGGCCAAAACGTCACACGCGGTACAACTTGTGTGCAAGCACAAGTTTCGGAAGAAAAAATTAAAAGTTAACTCGTGCCGCTTGAGTCTCGAACTATGAACAATGCCTCCTCATTAAGTCAAGTACATGCCATCATCCGGGCACTAATCGGCTGTTTGGATTTTCCGATTTCGTTCACTATATATATATATATATATAGAGAGAGAGAGAGAGAGAGAGAGCAGAGGTGAAAAATCTCAAACCAGGAGAACTATAGAGAAGTCGAAATGTTAGCATGACTTCCAAGAGGAGGCTGTTGGGGGCATTTGGACGAGCCATGTTTCGCGGCTAGTCAGAAAGCAAAACAGTTTTTTGGACATCCATACTGGAGCCTTTAATTCAAAGGTTTCACCCACGAGGCAGTGGGATTTCAGCCTAGGAAGAGAAATCGGAACCGAAGTATACCTCTCACCGCGCACCTTACTGAATATAACGAGCAGCATAGCCCTGATTACGTATGCGCGAAGCTAAATACGGAATGAAATTCGTTATATTTTTGTAACTCATTTGAATTGGTGATCAGAAACTGCTAAGTTGTCCAGTCGTAAAGTGAGAAAGCAGTTAGCTTCCTCAATGAAAGCCTTTTGCTATGAGCCTGTCCTCAAGGCTTCGAGATATGGCCATTGACTTGGATCATTTATTCTTCCACTCTATTTTCCCATTCAGTTGCCAGCTCAGACCAACCAGGGGACTACTTCGTTAGATTTCCTTATTGATATTTTAGGCATGAATGAATTTCTGTTTTGTGACAAGCCAACCCAGGTCACATTGATTTGCAAGTGGTCACACCACATCAAAGGACACTCTCAGCATGACGATTTCATGTATGAATTTCACTCACTGGTCCTTCATGTTTGTTTGGCCAATTCTAATGGTAATCACCTCTGTATTAACAAACTGATGTAATTAGGCAACAAAAATAATGCGACGGCAATGCGGGGTAAGCACGGAACTGAAGCTATACAGCAAGCATCCAAAACGGTTAGCTTTCGGTTGATATCACTGATATTGTGATATTCTTAAATCACATTAAATGACAAACATGCAATTGTGACACTAGTACGTATTTGGTTAAATCAGTTTAAATTGGAGTAGAGTTCAGTTAAATACCCCGTATCTCTTCCTTTCGAAGAGCCCACGGAAAGTAGTTGTTGAGCAATGAGACCAGCGGCAGCCAGGGCGTATTTTCGAATCATCTAACCACCGGTAAAATTAGGAGGCCGCAAGCGGTCGCCACTCTCTTTCTGAGAATCGTATAATTGTCCTAATATCAATAAAGGAATTTCAAAAAAGTTAAAGTTCTCTAGGTCATTTTATCTGCCAAGGGTTTCATGGGCACCACACACAATCGGTGACGTACCAAGTGAGAAAATGTATGGGCCGGAATGACAATCGAACAGGTTGGAATACAAAAATCGTGATCGGTGCTCCTATCGGTATCTCCAGTCCTATTGAGGGGACCTCATCATTCAGTCGACCAACGGGACTGGAATGACCTTGACCGCGAAGAATCGGATGGATCATATCTGATGTGCATGACCTGATCGAACACGTTTTCGCACAGACGTGCACTAAGATTGGGGATTATCGACAAACCGCATTGTATATTGTCACCGAATTCAACAGACCCAACCCAGCTATATTCAGGTCACAACGACAAAATCGTTACTTGTTATGCTACAGAGACTGATTAGCACGATCTGAGGAAAGAAATTGACAGTTTGCCAAGTAACGACCGTCCCAGTAGCAAACATAAGTTCTGATCTAAGCTACTGTTTTTTAGGCTTCTTGTGTGAAATTCATTCGTCGTAGGAGTTAAAATCTATGTGAGCAGTCAGTTTTTGTCGTTCATCAGACCAAGAGGTAGGAGAGGAGCAAGTATGGTTTCCAGCTTGCTATTAATAAGAATTTTACGATCCAGTCCACTGTATCGGGCGAGTGTGTTCGTCTCTGGCTCACCCATTCTCTCACCAGGGAAGTGAATGCCACTGTATTTTTTGATGATAAATTAAACACTGACGCCGGAAGACGAACTGTTTCAGAGGGAAAGTAAATTCCTCAAGATAAAAAATCAGAATAGCTAGTGTCAACACAGTAATGTAGGTAGACCATCTGTTCGCACATGCCAACGAAGGTGACCCGGTCAGGCAGTCTTCCATCACATGCGATAAAAAGAGTCAGCAACTTCGAGAGAGTTTAGAAGCGATTTTGGGTTGTTTGCAGTCTGCGCTTGGCACCAGATGTCCTACTTATATTTATCGATCGATCCAGTGATTAGTACCAAAATAGATGAAAAAAAAGACGCACGAACCAAAAGTGCTTCTTTTTCAAGAAAGAAGCTTCAAGGTAGTGGAGTGTTCAAAGTAGTCTAGGTTCATGGCTCTTAAATATACCATCCCGTTTGAGCTCTAGGTGGTGCCTTTTTGCTGCGAACATAATACCACCGCGTCTGATCTCCGACAAACCGCATTATTCGAGTATATCTAACTCCACAAGTAAATTTAACGCATCGGGTTCGGCTCACCACGTCGGTTTTTTCGGAGTGCCACCTCGATTCAGCTGTGCCACGATGGAATTTAGTGGGCTGCCACTCACAACACACCTTTTTTGTTGTGGATTATTGGCCAATTTAGATACCAGATTACTTTACGGCACGGGTATTCTTTCACATAAACCCACATTGTTTAATGCGGATAAGTGAACAGAAAGGTTATAGTAAGGCTTACTTATTATATGAGCAGCACACTTCCAAATCAATCCCGAATTGTCGCGTTTTGTTACTCCCGCACTCACTATCTTCCATCAAGCTAGGTATTCATTGCTTTATTTATTCACTAGATAGTGACAAATGTTGTACAAATCTCCGCGAATGTTACGAATAAATTGGAACTAGGTATGCCAGGATGCTCTGACTAGTCAAAATACCAATTCAAATGTGCACTGTTCGTTACGTACAAACTACCTTTAGTGGCTGGTCACCATTTTGAGTTGTGGCATTCGACAGCTTCGCCGATCATAATCGGGAATACGGTCATGTTAGGCAGAAGTATTTGTAAAAGACCACTGGACAGCAGTTAGATAGTACTCGTTTGAAGGACACCCGATAAAACCTTTCGACCAGGTAATAGCCCAGATGGGCAATAAATAAGTGGAGATAACATTGTGAACCTACGTTTCGAGCAGTGGCTATTGAAGACCAATTGGCACGATTTTTCTGCTTCTACGAAAACTAGCGTGATCTCCCTGGACCAAGCATGTTTCCAGTTATTTTCGCAAATGAAAGATCCACGGGGTCTGTAATAGTTTGTAGGCGGTCACAGCTGTGGCGATATAACAGACAGCATTGGAGGGAACGTAAGTCAAGGTGGATATGACATTACAGGGAAGGGAGTATTAGGTCACTGCTGGTCGGTGAAGAACGAAAATTTGTCTAAATGTCTGTGGTGAGTCTGTGTAAATCATGTGATACAGTTCTGTGCTACCTTGCTGTAGCCTGCACAGGCAACCAACCTGTCAGAACCGAGGCGACAGGTGATCATCAAGTTCAGAGGTGCCTCGAATGCCACTGGACGGAATATGTCCCACCAACAGATATTCCTTCTACAGTAAATGTAAATCCATGATTTGTAAGTAGAAATCAACGCTTTTCGCAGTGCATTGAACTTCTCATGTTCTTCGGTTGCCTAGCTTGGGAGGTGGGGTCATTCTGACGCTTAATGGTGGTTCATAGTTGTGTTAGTTTTGGTGGACGGATTCTGCGTTGCGATTTCAGGTTCAAATACTGCGATTTCACGCTATTTGGACGACTGTGTCAAAGAAATGAATCTGAGATCGCGAGAGATTCCTGCTTGATTCATTAACCGCTAACTACAAAAACGGGGAGTGATTGGACGGAAACCCAAAGAGAAGCTGTTTGTTTTGCCCTGCCACTGTAATACAGGTCAGGTTAGATTGAAATTTCAAAAACCAACAGGCTCCCGATCTTTATCTCGTGACTTCAAGGGGAAACATTTCCAGCAGTGTTTGCACCGATGTCTGGATTGCCTTGAAATAGATCTGTCCGAGGCAGTAACGGGTAAAAGTCATCATTCTTCTCCTTACCGCTACTTTTTGCATGCTTCCTACGCTTGTTGTGCGTAGCAAACCTTAACTGGTTGAATGCGTACTTCGCTTGTCCAAATTCAACGATGTATTGGTCAGCTCCAAGCGTCGTATCAAGCATCCACTGTGAAACTCATATATGAAGTTAGCTGAAATGCGAATGACGTGGAAATCAAAAGTTCCATCGGAGGACTTCAGTCTGCAATGCAAACTAATTTATAGAAAACATTCCAATGAGTTTCTGAAAGTGGTGAGCGGCTCGGCTCATTGTTCAGTCAGAGATTAGCAAAATTCTGGCACTGAATCATTCGTCACTCAATTCCATCCGAACATTATCAGAAACCGATTACCGACGCCCTTCCATTTTGGCGTCAAAGTTAAGAACATATACACGAACGAAATGCTTCGGATTTTATCATGATGACGAACAAATTACGGACTCCTTCCTTTCATTCGGAGCTCTCAGCCAATACAGTTGCATTTGTATTAGTCACGATAACGAATGTCGTGCTTGAATTCAAAGCATTCAGTATTATTTGGACTTGGAGCATTCTATGAATGAATGATGGGTCATTGCTAATGTTGAACCACATCTCTTTATTTGTTACCAGTTTTCCTATCCGTTGGGAATATTCCGTATCTGGGAATCTAATTCTGCTTCATCACTTTAGTCTTGTGATCTGTGATATGAGCTCTGAATTTTTTCGGGAATTTCTTCTTTTCCAGTCTATATCCGCAAACTTACGAACAAACTTTCGATGATCCTTTTACCAAAGTAGGTACACTTGCCTCTAAACTGAGTGGGCATCCCTTGATCCTTCGGTGATTTTGTCACTGACTTACAGTACTTCTGATCGTGCACAGAATTATGGAACCGTTAACAAAATGCAACTTCTACAGAGATATTTTAACAAATTCCATTGACACCCAATGTGTTCATATTGCGAACAGTTACAGGTGAACAACACAAGTCCGTTCATTCACAAAACGCACAACACTAGCAGTCGATTCAAAAATCGATGAGCAGGCACACTGATTGTTGGTCAGTTTTCTTCTGGACCGGACAAGCTCCTGCGGACAACTTGCGTGTACCAATAGCGCTCGAGTTGGTCGACTAATCAGAAGAATTTAGACTGATCCAGCCTAAGGAGTCACGTGTTTCGGCTTGCTCATCAGGACCACAGACTGACCGCCGTCTAGTGACGCACGCGCCAGTTTGCTTTTCAAGCCGATTGATCTTCCATCCATTTGACGAAACCACTAGGACACAATAGCGTGGATTGACAATGAGCGACATGGTGAATTTAGCAATAGAAATGTTCTTGGTTTCCTTATGAATGAGGCCGTAGAACATGCAAATCATGCGGACGATAGTGAATACTGCACATGAACAGCTGTTTATCCCGTCAAATTATGCATCTGATTTTCGCCCAGTGACAGACATTCGGAAAAGAACTCAAATCTTGCCACAAAGTGTATGAAAGATTTTTGGTCAGTGTGCAATTACTCATTTCTGTCTAGTTTGTTTTGTATTGTCTTGTATTTCTTGCGGTCTTGAAATTTGCCTAAGCTGATCAGGTTTTCAGGATGATGACGTACTTATTGTCAATTGCCAGTATGAAAGGGTTGTTTGCGGATAAAATGAAATCATCCGCATGTCAGATTGAGTTGATTCAACAGTCATTCGCAGTTTTCACTTACTTGAGCATCATTGTCAAGCTTCTTAATACTCGATAATAACAAACTAGAATGAGTGGCCATTAAAAAGAAAACAGACCACTTTTCAAAGACAGTGAAGCAGTTCATGTTCTGGACATCTTTGTATTTCACATGTCAGTACTTTTGCTTTAATAGTCAACATAAATCTGTCACACAAATCTGATTTCCCGGTTTCAATTGATCTGACGAAAGTTCTTGAAATTATTTTATTAGCAGACATCCTAGGGGGTTTTCACATCTCCTCAACGAAGTGCTGCGACAAGCCTCACAAGTTTTTGTGAGAAAACTATCTCAAACTGATCTCCGTTTGTTGACAATTTTTTAATGATGCCCAAATTGGAATACCCTCGTTGTTGGCCAGTTCCACTTTCGGTAGCCTGCCAGTAGTATCAACTTCTTCGGCCAATGCATTGCAATTTGCTCGAAATAAATAAAGAAAATGGGTAACTTGTGAATTATCACCGTGTAAAACCCGCTAGTCTTATTGGTGCGGGAAATCAGCAATTCTGATTGGTTGTTTGTTCGGTCAGCAGCGGTTTAATGGGTTTAATCAGTACAGCGCTAACGGCCCACTATCACCCGTCCTGTTAACTGTTGTTCTGACTGAATCATGCGCATGATGGGTTTGCACATCCGCGGACTCACCGCGACGAATACTGTGCTAACAATGAAAAGTTTCGTGTGAGTGATGAATCAACCTAACACGTGATTACTATTCCTGGTAATCTGTGCCCGGTCTTCCGCCCTCCTCCTAAAATCTGACTCTACCTCACGAGAATGTTCCGTCTGCGATCACATTGAACAGCTAATTAGGGTACCGACCTAGATACTATTCAATAAACCCTTATGTATCCACACTTCTGTGAATTTCAGATTGTGGTTTCATTTTTGCTAATTGAATGCTATGAAATTATTGGGGATCTCTATGCAAACGGGGAACCATTCTCGCAGTTTGTCAGAAGTCTTTTTTGCAACTCCCCAGTTCATGTGTCAGTGTCAGGAATGCTATTTTTCCTGGCAAAAATTGTGGACAAGATCAGTCAACGGATTGATGACATATATACATTTGCGTACACGAATAAACAGAATCCCGGAAGCGTAGGCAGGTTTTACGGTGATGACCCCTAATCAGACATTCATCTACATACTTGAATACTCCGATCGTAAGTTCTCACTAGAATTTTGTTTTTATGACAGGAGTGCAAATGGAGTCCACCTTTGTTAGTGCACAATCCACACAGGACAACCAGCGGTCACAGGTGTTACATATTTATCTAGGATATTGGTTTGCTAGCTGAGCTGGGCGATTTGATTGCGAACCTTTTATCATCAGCCGAGGTGACATCATCAGTGCTAGAACGTGGCAATGGTAAATATAATTCTGAACAATTAGCGCCACAGTGAAAATCTGTAGACAGAAGCAAGGGGTACTGGAATATCTAAGATCGCTGGGCTTCGGAAGGCAAAGCAGTGCGTTATCAACTGTTTCAGAGTTAATTTCTGACTGATTCCCTCATAACCCGCATGAAACCCAGCCTTCCTGTTGCTAGATTTCTCTTCACGCTTAGTTTTCAATCGGCGAAAATTGACAGACACCAACAGATTTTTGCTGTTTAAACTAAAGTGATTTCGGTATGGTTAGGGTAATCGGTGAGCCGACCATTCCTAAAAATGAGTTAAACATTCCATTACCCTCACGAAAATGAGTCTTACCTGGAATATCAACCGATCGGGAAGAAAACTTGAAGCTTCTTGACCACTGTCATTACGTTATCTTTAGGTAAAACTGAGGAAGGATCGTCGCCATCTGGCGCTTTGCAAAATTCCAAAACTAAGGTTCTTTTGCAGATTTCTTCAAAAGGCAGATCTATGGAAACAGGTCACAGGACGAGTGCCAGAGTAACCCTGAGAAAGACTGGTGCTCGAGGCCAGAAAAATTGTGGTTCAAAGCGCTCTGCCGAGTGTCCTAGACATCACCTCTGACTGTAGATAGGTGAACCGTCAAACTCCTGAATGGTCTAGTCTACATCCGTTACTTTCCTATCAGTAGATTGGATTAATTGAAGCAGTTTACGGGAGTTTTCGGTGCCTCTAGCATGTCCCACCTCTAAAACCCAAAGAGACCGCTAGGTCTCTCAATCCTTATTCAAACCAACGGTGAGATCATGTCTCTTGTTAAGCCGTTGTTGTGCTCGCTAATCCCATGACAGACTGGTGTAGGTAGTGAATGCGTACATGGTCACCAGAAACTCAAGGTGACACAACACTTCGAATCAGACCTCAAATCACCGAACCAGAAGAATGCTAAGCACTGTGATGAGCGACCAGCGCTCACTGACATTACTAGTCGGGAGGAGGGCTGTCAACTTTCCAACTAGCATGTTTCGGGAAATCGACTGGCTGATCGAACCATAGAATTTATAACAATCGTAACTCAGCTGCACCGTGCGCTTGGAGTGCACACCGAAGCATGCAGCGAGCATGCTCGTAGTCCAAGTCGAGGACTACGCTTCATCACAACCGGCAATTTTCTAAACAAATATATTATTGGTAACTATTAACGACAAAGTCTAAGTGGATTCGTCACTGACTCCAAGACGACGGAATCCAGGCGGTATACCGGCAGTTCGAATGTCTGAGTTTGTACTACTGAGAACCGACTGATTGGAGAAACAGCGAACGTCCTCGGTTTCCTGAACTACATAAATCGAGACCGAAAGGACCTCCTAAATGCGTCTCTTTTAAGGAAAACCCAACCTAGATTACGATTTATTTTTTATGCTAAAAACGCGCTTTCAACCAGCTCTACTATGCATAGGAGGTTATGGGGTTTTTGATAAAACGCTTCCTTGATTGCTTCTTAATTTGCTAGAACCTTAACTTTTGGTCGCCCTTAGGCGGCTGTTGATTCTGATCCAGTTAGGCGGTGCATCCCTAAGTTTGCCAGTAAGAACTACACCAATCCTACATGGACCAGAACCTCAGGCCTGAGGGTTGTCAGAAAGTCGCAAATGAAACGTGACTGAAGGACTGGGTGGGAATGTCAGTCGAAAGACACGCGTCTGCAGCTGGAATCTCCGGTTTGCGAGCTAAATACGCCTCTTGTCCAATACGTATGGCCAATTGCATAATGAATTTAGCTAGTTTGAGGGTAGTCCGAGGACGTCAGCTGGTTGAAACGGATTCAGTGAGAGTTTGGGAACAGGACAGAACTTCCGGAGAGGAGACTACTAACACAAACTACTGAAATTCTCGATAAATGCGAAAGTATGGAGTAAGGAAAATGAAGCATGTCATTCATGGGAGAAATAAAGCTTTATGTCATGAGTGACCACTTTTATGAGTGGGCTAATAGTGCAAAGGGTTTACTGTCATTTCAGGCTGGTTAATTTTTGTTATTTTTGTGGACTGCTGCATTCCCCATTGGCCCCGTCCTGATTTAGTCGTTTTATTCATGGGTGCACTAATAGCCAGGCGCTAATTGGCAACAGCAAATTTGCTTCATACAACAGTGGTCGAGTACGAGGCTTATGTATCTATTTCGGAAAGCCTAGTGAGATAAGGGGTACTCGACGAAGGTCAATGGGCTGACCTGATTGGTGGGCCACTCTTGCGACGTCACAATGTCGCAAGAGAACGTGTGGTATTTTTTTAGATATCACGCTTCCAAGCGAAACTCCTCCCTTCACTAGACACCCCCGCTTCATATCTGCAACTGATTATTCGGTGAACCTGACCTAGCCATCGAAATGTTGTCCGTTCACTTATCCACAACCCAGGGACCCACCAGTAGGGATAGCTATCTGACCTGAGTCCCTGATGAAACTCAGACAATGCCGACCGGTCAGTCGATCAACTGGAAGGTCAACAACATGGTCAGTCAGTCAACCAAGTGACTAGTCAATTAATCAATCAGTCAACCATTAGATAAATTAGATCACAATCAAGCCACTTTGTCTGGAACCATAAATACAGCATCAATCAATGGTTTGGAATTGAACGTCCATTAGGGCTGGAAGATTTCGAGAATAGGTTACTGTCTCTTGCTGTTTCTTGCTGTTCTCTTGCTTTTGGCTAGAACCGCCCAAATTACCAACCTCTGTGGCCCGTTCCCTCGAAAAAATCCACTGGCCTTTCGAGTTTTTCTTCTGTATCCGCCTGTTTGTATTACTGACCGAAATCAGCCCAGTATTATAGGTGCACAGCCGACCGGACATACAGGACCCATTTTTGACCACAACACTTACGTGTGTGTGTGTGTGTGTGTGTCGAGTGCTGGTGGCTGAGATGAAATTAACGTGCTCACATGCTCCCCGAAACTGAGAGCACTTTTTAACTGAAATTACCAGTTTAAAACAAGGATGAAATTCGAGTGTAAAGGACGACATGACAGATTCAATTGATCCAAGGTGCCGCAGAACCCTAAACGACGTTAATCCACTTATGGGGTACGAATTAATCCCTTGCTTAAGTATTTGTGAATGACTGCGCCAGGGTGGTCTAGGTATTAGTGAGTGCACATAAAGCTAGTTTTACATGTAATTGAAAATCTTAATGGTATCTCTTTCTTGTACCAAAATCGACCTGACTAGCCCAAAACTAACCGATATCCTCTTATTGTTCGAGGAGATGCATTGTTCCGGGGTCATCTGTTGTCGTGGTCATGTCTACTCGCATCACTTTCCGGAATGGAGACAGATGGATTGTGTCACATGTGGGTCTGTTTTCTTCAACTTGGTGGCACGACTAAGATGTTTGAGCTTTCCTTTCATTTCTAAATAACTGCGTCTAAGCACCGCTTGAGTATTTGGCCCCAACGTTGTGGCTGGGGTCGAATTATGAAACTGAACATTCCTTGATGCACGAAGATTTTCACTATCTCTCTCTCTCTGATATATACACGCAAATGCTAACGCATTCAGACAATATATTTCGCTAGCATTATGACTGCACCAGGGTGGTCTAGTTATTAGTGAATGCACATAAAGCTCGTATTTATTTCAGTGACTCCATTCCTAAAACGAATCCGACACCAGAATTTACCTTTATGAGCCCGTTCAGTACCTTCAATATCGAGGTTAGGCACGGCTTTTTGTCGACTATTGATTTAGATCAAATCTAGACTCGTTGATAGTGGATCCACCTTATTTAGCTATCGATGTTCACATTCGGTGACCTTAGTAAACTGTTCAGTTCGTTTAAGAATGTACGCACACACTTAAGATTAAATTGGCAGTCACAAAAATATTTCGTGGTTTGACCCCATCTTCTTATGCAGCGAAAGACAATGTGCATCTGATATTTCTAACCCAGTTGTTGATCCTCGCGCAGTATGCCTTTATTCTTGCCCCGTTTGCCGTTTTCGACCGGATGATTTGACTCATTGTCTCGCGAAACTTACCAACTGTGTCACTGATGCCATATACATATATATATATATATATATATATATATATTGTTCGTCTAGCAAACACAAGTAAGTTTGTAGTCCAAAGGCAAATTCCTGTGAAATTCAGTCAGAAAGAAACAGTACTGCACCTCTCCCATAGGAGTTTTTTGCTTTGAATAGAGATAACCGTGCATATGGAAAACTGATAGCATGATCCGACATCAGCGATAACCACCGGACAGCGCCGATTAGACTAGGGAAATCTAAATGTGCCTCCGAGATCGCTAGAGTGATATTTGCCCAGTCTCTCGCTTCGTAGGCGTTCGTGATAATCATCGGTAATTTTTATCTCATGTCACCTATGCAACAGCAGATTGTAAAACTTACAATTACAATTGGATTTATAAGTGGATTGGTTTGTTTCGTGCCAAAAAATATTGTCTCAGAGCTCCAGTTTATCAGAAGAACGAGGTACGTTTCATGGCAAGCGACAGATAACCTCTACCAGCACCGTTCCGTCGATGCGAGCAACGTAGGATTCGGACAAGAAGGAGTATTCATGTGTATTTACCAACTAAATTTGGATTCGCCCTCGATATCTGGCCCAAACGTTGTTCGTGGTGCACCAAAAAATGATCGGTCATGTGATCCTAAACAGGGCAAACGAAATGTCGGCCAACTAAGCTCTGTTGAGACACTGCTACTGACTTACAAGTTGAGTGTGTCGTCCTCGAGAGATAAATCAGAAATTCAAAATAGTAATTATATTGTTCATCTCTTTTTGGTTATAACAGTCAAGAGTGTAACTGTCCACACAAATTTTTGGTCGACATACTGGCCGGCGGAAATAAATACGCTTGGATTGAGAGCTCGACCTCATTTTCAAGGGCCTCTACCAAAAACCCTGCAGTCAATTTGACCGACAGGATTATGTCCGCATGGAGCAAAGCTTTTCCGTCAAGTAACATTCTCAGAATTGTCTGTTAATAGCCCACGGCTGATATGATTACCATTTAATATCATTCCTTTGCTAAGGCTTCAATTTGTGGCTACCTATATACTAGGCTACCAATTCACAAAACATAACTTGCCCGTCTCTCATGGTACTCGTGGCTACAAACGCATATTTAATCTTTCCCGGATCACGATGGCTGAAAGCAGTCTGAGGCTATCGAAACAATGACCAAAGGCTGCGAAATGTTGAACAAAAATTATAGTAGCTTTTGAAACTAGGTTGCCGCGATCAATGTGATGTGGCTTGCTTGATGTCACACAAGAAGTGCAGCCTCGTCATACAAATATAACCACATAGCGCAAGGTGAATAATTCACTGAATGAATGACCACCGTGACTTATGTGGTAAACAGAATAAGTGTAGCAGTGAGCAACGTAATCTGGATGGCAAGCTAAATATCAACACACGTCATCTACGGTTGCGCGACAACAAACAAAATAGTAAGATCAGTACAACTTTATCCAACTAAAACTGCGATGTTAGAGAGATACCTGATGAATAACACGCATGGCTCTTTCAGTAGAGTTCATTAGTGCCTCAAAGTGAAATAAGCAACAATTAAAAGAAAACACTGTGAGTTGAATCTCAGTACACGGTCAAAACTAATACAAAAGTCTACAGCCTGTTCTTGGTGAAATGAATGCAAATTGCACTCAAGGTGAGTCCTAACTCCGTTCCTTAACGGCAACTTCGCAACTCCCTTTGTTTACGTGTGTCAATTTTGCCTTGCTCTATCAGTACAAGTACAAACTCAATCAGAGGTAACCGAGTTTGCATTCAACCGGCTTGGTCATGCTGGCCGTGTATGCATGTCGTTATACCGCTACTCGCCCTCGTCTCTAGGTGTATTCACGTGCATGGTATGTAGTTCTGAATTTCACATGAGGCCCTATTTCCATATTTCTCACTAGCAAGCTTCATTCAGCAATGCAATCGTATGTTTGCCGTTAACTACCCGTTTCATGGCAACCTCAGGTGAGCTGAAGTAATACAACGGGCGGCGGAGGTTCCGACTGCCAGGCTGAGCTCATTTTTCCTTCTTATCCTCTGGGATATTTGATGCAACATTGCGTTGCATGGCAAAGAATTTGTGGTTGGGGCTGAAATGAGTTTACAAGGCACACCATACAATGAGTGGTTTACTTCGGAGGTCGATCTGAAAAACGGGTGTTTTTGGTAGGTAATTCAAAACAGTAATCGAATTCTTCCAATACTTACTTCTGGACTGTGCTTTCAAATATAGGTTAGTTTCAAAACGACCAAAAAGGTACGAATTTGAAAACTAATATCGGTCCTCAAAATAGATTTGATATGTTGCTTCTTAACAAGCCATTCTTTTGGTTGAACTCTGCAAACGGCAGACATATTAATTGATTGTAAAAGTTTTGCTTCATTTCTGTCACCACTTCTCAAATTGGAAGAACTGTGAAACGTGATACACATCTGTACATGTTTAGATACACAAAGAGCTTAAAAATTGCCCACCATCCCACTAAATATGCGTGATTTCTGTGCTTACTGTGACGACACCCAAACATGCCATGACTGAGGGAATCTTAGCGAAAAGAAACAAGATTAACAGTGTACTGTGAGATCACCAACTGCTTCGTACTTCCACCGATGGTACATGTGACAAACTTTGTCCAATATAGCAGGTCTAAACCTATCACTAAGTAGACTAATTCCACTGGCCTTTAATCCTAGGCTTCTGTAGGGACATTTTAAAAATCGTCAATTTTCAGAATCCCCCATCAGCTAACTTCGTTTAAGATAGTCCTACGTGTTTCCTTGTGTATACATACCCGTTATTGAAGAGAACTTCACTCGACAGTTTTATTGATGCTGTTCTTGCTCTGACGAACATCCAGTGTCTTCTTTGAGGATTAGCTTAATTTTTGCACGTAGAATAAGTGTACGAAATTTGGCCAGTCACAGTAACGAGCGGACACAAATTACCAGTAAGTACAGAATTGGCTCCCACCCAAGATACGCGAATGAAGTCACCAAGAAAACCATAACAGAACAGAAACGTTCGAGTTTTATTTTGCAGCTAATGAGTTGGAAATAGCCCGACTGGTGGAATGAGCTCCATCCACTCGCTTTCACGGAATGTTTGGACTTCACGATCGTTTGTCGCCACGGTTCCCATTGGTTGTCGCTCTAAGCAGGCCAGCGTGAAGATGTACCCGATTGCCTCACTTGGCCTGTACAGAAACCCACCACAATCATATTTATGATAGTTCTCACAGGTAGCGTGTCTTCTTTTCAAGAGATTGTCCTTCGACGCCCACTCCATGGATAGGACACGTAAATTCCCTTGTGTGCATCTTCCAGTACTGCTACCTACGATCTTTCTACCTCGGCAGCAATGTGAACGGATATTTCCATTTTTTACATTTCATTAGATTACCAGGTGTTTTAACTCTCAATCAGTCATTCCCGAATGATGACGATGTTCTCTCGGTTACTGTTTCAGATCGTTCGTCAACACAAACACACAGTGGATTTGTAGCAAACTGAATGCCGCCGAATCCGAAAGCCAGCATGAAACCGCACTGGGTACCAAATACCCAACAGTGGGATAATGTTGCTCCACTCAAATGAGATGACCCATAAGTGTATGCTATCAAGATCACTTTGTCCGAATCACATGACAGAGAATGCGATAATTTGAGTACTGGTAAAAGTATCAAGATCAACAGGAATCCACTGCCTAAAAGAGAGTGAATATGGTTTTTTGGTGCTATATACGTCCATTTCTTGTTAGGTCCTTCAAACCGTCAGCCAAAACTGCCAGTTGTTCAAAGTAGAAGCAGCAGCTGACTGCCCAGAACTATACATAGAATATTCCCACTAACACATAAATAGGTGGATAACACGAAGAAATCTGCTCGCGGCATCCTCCTAATTACCGTATAAGTTACGAGACAGTGCAACAATTTGGATAAATCATTATGAGTTCAACATCATTTGCCGACCTCACAACAACCCAATTGCCACTGTTTATAAAAGGATCAAACTACGTACGGTTAGACAAAGGGAGATTTAAAAAATACGCTTTATCTCCATTCAAAGACGACAATGATATCATTGGGATTTGTGAAGAACGGTTATCAAGAATATGCGTGAAATACTAATGGACACTGCATACCGTAGAACAGTTTCAAAGACGAAATTACAGACCGTTCATCTAACCCAGTAAAATGTCATGTTAATCCCAATCACTTGTTTTTAATCAGTTTATGCGCATTTACGATATTTAATAAGTGGGAATGCATAGTATTTTCGGCATGTTTTTTTGTAATTGCGTGGTCTAGAATGCATCCAACGCTATCCTCTAACAATGGTCCCGAGTCATATTTTAGGATGCTGTAAACAAAATCGGCAGTTTATGGCCAGCGATGGTCAAGCGGTTAACATAACGGCACTTCAGCTTTGAAGGTCGCGGCTGCGAATCCTCTTGCCGCCGGTCAACCTCCCCACTTGGCAGACATCGGGTGGCCACAAAGCCCCTCCTGAAAATGATTTACACTGTTGTTTCGTTAATAGAGAAAGTGTGTACTTCAAAATCCGGAAGCCTGGACTACGCGAACGGGGGATAATGATTCGACCGCTATTGTTATCATGGTCGTGAAAGTTGAATTCGTGAACGTTAATCATTTTTCTTCCTTTCTTCTGTTTTTTTCTGGTTTCATTTTGAACCGTTTCTTGTCTATGCCTTGCATTTTGATTTTTCCAGCCTCTCCTTAACTTGTCGGTTTTGGACTTCACCAGTGCGACGTACAATTAGCATGATTATTCCAGTGGAGTCCAAATAATTTACTTGATTCTGTACAGACAGTATTTTCATTAAATTGCCTTACTGATACGTTTCTCTCAGTCCCTGTGGGTCCTAACACTGGAAACAATGATCACACTTAATTGTTCTTCTAGTTAAAACATGCTTATTACATAAGAAAAAGCATACGTAACACATGTAGCTGAAAGATTCCGTACCAAGGCAATCCAGCTGATGTACGAAAGAAAATAAGTGACAAAACTTCAACATATTAAGCTACGATCAGACCGCAAATAGAAACATAAACAAGAACCTCTGCACAGAAATTCAATGAACAACACATCTAGTCAAAGGCTGGGAGTCTGTGCACTAACTCATGAATAACTTAATCCAGTATCGACTGATTAGTCATGAACACAACAAAAATGAGATCGTTAGTGCAGTTACATCAAACGAGGATAATGCTGAAAAGTCTGTGCTGGCTTCGAGTGGCTCTAACAGTTATCCAAATTATCCTTACGTTTCGTAGGTGAATGAAGAATGACGTCCTTTCGACGGCCCTTTTTTGTCATTGCAAAAACGTCATCTATTTCTAGTCATGCCTATGGACGCTTTCTCAAACTTGTCGTGGTATTCGCAACTTATGAGTAAAGTGAAGATGAGATATACTGGACTGGCTTGTAACAGTTAATCTCATGACAGGAAACCAAGCTTGTTGACCGATTGGTTGTAACAGCATTGAAAGTGATCATTCGTTGATGTACGGAGCGCAGATGGCGCACTCAGTCAGACTGCACTACATCTAATGTCACATATAAAAAGAAGGACGAATGTGTACACGTCGACGCTCTGTAAGACCAGCCTGATGTTTGCATTACTTAACAGACCTGTGATAATCCACTTCGGAAACGTCAGTCTTGCTAGTGATTTTTAGGTCCCTGTAACAGTTCAGTATGGAAGACATGTTTGCAGGATTTAGTCCTGAGTCAACCGGTCTGATCTTCCAATCCATTTTGCTTTTAATCATTCTGAAAGCCTGGGGCATTTTACAGGTCTCTTAAGCGATCCACCATGTCGTGTCGACACTCAACCCGACCACTGTACAAGGCTGCCACTAATAGAGGTGAAGTCAGGCATATACAGTACGTGCTCAAGCCACCAAAGGTGACGTAAAGCGATTATCTCAGTTAGAGGACGACTTTCTGCACCCAACACACAACGACGCTCACCTGATGTTCCCACCAGACACGAGCAACGCTTCAGAGACATCAGTGGTCGAACGCAAAGTTTCCGGGCATCCTCAACGAGGATAGGCCAAGTCTCGCAACCGTAAAGAATAACATTACGAACTGTGGCATTACACATCCATCTCTTGAGAGAGGAACGGATTGGTCGGCGGTGGCCAAGCGGATAAGGTTGTGGTGTTTGGAAGTAGAGGTCGCGGGTTCGAATCCTCCCACCGCCGGTAAACCTATCCATAGGCAGCCTTCTGTTGGCCGCGGCCCCCTTACTGAAGAATGACTTATATTATCGTTT
>LUCM01005575.1:468523-548093 GCA_008360955.1 Fasciolopsis buskii | reverse complement strand
AAAGAAGTGACTCTATAGTCACCATTATATTATAAAATTCATTACAATAGACGGAAATGTTCTGACAGAATGTCACTAATCTGGTCCTTTTGAGCCGGTTGGCATTGAACTCCTCTTGGAATATGCCAATGATATAGCCTTCTGAGATGGCATGCACTGGCAATTCAACGTGCGTTAGATGGTTTCGGCGAATTTGAGGTTAACTAGGTAGGTATGTGCCCGCACTTTTCAAAAAATTGCAAAGGTTATTCATTCATAGACTGACAGCAGCCTGTATATGACCACTCATCTTATTATGTGAATCGGTTAGGAATAGTCCAGTAGTTTCAAGTACCGTGGACTCTGGTCCTCACCCGTTGAAGGTGTTAGAAGAGTAGAGTCCACACGACAAATTGCGAGAAGGCAAAGGAACAATTTTTCTACCTTACTCCACTGGAATCGACGAAGGGCAGCGAAAGCTGGTTATAACCCCTAACATGACCTGACTTATGACGGTACAACTCTTTGAGGACCGACATTTTATTCAGGCATTCCGTTTCTTAACAAATAAAGCCAGTGCAGTCCTATCAACATAGTCAACGGCTGCGTGGATGTCTAAGAGCATGCTGATCGCTGGCTTGTGGAAAGTAAGACCGTGCTCTAACCGCTGTCGAAGGGTGAAGATTTGATCGAGCATTCACGAGCAATGCGAAACCCAGCCTGTTCCCCACGAGTTTGTCCTTCACGTGCGTTGTACAACTTACAAAAACGACGGACCAAGGCAACTTTGGCATTAGCAGGGTTAGGTTAATACCCTACAGTTAGCTCATTCGCCACTCAAATATATTTCAAAGATGGGGATAACGTTCGACTCCCCGCAAGAAGTAGAGACTTTCTCGGAGTATCAAATCCTCGAGAAAAAAACTTGAAATTCTTTGATTAATTCCGGTCTCCCATGTTTAGGTAGGGCTCGGGGAACCATCGCAGCCTTACACTTTATGATATCCTAAGGTTTGGATTTCCTTCAGGACCTGCGCCTCAGTAGTTGCGGTCAACAGCGTGCAACTCATGCACAGCCAAAAACACGGTTGCTGTGCAGAAACTAACCACTACAAACACCATAAAAATGAACTGTAGACGATTCTGATGTCGCCCAGCTAGACTCATCTGCGTATTTTCTGTTGGTCAATTTCTAAGGCTTTCTTCGACCACCGTAAACGCGAACCTCTGAAGATCAGTTTGTCTGCTTCTTACGTAGTCTCAGTGATTTTTTCCTTCCAGTCCTCTTCTGTTTTACTTGAAAGTTGCGAGTATTTGTTATTTTTGACGTAATTCCTGGCCACAAAATCGGCTAGTCTACCTCTTTTTCGTACTCCCCTCTCTCAACTTCGTTGCACGAATAGCGGGGCACTCAAATCGTCGGGAACTGCCGTGAAAGACATGTGGCTGTGTATTCATACTAGTCAGAAATACGACCTTCTTTTTCCCGATACCAGCGGTATGCACAAAGTCGATTACAACTCATTTGTACCAACATCCTTTCGATCTAATGAGGTGTGAAGTGATAACCAATCGGTCTAACATTTTCTTATCGATCATTTGTCATATCGGAGTGTGATCCAGTGCGAACTGTAGGCGGAAAAATTTGTGACCATTTTATCATTCAACATCTTGACCTCATTTTATTCACTGTATGGTGGGTGACCTGACACGAAATAGCACGACTTAGATCAGTCAGCTTCCCCTCCTCACACCCTGGTTCAACTCGGTTCGATGAATTCTAGTGTCAGGTTGGGGTGCTAGCATATCTAACAATTAGGTCAATGCACCAGCTTGAGGTTATTAATCGGGTTAGAACAGTGCTCATCTCATTTGGGACTCTCAACTAACCGTTTGGCAAATGGTTATCAATGACCCATAGCTCACAGTTCCTTGCTTTATACTAAAGTGCGACAAGGATCGTTTTACTGACTACTGATGCTCACCGATCGATGAAAAGCATTCGCCACGGATTAGGTTTTTATGGAACCTGTCTGTTAACTCATTCAAAATGTAGACTGGTTTGATTTTAATTAAGATATGATTTAACACTTACACAAGTAGTGGTCGAGTAAGCACCACATTCGTAATTTTAGTTTAATTTTTACACGTCAAACGAAAGTTGCAATTTAATAGAAAGGCTAGCCTATGAGACTATCCGACCTTCATAGCGCAACGAGTTAGGGAAGAAAATCAGACAAGAACGAATTACCTACCAAAAGCGGGTTCTCATACGCCCTGTCAAAGATCTGTCAAATTGCCTCCACAAATTGCCTGTGGTGCATCGAAATGGAAAGTCACGGAAATGATTTCGGGTCACATCGACCCATGTTATTGGTGTACAAATAAGTCAAAATGTAACGGCTGGGTAATGCCAGTGAGAATCACACTTACGTGGTGATGCGGTAATAATTTGATGAAAAAAAACCAACAAGAATGAAGGAGACGGGACTTATTGTAGCTAGACTTGGGGTTATATAGGGTATTGTAATGCACGCAAAAAGAATACATCTGCCTGCTTTGCATCAAATGTGCTGAGCTGGACCAAATAATGACGCACAGCTCCGGTTTCCCTGTCTCTTGACGTTTTCCAACCCCGTGGAGGTCTGATTGGTTTGTTTACTGACTAAGTTTTTTTAAATTACAACTACTACCGTACTTTAAAGCATTTAGCTACATTCAATCCACAGAGAGGTCAAGGTCGATGTTTATTGATTATTCGTGACTTCCGTAAAAGAACTGCATCGGGACGAA
The DNA here is from genome assembly GCA_008360955.1 of Fasciolopsis buskii. NCBI lineage: Eukaryota > Metazoa > Platyhelminthes > Trematoda > Plagiorchiida > Fasciolidae > Fasciolopsis > Fasciolopsis buskii. The sequence continues at coordinate 545,321 of LUCM01005575.1, read as the reverse complement.
ATTGACCGCATCATACTACTCATAAATGGCCTGGCAGGTTGCTCGATATCAGTGGCAGTCCTATTTTATCGGTTAATGCTCTCATAAGTTTCTTGCAAGCTTACGACTCTGCGCTTGGAGTATCTTGTCGTTTTATCGTTACGATAACATAAGCTTTTGAGTGAGAAACATGCATCACAACTCCACCTATTCATTGAATATCCATTCACATGACCAGGTGTAGCAGAATTGGAATTGGTAAGTGTAATATATCAAAACACCATGTTGTTCCAGGTTGATTCAACATTTTCAACCTAAACGACAAACAAAAGATGCGAAAAAATCGATACATTGAGTGAAGTTAAACAAGCATTTATAACAACCTAGAAACAAAGCCTGAAAAAGAAGTATCACTCAGTCATCAGTGACGATCTGCCTGAAATTGTCATCATTGCACCGTGTTAGGGCATTAATCAATGTGGGAAAAATCTATGAGAACACTGATGCACGTTAAAATGTACTATCCGAAATAGTTTAGACGGGACTTTCCACAAAAACAAAGCAACAGATGAAATTAACTTGTCATTGTTTTCTGACTTGACCAACCTACCTCTACTCCTGCACCAGTGAGTTTCCAGTCGAAGGGATACTTTCTTGTCTCTCTTACCTTGCCACGCACACCTCATTGTTCTAGGGGAAATACGATCACTCAAACGTGATCGAATCAGCAAGTGATCGCCAGCAACAGGGTAAAAACGGTGAGATCTTTGGGTGTGAAATTCACTGTCAGGACACAGACCTGACGATGACCACCGTCAACCAGATGAAGTTAAAAATAGTAATTATGAATGATACAAATGACGGTTAGTTTCAGCTACCATGACAGAATGACATGAGACCGTAATGTGCCCGTTTCTGCTAATGTTCGCCAATGGATATACTGTTTTTGACTCCGGTGTGAAACCTGGACCTTTAAACAAGCAAATCTACGTGAGTACCGCGGGACTGGATCCAAACAAGGACGGACTCACCATAAAGTACAAATTTCAAGTCGTCATTAAGAAACCATGGAATCACATCATGAACCTACCTCAGCCTTAGGAATCATAAACACTTTCTGGCCATCGTACCCGAAATGGGAAGTAGACAATAGACGAAAGTGTTCTAGTGGAACATCACAAAGGCATGACCATCCGAAACGGTCTTCCTGAAAATTATGTGTCAAATGCTAGGGCTTCTGAAGCAATACCTTACCTGTGAAACGGCGAGAGTAGAGATCAGTATGAATGGGCCAATTCAGTCCGATTTGTATAATTGAACTCAAACGCTGAACATGCAGCAAGCTGCTTCATTGGACTTACGGAGGTTGCTAACATCCGTGTGACCTCGCCTCTATGCCAACCCCTCACCACTCGCTGACCTTCTTTGAATGAAAATGAACAAAATTTACACTTTGTTCCGCCACGAAATAAATTAACATCAGGACCGAATGACCTAAGCAGTGTATCGAAAAATCGATGCCTCATGTATTGGCTTTTATGTTGAATGGTATAATGTTAATAACACACCTTTGTTGGTAGATGTAATACGCCAACGTTTCTACTATCATGGGTAGTCTTTCTCGAGGCAAGTTTTACAATCAGATGCATTTGATTGTAATGTTTTGTCAACTTGTTCAAGTTTTTTGATATAGTCCGTTTCGTACAGACAAAAGTGGTCATCTTCGGGTAGCCACATGTCAGTAAATTTCCCCATTGTGTCGTTACGACAAAGTACTTTGATCAATATCAACAACCCATTACTCAACGGGGTAAAGAAAGTGAGAAAAAGCACAGTATAATGGATCAAATACATCCGGTCCACGCCTAGACATTGCAAACTTTAGGATGTTTCCACGTGAACGTTGGAATGGAACATGGTTATACCGTCCAAATGTTGTCATTCCCTACGCCACTGGCGTATCGAACAGGGTTCCGAGAAAAATAACAATGTTAGAACAGTGGATTTCGAATCGTCATATAGGCTGTCCAGGTCAAAGGTCAGCAAGACAAGGTCAATCGATAAACCAAGGGAAAAAGCAACAAGATAAGGTCAGCTAATAGCGGTGGGCTGAATGAGGCGGCGAACTAACGGATCACTGTCGGCCGTAGAGAAGAATAATATAAATGAACAGTTTCGGAATAATAAACAAAAAATTTCTTGGTACATTTTGGTAGTAGGAGACTGAATGTTCTCATGAAATAGTTCACCATGTGATGATTCCTGATGATTCCTAACAAGGATGAAACAGCTGTGCATTTTTTCCAAAGCTTCTTTATGGTGAGCTGAGCGGTGATATCACATGGTGAATTATTTCACGAAAAAATTTCTCGCCTGCTGGACTTGGTTTTTTTCACCAGTGTTGGTGGCGGCTGGTAAAAACGAATACGAGACTGGACGCATCAACGATGGGCAGGTCAATGTCAGAACAGAAGTCCTTTTTATTCTTGACTTTACAAAACAATCGATAAACAAGCTCATTTATGATGATTTAATAGAAGTACGACTGACCATCGTGCTTTCATTTTTGATTCGACTGTTTGAACACTGTGTGCTGGATATTTCGACCATTTCATCAAAGTTGGATCAGTGAAACACTGGTAGCATTCCAATCACAAGACGTTGAATCCACCTAACACCGTTTTTCGCCGCTTTGCTTTTCTCAACTACATTCGGCTGTTGATATGAATTTCCGGTAAAATCACCTCGGCTGCTTGTCGACTGGATTGTTTTTTTTTAAGCTCCCAAATTCCACTCCACTTTCAGGTAATAGCTTTATTGTCATCAAAGAAACATGACTGCAATAAGTCAAATGATAAAATGGATCCCACGGCATTAATAAACAATATTCTTTATTCTTTGGCCCTCTGTGATCAGCTGACCAGAAGCACGAAGCTCCAAGTCGGAGGATGTAGTTTCGAATCCCTCGGTCATCAGTCATCCTACTTACCCAGGATCCCAAAGTTGACTGAGACTAAGTTCCAAATCGCCGCTGCCCTGAAAAGGAACCTCATCATTCTAGCTGAACAAACGAGATGCCATAAACAGTCGAACATCTGAAAATGGAACGTAGTTTTGCGAATTCACTCTGGTCAAATAATCTTCCCTTGTCCTTCTACAACCAACAATTTTAAAACACTGGTGCAACAGGTGGAATTCCTTTGAATGACCGAAAGTACAAGTCCAAATCAAACAGAATTTGTCAGTTGTTTGTTTTAGTTCATATTCCATAGAATACCTCTGATAGCAAAGAAATGATGCGACTGGGACGAGCTTTACAATAGGCTACAGAAAAGCTGATGTTCTAAGTGACTGCTTTGTGAACCACATCTGCATATGTCAAGTAATTTGGTAAAATGACGTTTAACGCCAAATTAATAACAATATGCCACTATAATAGTAATCAGGTTCATGGTCTGCTGAGTAACTATCTGAAAATGCACAACATTCAAGTGTTGATAAATGACGAAATAATTAGGATTGCCAGGGAGTGAACCCATAACATCCGTGCCAAAACTCTGCTACTCTATCCCTTGATCACCGACAGTACATTGGACGATATTACGAGAAACGGCGATTAATCACCGGGATTCTCGTGCATAGCCAAATAGGATGAATCCAAATACAAATGCAAATGTAACTACAATAAAATCAATCAAAACAGCCAGGGCTAAGTTATTCTGACGAAGTTCGGTTCTGTCATAACTGGGTAAAAAAACATCCGTGGGGAAGAATGCGATATAGATTGACGTACTGCGACCAAATTACAACCTAACGGTGAACATGAAATTATGTCACAAGAAATGAGAAAATAATCCTCCTGATCTACTCCAATTTCCGGGCGATCCACAACTGGAAGAATTATTAGGCTGTTCACCTTGGTTTCCTTGTCACGCAGAAACAGTGCAACGTTTTGACAAATGGGACGCATCTATTTGTAAACTGATGGTAGAAAAGTGACCAGAGGGTCAGCTGATAAAGGTAATAAGATTCCACATTACGATATGCAAGTTTCATCAGGATGACTGTATCAGTGAGACCAATCAATTAGTTGAATAGCAGTAAGTCGTTTGATTCCGCGTTCCTTGGATTCATAACAAGCGCGAGTGTGGATGCATTTTGTCTTAAACAGATCGTAATCAATCGAATCACAAACAGCGACAGAGTTAAATCAAAATATTGGCTGTAATGCGGTTTTGATGAAGCAGTTGTATCCGTGCTCTTTTGGGCAATGATACATGCCTGTGATCTCATATAGAGCAATTTGAGGTCAGAGCACAAACTGAAGCAGGCAGTAGTCTAAGAAATCGATAACCAGGGCGAATGACAATAACAGGAACATTACTGGATCCTTCTGATGATTTAGACGGCAAGTCTAAAAGACATTCGGAAAGGATATGAAATAAATGGCGTAAGAACATTACCCGGTCTTCAAATAACGTCATATCTGACCGGATGGCCGGCGGTGGTCAAGCGGATAAGGTTGTGGATTTTTGGACGTGAAGATCGCGGGTCGGAATCATCCTACTGCCGGTCAACTTCGCCACTGGCAGCCATCTGTTGGCCGCGGCCCCTTTCCTGAAAATTCACGTACATTGTTATTTCATTAATAAAGAAAGTAAAAGAAAAGATAAAAATGTGTAACGTTCGTGCAGACACGTTTTCGATGAATTCCTGCTGAAAGAAACCTACAGGATAACCGAAAACGTTTGAAACTAGAGAATAAGGTAAACATGCACAAACGCTGACTTTGCACGCGGACTAGGCGATCTATGGCTCAGTCGGAGTCACGTTCTCGTGTGCAAGTTCATCAATGCCAAGTTGAATCTGAGATACCTGAGTGATTTGGTCGGATTTCACATGCGATGACCTCGGTTAGGCAAATGCGTTGGACCAGGCAATGCTCATCACCATTCATGGGCCCGCGAATGGAGGTTCGGGGCAAAACTGAATTGCATGCGGAGGAGGTAAGATAAGTTGCATCCATCCAAAATTCAGGTGGTGGTGTTGATATCGCAATAGAAATGGAATGCAAGCGATGTTCATCGGCTCACATGGCATGATTTACTATTGACCGATCTGACCGATCTCAAAGGTGAACTTACAGTAGATAGGTAAGAGCCAGCCAGCCAATAATATCATCATTCTCGTTTGACTATGCACGTCTAACCTGATGATTGACCCTGCCCAAGCAAGTTGTGCACCCTAATCAAGTGCACCCTATGAAATCGAGGGCAAGAACACAAGATTATGTAATTGGGCCAAGAAAAGAGACAGAGGAATTTGTTTTTGGCGCACTAATGAAAGGACCTGAGAATGGGATATGGATCTTTCTGTGGATGAGTCATTTCCATCATCATGAACCTGATGACCTCCAACTGACAATAGTCTGGTGCCCGCCTCTTATTCCATTCGGCACTCCATCCAATATCTCACACACACACGGTGACGCACTCACGTATACACGGATGAATTCAACCCGCCTGCACGCATACACAAGTAGATGAGTTACGTAAAAGCCCCAGGCATCTTGAGATCAAACGAGTGCAAACGTATGCGCCTGGAATCCATCCATCCATCCGGACTGGTTCACGGTCACAAAGCTGTCATGTCCTGTACTAACGTTCGCATTTAATTCACACAAGTCTCCTGAGATTGCTAAATAAGGTTGCTATCATATTGTCCGACCTGCCCGTTCTTGGTTCTTTTCGGGACACATTCACAAATTAGGCGTGTTAGATTCAAAAGACCAACTTAGTCTGTTGTGTGCATACGCATAAATCACTCATTCCGCAACGTCCCCCACCCCACTATTGATTCTTACAATCTGAGCACTCACGAAATCCCTTTAATGACAAACAGCTAAAGGGCTTTGTTATAAACTAAAACAAATGTGTGCAATCCGCCTCTAGTTCAAGGAAAACTGTTATATATATATATGTATTGGTGTATATATACGTACTCTTACATAACTGTGTACTGTTGATATTTTAATTGTTAAACACGTGATTTGTAAGAGGATGCGCCGCAATAAGTGTAAGATTATATATACCGTTAATCGCTACTTTTCCCGGCCAGACTGAGTCAGATTCTAAAGCACCGTCTGAGCCCCCCCCCCACCACCACTTTGAAAGTGATCACAAGTTCACTTTTGGACTCAAAATTTGTTGCCTCTGAGGAAAATCCTGCTACTCAATATTCTCAAAAAGCCACATTAGGAGTGGAGTCAGCGATGCATGAATGAAGTTCGGAAATGCGCATCGAATAAATCTGACACTGTGTACGTAGGTTCGTGTGACAGAAACGTATTCGACCGAATGCTGTCGTTGTTGTATGGATGCGCTTTTGTGAACACATGACAGGACGAGGAGAGCTGCTCAGCTCATCATCCAAGTAAACCATGTCGTCTCGGGAACCAATCCAGCCTTCCATTGGACTGCATGCGGTATTTATGAAATGCATGATAATGAATGCACGATTTTCGTTCGAAAAAATGGCTTTAACTGTGATCACTTGTTATTCGCGCATTGACAAGAATAACTAGCACGTACCGGATCACTTCCGATTGCAGAACAAAACTTGAATATAGCAAAGACGTCACAGTGTTTATTTACGAGGCTTTGATATATACGCTAATCAGAGAAAATCACCATTGGTGAAATACCTTTGAACCCATGAGCGTAATAGAATGTTTGCCTTCCAACTTCGTGAAGCACCACTCTTCTAATTGGCTGGCTGTAGTTGTAAACGAGTGTAATGCTGTGCCAGGCTGTCTCGCGTAACTTGCTCGTAGACTTAACACAGACCCATTTCGAAATACATACATATGCTGCTCCATTATTATTCATTTTCTGGCATTTGAAATATCTGGACCAGTAAGTAGTAAAGTAAAACCAAGCCATAACTATGGACACCAAAGGACTGAGACCGGTGTGACAACATCGGATGAGACGAATATGCAGCAGTGAACTGAAACGGATATCATTGGTGTTTTAAATGCAAATAATTATAAGGCCACGTTTTTTGTGGTTGTGAGAACTTGCTGCTCCAACGACATTCTGACCGGAACTTGAAATATTGTCCTCATTCAAAGTCGTAGCAGGTGAAGGTGACTACGGGCCCTGGCGTGATACGGAAGTATCATCAGGCAGCTGTACAGGGTTAACACCGAATATCAAACTATTAGGCAATAAACTATCATCAACGTATGCGACTGTGAGACGACCGATGCTGACTATATCGACGCGACCGAGTCGATCAATCACGAATGTCTTATCTTGACTAGATATCACGTGAAATGAGCCTTCTTCAGGTTGTGTGTAGAGGTTTTCGCGACAAATCAACACGGATAAATACGCGCGAACAAGTATCGAGCTCGGTCGGAAAGAATACCTGTCGTCGCTGTTGACGAGTTTGTATCGAAGAAAGATTCCACATGTATATAGACAGGCAAATAGCGCATGTCTGTACAACCAGTGAATTACGACCCCCCCCTCAGGTAGTCTTGATATCGTGCCAGACACGAGTTCTTCGGCAGAAAGTAGGATATCTAGCTTTAAGCACATCCTAATGTCGAGTACAATTAGCGGTAACATTTTGCACCAGTAGAGGTTTTTGTGAGAACTGAGAGTCACTTTCGGTTGACGATGAAATGTTTGACTAAACTTTTCGACGCTAGCAGTGTGTATCCTTTCCGTGCCTAGTATAATGGTAACTGGAGAGGGTAGATCAGACTTGAGTCATCAGTAGTGATCGCAAGGGACAATCACGCAAAGCCGTTCTATAAATGTTGATCCACTGATTCGCTGGTGACACCGGAGATGGGAATAGCTTTGGGTCAACCAGAGATTCCATTAGCGTAAATTAATAGTCAAGTATACTCGTGTGATGTCGTCAGAGGGCCATCAATATCAATGTGAACGAGAGTAAAGCAAAACTGAACCTTAACGAAAGTGCTGATGAGGAAAGCCACGGGTCTGCGCATTTTAAATCGGTGGAGCTGTAAACATCGTTCAGACCATATACAAGCATCTCCATTCATGGACTGCTAGAAGTATCGTGAGGTGAATAATAATAGACTAGCTAGTATACCTGGAAGTCAGTGTTCGTGTAACTTATAAAATATGATGAGCCACTACGGGCTCCTTCATCCCATCGCGTTTTGGTTGACTGAAGCTTATGAATGTATGCGACAAGAAAAGTGAGTCGCATTCTGACCCGTAACTCCTAGACTGATACCCCATACTCTCATATAAATAATATTGTTATTCTATGCTCTCGTTGTAGTTCTCAGGAGCTCTTCAGTCACAAAGCTGTCCCAATGTCCACTTTGGAAGTTAGCGAAGCAAGCTACTAATCGATATGCTACTTGACCATGCCCAAGTGCGCATTGCAAAAGCTACATAATTCTACAGGACCCAAAGTTATTCGTCCGTGGATTCTTATCTCGACTGTCTTATTTCCAACAAATCACCATTGACGAGAATCACTATCGCTGATATGTCATATGACGGAACGGAAAGGTTTCCCGCTCAAGTAGGGTAAGTGGCACCAAAAATCATTTATGTGGGGTTCGAAGAACGGCGAGAGTGATGGTCTTGAATGAGGGCATTACCGGCTGGGATGAATTCATACTGGCTTTCTATACATCGATGGCGTCATCTCACATTGCGATATCAAGGATTCCAGGAAGCGGTCACCCATCAAATGGACATCGGACAAGAGAACCTGAAGACAGTCTATTCTCACGGCTATCCGATTCTCAGAACACCTCAGATTGGACTCGAAGCTACTGGAATTATTCAAACAGTTGACTGTTTTCTTACGATTTCGGTTTCTTTTTTAGTCCTCCTGGTTTTTTTCGTGCACCACATGAGGAAAGTGACCATGTGAGTTAAATCACAACAAATCCTGAAGCAAACTATTTAGGCAAGTTGCACTTGGGATTCGAAAGTCTACCTGTCAGCTTCTCATCTTGACACCTCTTCGCTCGTACCTCATTGCATACTATCTATATTGCTCAGTTGCCTTGATTGTCGCTTACCCTCTTGGTAGGCTTTAGTGTTAGACATTCCTTGGAGCCAAGGCATGCGGGCCTTAGAATCACGACTTTTATCTTTCTTGATCTGAAAGCTGCGTTCATTTCAGGTAGTCGCCCATTTCCTTGGCCCTGACTCCCATTGAAGGGTGAGCCAGATAAATTCATTTCCACTTATCCAATTTCCGCTTGACAACAGCCGAAACCGAGTCCATGCTTAATTTTATCTTTTACGTGAGGTCATCACGACAAGCTGTGAGGGGATGGCAATGTAATGTACATTGCGTTTGAGTCTTATACAGCTGCCTGAATAGTTATCGGTGGTTGTGCAATGATAAGCCAGGCTAGATAAATCGCAATCAATACACAAACCTGGATGCAATCCAGTAGTGTCAAACGGCACGCAAGCACAGACTGCAAAACCAAATCGAGGTCACGGTATCTCACTGGGCGCCAGCTGCCAGCTGACACAATGACGTGAATGAAAGACATGACTGTGAATTTGCAAACTAAGGGAATCATATTGTGAGTTGTGCCAACCAATCGGGATGTACAGTCCGCAATGGACAACAAAAAAGAGTGAAGTTCTTCAAACTAGGTGGACCACTCAGAGCGTGACCCGGACAACCAAATAAGTAATGTCAGTCTCACAAATGCAAATATGCAAACAATTCAGCTTATAAATATGCGGAGCCTTTGTTTATGAAAACGAGATTTCGTGCCGGTTTTGTTTGTTTCTTTTCACTTCAGATAGTGGTGACGAACGATACCGATCTGGACCTAGGACTGACTGACTGGAGACCAAACATTGGAACAAAAATTACGCGTTACCCAACACAAGCAATTTTCGTCACGATTGGCCTTTTTCACTTTTCCTTTTCAGTTATGTCATTGTAATGGTTATGGAGGTAGATTTATCCTCAAGCGAGATTGATGGATAGAAATTTGATCAGACAGAAAACTCTGACTTAGAACATGCAGGTGACATTTTGCCACTGATCGAATACCAAAGTAAGTTGCAAGTTTTTCTTGATTAGCTGAACAGTGGTATGATTAGGATTAAAATGCGTTTTATACCTTCGAAGTGTAAAACGTTGTTTCGTGAGTGGATTGGCCCAAAGCCGTACTTCGTTCTCGTAACGAAACAAATGGATGAGGTTAATAGACTTCATTCATTGGGTAGTTGTATCTCACCGAATAGTCGTAAACCGAATAAACTGTCTTCGTTCTTATAGAAGGCTCCGTTGGCGTTCACTAATTTGTGGCACCTGTGGAGTCAGCCTGACATCCGGTTATCGATCACTGGTCTAACAAACACAACAGCGGTTTGTTATTGTTCTACGGATCTGAAACATGGCCACTGGGAACAGAACGTTTGTGAACACTTTCGGCATTTAAACATCTTTGTCTCTGTGGCATTGGTGAAATATGGCTGGTGAACTTCGCGAGTAAGTTAGAAATTAAGCCTAGGGTACGCGGTCCTAGGATTCAATCTTTAGAGGGAACACCGAAGCAGAGTAGGTTAAGATGATTAGGGCATATTTTATGCATGCACACAGAACGACCGCATCATTATGCTTTGTTCTCGGAGGCAGGCAATGGTTGGCGAATGGTTCGGAGTGGCCAGTTCATTTTCTGGGAAAAAGGAGTGAAAGCTTCAACCAGTGGACTGGCTCGTGTCGATGAAGCTGAACTATCAGGTTAGGGCGAAATACGCAAGAGGACAGTGCACTTCGAAGGGTGTTGAGCAACCAACGTGAAAGGGCTAGAAACGGAAAAGCCGGCGTGAGCTAAGGCCCGGGAAGGTTATCAGCCAACACGAACACTTACAAAACATGACGATATCCAGGATAGACTATACGGGAGTCCGCGACATCCCCCAAATGACGGTTGGAAATAGCGGGTGATATGACTCAATTCCGCAGTCAGTGTCAAACTTGCATGTAAAATCGGCTTAGTTGATCAAATTATTATTTTACAGTCAATCTTTCACTAGTCTTTATTCGTTTGCTTTTCAGGTAGGCGGTATGAGGCAGCTGCCAAAAAAGGAACATGCTAGTGCGGGGTTACTGGCTGCGCAAACCGAAATAAACTGAAATTAATAACACATAATCCAGACAAAGATTCTAAACCACTTCTTAGCATAGGAGAACAGTGCAGCACTAGCGTTTTATCCCAGGTGAATCATTTTTAGCATAAATAAATTAGACTACAAAATGAAAACTATAAAGAACTGGATTTTCTTTAAGGCAACAAAACAAACAGTTACCGATGGAAAACATGGCTAATTCTGACATGTCAATGAATGAAATCAAACGGGAACTGAAACACTCGAAGTGAACAAAATGAAGTCATTTGGATTTGGCACTGATGTGACGTTTCACGATTTCTGCTTTGGACAAGCATAGTTTTCCAGTACATTTGTCATCCGCGTACACGGGGTATCAGCTGGGATCAAATATTGTCTGTAGATTCACAAGAAATTGTATTTCTACATGTCAGTTTACCTTAATGTATGGAGTTGGTTTTTGTTACCTTTCATTATCTCTAATGATAAACAACAGGGTTGTTCGAAATTGCCGAAGCTAAACTACGTTTTCGACTAAGAGCGTGTTGGTGATACCAATCCGCAAATATAAATCACTCCTAACCTACTGGTTCAATTTGGTCATGTTACCTGCTTTCCGAATGACGGTCTATCCGACCAGTAGCTGCTTGGATGAATATACTGGTGAATCGATGAAGTGATGTGATCTGCATTTCTCCAGGTTATTCTTTTAATCTTTAGACTGCCCTCTGAATTTGTCAATCCAACAACCACTCCCTCCACGCCGGTCCTTTAACAGACGAAGCTGCTTCCTTCAGGTTTATACGTTCCTCTTCATCTTCCGCAGGTACCGCATTTCGTTAGTGTGTTTCGTACCGCGTCACTTAGTCGTTTTGTCCATCTAAACTTTACTGTCTGCTTCGTGTCTGATTGTGATATTCATCATCATGTATGCTGGTCGTTTGCAATTAAAGCAGTGTCATTGTGCAATGTGAATCTCATATTTTGGGCTGGGTCGTTACACCTTGATGATTTCTGCTACCGAGATCTCCAAATCGATCGAGAAAACGCTGTCCTGGTAGCTGCCCGGCTACCCTTAGTCGCACCACCCAACAAAACGACTATTCCACTAATTATCACTGCTTACATCGATTCTCTGTTTGGGAAAATCATTGACTTGTCATACCTACTGGATTCAGGCATTTACCGTAATGCTTTCGTCGTTGGGATGTAACGATACTGATTGAATGCTGACGTGGATGATTCCATCTTGTCCACTGATGAGTTTGACTGCTTTTACAGAATGAATTAATTGCAGAAAATCCATCGATGTAGTGGTAATCAGATATAGTAGATCTTTCTGGTGTAGAAAGTCAAAGGTGGTCTTACCCTGATCAGATAACGATACAAACTACCTGATTCTCGTTTGTTATCCGTGGTTCCCCAGTTTTAGTAACGCAATTACCAGTTATACTAATACTCCACCTTGAGTTTCTTAGTCGGCAATTAGTCTGTCTGTAGTTTTCGTCGTCCTTTTTGTTGTTCTTGTTCTGGGTAACAACCTTCATTCGGTCGTAGGAGAGTTTAACCGGACCTCTTTATTTCGATTAGCCAGATTCGGCTTCAAGGATCCATGCCCCTCAACCACTCGTGGAATTGCAAATCTTGACAGTACATTGACTACTAATGATAGATGACTTCTCTGCAGGTAGCCTAAGTACGACGAAGGCTTTGGATATGACCTACAGAGCTTGATTACTTGATACATTTTACTACTAGGAGATTGAATGTTTTCATGAAATAATTCACTATGTGATGATTCCTGATGATTCCTAACAAGGATGAAACAGCTGTGCATTTTTTCCAAGGCTTCTTTATGGTGAGTTGAGCGGTGATATCACATGGTGAATTATTTCATGAAAACGTTCAATCTCCTACTACTAAAAAAAGTACTTTGACTAATCAAGCCGATTTTTTGTCACACCCGGCCCTATTGTCCATACTAACAGTCATTGAGATAGCTGAGACCAAAAATTTATCCGCGTCTTATTTACCATGCCTTTGCTAAATCTAAGCGGGCACAGTTTCGTCTGCTCAACGTGTTTTTGCAGACATTTCGTTTGTCGAAATTTTGGCTGTATAACTCCTTCTTGGCTTTGATTTAATTTTCCGTTTTTTTTTAATTCCGTGGAACTTTTTACTTTTATTCTGCGGGAAGTTGTTGATTTTCACCAACCCCTACAAGATAATTCTACACATGGTGGGATGATGATACCCCCTTAAACGAAGTGACTATTCCCATCGAAATAACCAGTTAACAAGGTCGGTAAGACCGAAATTGTGAATGGTCTGACTGACCTGAGCTAAACGAGGTCAGGTGCATCCAAGGTGTCTTTCTAAGTAGTCGGTATGCAGTAGTTTTATGGAAGATGATTTGGATGCTTTGAAGCCGGAAGGAAGGATTGTCTTTTTGTTCGTTCAGCATCTATATCATCTGCAGTGCATTCACCAGAAATGTTACATTTCATCCTCTGCCATAGTGCTCCACTGATATCGAATCTGTTCGATACGGAACAGGACTCTAAATTGCTTAAAACTGCCGAGACTGCAGTCAAGTTTGGACTAGATGCCTCATGTACATGTATCCTTACTTATGGTTCCCATGCACTGTGTGAAGTGTCAGACATTATTATTTAACTTTTTTGTATTCATGTTCCATTCCGGCTGGCTGATATGCAACAGCAATTGCCTCGGTCCATAAGAAGACAAAACCTACCACCATCTCAAAACAATCCCACGGCTTTTTTGGAACTGTCGCTGTAAGCGACTACCTGTTAAAGTATACTGTGACTCTCTAATGACCAATTCCAATTTATTTACGAACCTCAAAGGAACATCCTTGGTGAGACATCTTATTTAGCGCACTGTGGTTGCCAGTCACCGAAGAACTTCGCAAAGTCCGTTTGAAGCCCTGTAGAAGACATTAGAAGTGCGACCCCGAACTTGTCTTCTACCTGGCTACGATACCGCGGCTGACTAAGCCTCTCAATCGACAGAACAGTGAAGACCTGAGCCAACAATCGGATGGGAGAATTGCATTGTATACATCGTGGCAACGATGCAGCATCGATGCGACAATGCACAAGATTGCAAATCACAGCAGAGGGGTGCCGTGTCGTCGAAGCGATTCGAAAGCGAAGACTTTGGAAAAGAGCAGCACGAGCGGAAACCTACAGATATCACGTGGCCTAAAACAAACGTAACCTAACAAATATCACAAAATTGACACCAAAGTAGGTCTTAGAGAAAATGGTGTTCGAAAATAATCGATTTCCTTCGAAAGTTTGATGCCTCAACAGCCTTCTCTTCAATTATTCTTTCCCTTTAGATTCCATTCCTAAGTCACTCTAAACCGTCTACCTTTTGAATCCCACTTCACTTCTTACCACTGTTTACTGACTACTTAGTGGAAGTTTGCAAAACACATGATTTAGAGGAAAACAGTGCAAATTTTGTGCACATAATTTTGGTATCCTTCAAGGCGTTAATCTTTCACTCGTTCTGTTCTCCTCTTATGTGAACAATCTCTCTAGCAGCTCACCAGGTTCTGTGAGCAAGTATTCGGACGATGTTTCTACTTGTCACTCTTATCAACTGACGAGAAACCAGACGACTTCTCTTTGACTCTTCAAGATATTGTAGATTTATCAGAACAGGGTGATCTTTCACTTCACCCACCAAGCGTTCAAGATGAATTTTCATTGTGTTTCGGTCTGTTTTCCCTAACGATCGTGATATTCTTTGTATTTTGTTCTTCCCAGAATTCAACCCCGTTAAGTGCATCAAGGACTCTCTGCCACTGTGTCCAAACCATTGTGTCTCTCTTTTCGATTCCGAGAGCTCATATAGTTCAGTGTTAATTCCAATGCTATTTCTACATTTCTATCTCAGTGCATCTTACCAGTCTTGTCCTGTAAGCTCACCTGAACTATTGGAGAGAAAGACTAAACATATTTTTAATGGTGTCCATTTGGTTAGTCCTATCTCGTCAATCTTTTTATCTGATTTGACGAAAGACACATGCACCCTACACACATATGCATGCGACAACTGAACGTTCAGGATGCTCGTTAACCATTCTCACTCCTTACATGATGATCTATCCAAGTGTCCTTCTGACCTCAGAACTATCATTTTCTGTATCAGACCTTCCAGAATTAACCTCTCCAAAACTTTCTCACTCCTCGCCTCGGTCGAGTACCGGTAAAAAAAGATGTGTTCACTGTCTAGCTGCGGAACAAACTTCTCTTCTCTGACTTATTATTGTTGATGCACACATTCTGTCGCTAATAATGTAGCCAGATGGTAGAGACCTTTCGCTTCTATTCTATTAACAATGAAATACCAACTTGTGCTCGTGCGAGACTAACAATACAACTCAATACTGCACAATATCACTACAATGACCAATTTTCTACAAATCTTACTATTCGTTCCCACTTCCATTGACGAGTATTCTGTCCCGTCTTGGATCCAAATTTTCCCTCTTCTTTCAGTTCACAAAGGCTCAATGCCACAAAGCCTTATCAAAACTCCTGTGTATCACTTCATCTACTTAAACGGTCTGATATTTGGACAGGATGATGCGTTCCCTGCTCCGACTGCACTCCAACTCCCGGTAGCAGTGTTAGAATTCTCTTCTTGAATACTCTTTCAGAAGAACCGCCAAATGCAGATCATTCTCTGAACCATCTACTACACTGACTATGTGTAGTATTGTCCGGACTAGCATTTCAACTGCTCCAACCCGGAATTGAGAAATCAGGACCAGTGGGATGACCTCAGAAACTGAATATCATTATATATATTTATTTATATAATATTTTCGAAAAAAATTTCACCGGCCGGGTGGGATCCTCTAAGGCAACCTCTACCTCGGTTTACGCAGCCGAATAGTTCAACGCCCATGGCGCAATCGAGGTTTTGATGGAAAGTTAATGACTTAGAGAAAGAGTCTGGGGAGTCGAGAAGCACGATGAACCCTGCACTCTTCTCTCTTCCGCTCGTTTAGTTCCCTCTTTTGCGCGGTTTCCATGACACTAAATATGTGGATACAGATTATGCAAATTATTGTGAGAAGTCTACGTGCAGCTCACGAGGCACAGTCCGCTACACGTTCACTGTCGTTTGCAACCACAGTTAACCAATCAGAAAGAGGACATTTCACGGCAGTCACTGATCCAACTGTATTTCTCTCCAGGATATATATATATATATATATATATATATATATATATGAGTGTCGTGTGAATGATCTCTGACGGGATTTCCAGCTGTCGGGACTTCTTGCTGGCATCACTTGCATAATCGAGGTATCGGAGTAATTCCAGTACGTGTTAGTGATCTAGGTCCATGTGTCGTGACAATCGGTCATAGTTAGTGTCATTATTTCGAGTGGAATTGTTACAAACATGTGTCACTTTCAATCTTTGGCCCAGTGGCAGCTGCCTAATTTTTATGCTCCTAGTTCATCGATTGTCATTATTCTGTTTGAGTGGTTGACAGCTGCTGGCGGCCCTGAAGCTTCGTCACTTAGTCTGAATGCGAACTAATCACGCGATCACTATGGTTTACTTCACCGCTGCCTCATTCCTGTCACCAGACTGACTTCCAGATGGAGGAGCGATTCGACATACGAATTTTTAATTTTGTCAAAACTGTCGGAAATCAACCCTAGTTAATTAGGACTTGTCTAGAAGAGAAAAATTCTAATATCTTATGCCAGTCACAGCGGATATGTGATCGGTCTACTATCCTCGTCGAGGTCACGGTGTGGAAATCACTTTTGAAGAAATCGTCAGAACTAAATGGATCTTTATGTGTTCACGATGCCTGTAATCGAAATTTGCTTGTCAATTGTAGATGCTTCCTCGTCAAACCATTTTTTTCTTACATTTTTATGTGGGTGACATAAATCACAACATGAAGCAATTTTTATTGATACCCATTGACCTCACTAATGGAGCAATTCGTTCGTTATGCATGAGGTGCTATTTACACCGAAATATAACAAATAAAGCTGCCTTACCCATTCTCAGCGTCACTGTTATCAAAGCAGACTTCACAGACAATCTAACTGACATTGAATTGCCGGACGATCAAATATTCCGTTACGCTCAGAATGCGAAATTCTCTAACAAACATGACAGGGGCTAACGCTTGCATTCACGGTCTTCGGTGGTCAATTACTCTTGATCAGCAGTTTTCAGCACATTGGAGGCCTGAGTACAGTTAATGGTGGTTCCGAGGAAGTAAACTGTGTCGAGAACAGGAGAAGGAGCTTTCAGTTAATGATACCAATGGTATCCCCGTGCCATTTGTCTTTCACATAACGTGCACTGTGGATTGAAGAGTCCATTGCTCCCACCAGGAGGTACATATTTTCGTCTTGGTTGCTGACGAGGTTAGTACTGTTTACTAAATATTAACTTTGAACTATTCTGTGTGGAGAATCCTCTTCGGTCGTATTACTTAACGAAGTCTCAGGCACACGATCGTCTATTATTAACTAACGTCAATTTGTGACATTAGTTCCTACGACGATAAACATTCCCATGACTTGTAAAGTCTTACTTTTTAGGTCACGTGGCGTGATCTCTGAGTCTTAAGTATGCTTGGTGGCCTTTGGTGTTTGACCGTCGAGTTTACAGAGTCGATGCTCAAAAGTTACGGTAATACTGAATGAATCGGGTTCATTATGTTTTGGCTTGCAATAGTTTCCCTTTGATTCATATCATCTCTGGACCATTCTTTAGAAATAATCATTCGTGGTCCACTTTCCGGTTCTACTTCTGAACTCATTGAATAAGACTAGAAACAATCACACGCGGTCGTTAAATTTCTACAAACAAATGAAGTAGAGGAAAGTCAGCCTCTATACGAGCTAAGAATCATTCTTCCCGCATTCCCGGTTCATGTTTTAGATCAAAATATTGATAGATGCGAACTTTTAATTGTCCCTACCGACTAAGCGTCAAAATATCGGGCCCACTATATCCACTTATTCTGGCTTCATGCTAACCTGATTTCCTATTAATGGTTCGTTTTGTATACTCCAATGCTTATGCCACGGAATAGAAGAAAAATATAGCACGACAGGTCTTTTGTAAAAACGTTTGAACCCTGGCGCAGCAGTCACGTGAAGCAGCTCCAAAAATAGATTTATACTGGGAAAGAATCAAGATCCATGTTTATCAATTCATTAAGAATTCCTGACTAATATTTGTATTCTCCATACTCTAAAGAAGCAGGTAGGTTGGACATCCACTTTTTTGGAGCACACTATCTAGCCCTTGCAAACCATCCTAAGTGGGGAACCAAGTGAGTTTCTAAATGGGTTGATCTATTTTCGGCCTCTTTCATTCCACCCCTTCGCAAGAGAGCCGTTTTCACAATAGTAACGGTAATCCTCTTACTGCCTTCAACTAGAAAACAAGATCTTCTGATCTTTTTACTTTTACTTCCTTTACTGATAAAATGACACTGCACATCATTTTCTGAAAGAGGACTAAGGCCAACAGATGGTTGCCAAATGGGGAAGTTTAGCCATGGCGGGATGATTCGAATCCGATAGCATCACGCCCAAGCGAAATGACTTTAACCCCCCCCCCCGACCACCGACGGTCCAAGACCAGTTTAAGTCTACCGAATAAGCACATCACTAACGGGACAGGAATAGTAGCCGGGACATCTGAGTCGAAGTTAAGCGGCATTAATTGATCAGCTATCCCAGTGAAACGGAATAACGGCCATCACCCCTAATCTGAAAATGGGAATAATGTGGTAGCTTGTGGTCTAAATGAGTGATTTTTGCTTCGGATAGGACCTGTAAATATCACCATTTTGAATGACAGCCAGAGGCTCGAAATCCCTGGGACAACTGCGAATATACGCTCCAAATTAATTAATCTGGCCAAAAACAACTGATGATAGCATGTGTTCGATGGTCCCAGCTGACAATAAGAAAGATTGGAGTAGCCACTGTTAAACTTGCGTATTGAACATAGGTATTACAAGACGGGGTGTGAATAACGATTTTGAAACCATCTGTTCTCCCCGTTCCTCTTCGGTGCATCACCGCTTTCATTCTGTGTAGAACAGATTGGTAGCGAAGTGGCCTGTAGCACGTTGCGGGCCCGCCTGACGCCTCTGTCACACTGGAAGTTCGATCTAATTTGAGTGGTACCCAATAGTGTTATCGTGAGGTGCCGGGACAATTCCAACTTTTCGTACTGTGCTGTGTATCTTTTGGAGCATTCGGCAGTAAAAACCAAAACTAGGGTACACCGGAAAAAGCGAGAAAACGGATGATCCCAAAAGTCCCTGCGCGATATGCTAGTGAATTAAACACATGAATCTATAAATTACTCTTGAGGTATGCCAGTATCGAACCCAGCAAAACTACTCGACAATCATCTGACCACGTTGACTGGATAAAGATATCTTGCACATTTTGCTCTGGATGCCTGAGCAAATGAGTGCACACACTGGCGCACGTGTGACCGACTTTCTACCAAGGTCATGCTGACTCACGTGTTCACGTGCTCATCCCCTCCCCCATGCCGCCTGTGTTAAGGAAATAGGGGACGAATGCAAACTACACCAATGCCATTTGAACAAATGATAGTCCAATTCAAGGAGGTCAATCAGTGGTCTTCTATTTCTGGCTCGTATCGATGTTGCTCATCTGAGCTGTTGAGTGCTTGTGGTGCACTTAAGTGAGACAAAACTGCAGTCACTAAGTCGGCACGCCACGCGTAAACAATAAGGTACAACCAATCGGGATGGACGAAAAGCCTGAGATGGCCAAACGGATGCTTTCCTCACTATTCCGTCAGTTGACTCACCCCCCCCCCCGTTATAGCAGCTGACTGAAATTGTTTGTTTATTTGTGCCTGCGTCTATATGAGTGCTCGCATACACAAACCTAAACGAGGTAACAACTACCGGTTGATTAATACAAACCCAGGAGACTGCTGGTGAGATATTCACAAGGCAAAAGAGAAAAGAGATTGCCAAAGAAGGAACTGTAGTAGGGTTAACAATTTCAGTTGGATGCACGCGCATTCATGTGGTGTGGCGTCGCTTGCACGCACAAATTTCGAGACATCCTAGATTCGGCTTTTTGTCACAGTTTAGTGCCATTCTAATCAGAAAAATACGCTGGGCACAAAATCAAATCACCTAGCATGCTATTGAAAGACTCACCTCTTTTTCTTGCTGTCTAAGAGCCACGAAGATTAAGAAATTACCAGGTTTGCCGGTACGGTTCAGCTCAATTCAACAAGTTCAGCTATGGGCAAGGTTAACTCGAATTAGCTGTTCAGAAACCCAAGTATTTTTGATCGGACTGACTTTCGACAGTGATGTAAAGACGGAGCCAAAGTGAGAATAGATATAAAACAATGAAAATTATCATACAAGAATGGAAAACGATGAAACAAGATAGAGAAGTGATCTGGCACGGTTGGGAAACGATGCAAAATAATACCTGCTAGAGTTGATCGTAGTAACACATAGGTAAAATTGAGAAAACCTTGAAGTCTGCTCATTCCAATTCCTTCGACTTACAAGATTGCAGCTTTTTCATCCTTATGGTTGCATTGAATTCAAACTGCAGTGACTCAGTTTCTAAAGTGAAATAAGACGGAAAAATACTCAGATATTTACCAATGAAACTTTGTGAAAAGGTACCCCATTCTGTTTTTGTCATTGCTCAAAAGTCATCGGATCATCCTTGTAAATGACCATCACCGTGTGGATAGAATGTCTCCGGGAAGTTATAATGCTGCTGCTTGAAATAACAATATGGAATTCTATCGATAGCAATAAAGTACTGATACAAGCTATCAGTGTTAGCTTGAAACAACTCTGACACGAACTACACAAGTAAAGACAAGGAAAAAGGTTGTAGTAACTGGAAGACATGATGGGGTTCAGTTCCAGATCGCAAGTTTGCATATAAAATAGAGAGAATCGTCACCGGTGAAATAATTTCGGGTCAGTGACACTTGTGACCTGTTCGTACTTCTGGTTCGTGTGTCACCATAGTTCCGGTTATGGTTGTGCTCCCAGGCTGCGACAAAGGAGTAATACTGCATCTTGTTCCTCACTGTCCTCTTCTAACAGATCTAACTCTGCACCAGAAAAATGGCGCATAAAAAGCATGATACACCGTTCGACAAGTGTAGTCTGTACTGTACTAGTTATGTAAAGAACCACACGTGTACACGGAAAGTATAACACTGCAGATTTTTCCATTGTTGGGTGCCGCGTGATCACACTATAGTTCTTTTGCAATTTGAGGGACAAATACAGCCTTGAACAAAGTTTAACACCCAAACATCATCTTTTTGATTGTTACATTGGGATACTTTGTTCGTAAACTTTTCTACACAGTTCCTAATGTATACGGGACATTGATTTAGAATCAGACAAAATGCATCGGTGAATTTTGTGTTCTAAGTGAGACCATTTGGGTTCGTTCATCCATACATTCAAACATTATTGTGGTTTTCGTGAGGTGTCGATCACTGAGCTTCTTGCTTAGAACGCAAACGCTTCATCGTAAGTCGAGGTGTGACATCGTCAGCGCGTGTGCGTGTACGTGTAAATGAGATGTTGTCACTTCGACGGGCGATGAAACGTTTGCCCCCTTGACACCAAACGCAGCGATCAAAAAAACTCCCGGAAAGCAGCAAACTAAGCCACGACCTGTTTCATAACGCAAAAAAACAGGAAAGACTTCTCCAAAGTCGGTAATCGATCCTGACCCTCATTCCCAATAAATCTGGTGAGAAAAACAAAGTCGAACAGACACGAAAACTCGTTTATTATTCAAAATCAAATAGCTCATAGCTTATATTGGTTTTTCACAATCAACACTAACTCATTCATTCTTCTGTTGGACGATTCGGTCCATCAGCATTCATCGTCTTCCTCATGCGGCGTTTTCGTTCAGATTATCGATTGGCTTAGTGGGTGTGATGTCACGGCATCTGTGTTTATCTGTGACCCGG
This sequence comes from Fasciolopsis buskii, assembly GCA_008360955.1. Taxonomy (NCBI): domain Eukaryota; kingdom Metazoa; phylum Platyhelminthes; class Trematoda; order Plagiorchiida; family Fasciolidae; genus Fasciolopsis; species Fasciolopsis buskii. The sequence goes on along the minus strand of LUCM01005575.1, from coordinate 523,141 downwards.
GTAACGGTTGTGACGAGTCAATGACCACTACCTTTGGACGACCAACACAGATTTTCATAATCACAGATAGTAATTGGTGCGTGATCAAGCTTGTATTCTAGGAGCTAGGAATGAAACAGAATGCGAAAATTCAAATTCATGATCACGAGTTTGAATTGGCGCTTGCGATTACTCCCATCTCCCAACGATTTAATCAACACAAATTTTCAGATTCGAACTGCATTCGGAGGGATCAGTGGGAAAGAAATCTTGTCCAGCCTTTACGGACAAGCGATGAGATCAATTTTTCCTTGGTTTGAATAAGGTCTAACGAGTCCTCAAAATACTAAGTAGGTGTGTTACCCTATGCTCATTCATTTGTTCATTTATTTCTTCAAAATTCACGTCAAACGATGTTTTAATTTCTTCTCAAATTCACTGGGCATTCCAACTAACGGTGGATCATATAACGTAGAACGAAAATTCATGTACGTCAGAATCAAGCATTAGTTGTTAAAATCTCGCTCTCATCAGGCCTCACGTGACCGTTTAACTTTTCAGTAGGCTCTACAACTATCGTTCAAGCCACCATTTATGCGGACTTACACATGATTAGCCTTTGTCCTGTGGCATTACTGGTCCAGTTGCGCTCTGACCTTTGCATTTCAATGAATTGCATAACCTTTTCCTTTAGGATCAATTAGGCGGGATTCCCCGGTACGGTGTAACCAGCACAAGACTGATAAACCACGTGAATAGATTAAAACTCAAAATAAAGTTTTGGTTACCACGCCATATATGGCTGGCCATCAAACGGAAGCGCGGCTATGGCAGCAGTCTGACCACTGGAAAGACTTTTTACGGAGAGAAAAGGTTTAGTTATTCCGAAAAGAGTTTCCACCTAATGCCCAAAATTTCCGTATAATCATTTTCTATCGCTCTCTCTCTCACAGGCTGTTGTCCCGATCGTTTTGGATCCTTGATATCAGCCAACTGATGTACTTTTTTCCCTCTACCTGAAAGTATAGCATTTAAAGTAAAACTGCAACTTTATTATCCATTGAGTAATCCGAAGAAATCGGTAAGGGTACTGGTAACGAGATATTCGCGCTTTTTCAATCCCGAGCTGCATGGCGACCAGTCTCGTCGGGATATAAGCTCGTAAATCCCCTAAAAGATGTGAGGTGTTTGGATGCATTTAAGTTTTTCAATTTGATCACACAGTTTTATCCGTACAGGATGTTCTGTTCAACGACTGAATAAATTCTGGGAGTCAAATGATGAAATCTGTGCTTCAGTAAAATACATAATCCCCTTTGTCAAATCATCCCAAGGAAGTAAAAACCAAGCAAATATCAGTGATTTGTCGCATGCCGGAACTTTTTCGATAGTTTTCTACTGGAAAATTGAAATCGGTCCAGGAAAAGAAGAAAACTGTTATCATAATTTGGTAAATGCATTGTTATTCTCAAATGCAAATTCAGTCCTCCTTTGTGAGTTCTCTGCGATAGGCGGTCTTGTGATCATGCTTTCTTTTCATTTGCACAAGCTTCCTTTGCTTGGTACAGTCTCCCAGTTCGAGATAAATAGACCATTCCTGGTGGTATCTGACTTTTCTTTTCGCGAATATCGGTTCGCTAATACCAAGCCCCAGGTTTGTGTGCACAGTTGGAACGAGCACCATCTAGTTAGAGACCCGTAACTAATGATTCAGTGAACGGCACCCTTCATTTGTTCATCATTCTTCATCAGCATACTGCCCTATTCAACACTGGAAAAAAACTGTGTCTCTTTGAGAAGAATTCCAAATATACTGGCGTATCATCCACTCGAAGAGAACCATTTAGTGGTGCCTATTCCACAGTGACACAATTGGCAACCTAACGGATTCTAAGCCTGGTTTATTTAGCACAATTTCCAAATTGAGGATTCGGTTTACGAAAGGCATTTTCACTTTTCATGTGGCCGCGCATACACCATCGGCCAACGAAATACTTCTCAGGTAGTTCCGTCTGGTAAATTTGACATTTTTGTTTGATTTACGACAAACTTGATTAGGTTACGGCGAAATTGGACTGAGGATCAAACCAGGAGTCCTGGAATGCATCGTTCCGGAGAGGCCGGTGTAGAAATTGGGGTAAATTCAATCAAAACAGTTAGTGAATCACTGAAATGCTCAAGACCTGTTCATTCGCCTTGCTTTTTGATAGACAGACCAACAGGTAGCAGGTGACATCGAAACTTTTGGATGGATAAACTTAAACTGTTCTAATATCAGGACAAACTGTTCAAAGTTGATGAAAGTCCCGCCAGAGGGCCCAACTACAAACGGTGTTTAAGTATTTGCAAGTCTGGTTAGCAATGCACACGTGGCTGCCTTGATTTGTAGATGCTAACCGATTTGTACCAGACAGTCACGAATAACGTAGAAGCGAATTTCGTCCATCGCTGCAAATGTTAAGAAAGACGATGAGAAAGCTTGATTAGCCTATCAAAAGGCCACCAAGTGACCTCATTTAATGATCAGTACAAGTGGCTTTAGGTGGATCGAGCATTTCGCTCGTGTACATAGAGTTATGTACAGCAACCTGGTCATTCGAACGTACCACTTGTAAGGGTAGCGATCATTGAATCGTCACAACCGTTACCCGGGTCACAGATAAACATAGATGCCGTGACATCACACCCACTAAGCCAATCGATAATCTGAACGAAAAAGCCGCATGAGGAAGACGATGAATGCTGATGGACCGAATCGTCCAACAGAAGAATGAATGAGTTAGTGTTGATTGTGAAAAACCAATATAAGCTATGAGCTATTTGATTTTGAATAATAAACGGCTTTCGTGTCTGCTCGACTTCGTTACTCTCACAAAAATTAATGGGAATGGGTGACAGCGGTCCAGTGGTAGAATCGACTGAAGATTTCCGCGACGAAGTAGAGCAGACATCGCACTTACTCCTGGTTACAAAACATTACTAGGCTTTAAATTAATAACTCAGGTTTTGACTAAATACGGTGAGATTTGGTGACTAAATATATGTTTCAACTTTGAAGGAGAAACGCGATTCAATTTCATCCGGAAAAGAACCTGCAGCTTTGGTGGGATTACATTAGGTTCTTCAAAAACAGGTGTTCGTTTTTGTTAATCAGCATGCATTCATTTAATTAATTTAAACAACTGTTGTTTAAATCTAGGCGCGTCTGGGATCCAGACTGTCACTTTTTTCGTTAGATAGACTATTAAGTCCTGGGCTTCAGATTCTCGTCCGGGATAGGGATTCGATTGGATTATTATCAAAGGGCTGAAACAGCGTGTTGTAATGGCATTGCGCTGTTGTTAGGGGCTAACTGCTTCATAAAATCCACCTGTAATCATTTGTAAAATGACAAATTTTCAGACATTTCGGCCTGTTTTACGCGAATCACTTGCAATAACACTCCCATTGGGATTGTCGACACGTGGACAAATGGCTCCGAATCCGATGAGTACAAATAAAGACGGAAAAAACCTCATAAGCTGGAAGTCACGACGGGAGATAGTTGGAAAGCACTCGCGAAATGCCTCGGAAAATGTGGAGTCGCTGAATTTTCTGGGTCACCACAATTTACAAATGCATACGACAGCGAAGGTTTAACCTGCTGTGTCATTTTAGTACTTTAAAGGAAGATGGCGTCATGGCAAATATTGTTGCATTACGCTTCAAACGTTGAATGACAATAGCTAGGTTTTCGACAAATGGCCCACCTTTCCGGGCACGTTTTTAGCTCTCCCACCTGTCCGGACCATCATATGTATTGTAATCCCATAGATATAGTCTTTACACAAACTCTATCCCAGACCATTCAAATGCATTGAGAACTGAAGCAAAATTGAAGTCACTTATCAGCTGTGTACGCGTAAGAAGCTAGGGGTGATTGCAAATCAACCTAGACTGAATTAACCGTTGTATTGTTGTCCGCAATTTCGTTTCGCCAGTCCTAGTTACGAGCGGCATTACGGACACGCGGATTGTGAAGTTTGTATGAACTCGTGCAATTTGGAATCATTAAATATCCATTCTAATGCTCGAGAAGTGGAGGACTAATTTGACATTTGAGACTAGGTGCTTCACACGCAAAATAGTGGACTTTGGAATAAAGAAAGCTTACGTTCTAGCTTTTATTGGCAAAATTGCGTGTTTTTTGATCAAAAAGTTAACGTTCTGCAAAAATCTTATTTCCATATCTTTCTGTTGGTTGAAGCATTTGATAAAACAGTTTTCTACTTGTAAATTTGGATGCAACAGAAACAGAAAAATTTCCCCCCTGATGCGGAATCTGAACCATTCTATGTTAGAGAATTCCGTTTATAATTGCCGGCACGCACTTTCAGGTGCGATCTCGGTGATCAGCTGAGTGTGAAGTTACAAGACCGACTTATCGCTGTAACTGATTGTTCTAATTTGAAGCAGCACCTTTGCCAACTTCACGATTGCACGATTTGATTAACAAGGTCATTGTGTGAACAGTACCAAGATGTCCAAGCTGTAGTTAATTTGGAATCCCAATTGCTGATGGACGTCAGAAAATTTGCGCACACTTCCTGCTGTAGGAAAACACACAGTTATGAGGAAACGGGAAAAGCGAATCTTCGAATGTTCATCGGCACGATTCTCAGCGATCTAAGCAAAGGAAAACATGTGAGTCATGCGGGTAAAGATATTTCAAACTAAAAGAATCAATTTTGAAACGTCAAATGTCATAAATGTGCTAAGGTGGTTCGAATTCATTCTGTTTGTAGGACCAAGCAAGCAACCTTGGCGATGAGGACGATTTATCCGCTGTAATTTGACCTTTTCATCCTCAAGATCACTTCACCTGTGCATTTTTGCAATGCGAAGGACAACTAGTCTCTCACCCGAACCTTAGTTCAAAATACACAATCAAAAACGCACAGACAACTAAACATCCCCTGGTATGTAAACGTTTCCTCAGTCATTTGATTGTAAAACTTGCTTTGAGGAAGACTAACCACGGTAGTCGAAACGTTGGCGAATTACATCTAACATCAATGCTGTGTCATTAACATTATATCATTCAAAATAAAAACAGACGGAAACGTGCATTTTGCATGGGCTCTTGTAATATAAAGTAGTTCACTTCTGACAGTCTATTTGAACATCGGTTGTTCTCGTCAAACCTTATTCCACTATTATTTTGGTTAAAGTTATCACTGGTTATGGACCGCCTGGGCTAGGAGCTCGTGAACTGTTTCTCACGGATGATCAGTTGAGTTCCACTATTTGCACGTTTCTCGTAATCACATCCAAAGTTCCATAGTGGATTTAAATGCCGTGGGCAGCATGCGTTTTTCATTTTCTTTTTTTGTCCGATTCTCATCAGTCCCAACATAGCCATCTAAGTCTCGACTACTCGAAAGTGTCCGGTGGTATAAATATGACTCCAGTAGACCTGCAGGTATCCTGGTTATCCATCTCCAGGTCTTCGCGAGCCAGCACAGAATGCATTCAATGATTTAGCTTCCAAAAGGATACCCACTCCGGTGAGTTCTTCGATCGAGGCGAAATCCGGCAAGATTTCACTAAAAAGGGATGGGAAGACCCCCACGATTTGCGACATGTGTCGTATTACTCTGAACAAATATCCGAAACTATCAGCATACGTCACTAATTTCGTGGTCCTAATTTCTTCGCAAAACTTGATTTGAAATGTGCCCTTTTACAGATTCCATCTGGTGGACCATTGTGGGCACTTGAAATTAGCAACACACTTTTTGGATTATTTCATTACAATTTTTTTTACTTTTTGGCCTTAGTGTATCACCCACCGATTTCCAAAATGCTATTAATTTCAACACTTCTGGCATTCAGAGTGTTGTTACATGCCACAAAGATACTATGGTTCACGGTTTCTTGCACAGTGTGGTCATTAATCCCAACGAACGTACCTTTGGTGCTTGGGATCTTGGGCTGATGATCCCGGTTTCCGACCTGATCCCACTTGTTTTTCTTCAAACTCCCATACGCCTTCACCGAAATATCTCACCTAACTTTTGTTACTTTGATTGCTCCAGTGCTACTATTCTTGGTTTTTATAGCCAAGGTGATTTTCTGTCCTATGTGTTTTACACCGGCTCTTTGTCGGACCGCTGTACACGAAACCGCTCTTCGAAGTTTGTTGAATTGCCTTTCTACAAACGTTGTTTTACGCGCATTTCCCTTTAATCACAAATACATTACGGCTACCTCAACTACGGGCATCGCACCTGTCTTTTAACGAGACAGTCATCCGATGCTTTGCATTTCTCAAAGACTCGGACTTGCAGAACGTAGATAGCCTCAAAAATAGCTAAAGTTCCTGGATGTACATTGTTCATTTATCTGTTTACACAAATACCCGTCTCAGACATTTCACATTTTTGACTCATTACGACGCTCTCAAATTCCTAAATGATTCTCAAGTTTCGTTGGCAAAATCCTCTGTGGTTCATGCGTGAAACATTTCATATTCTTACAATGTCTAACATCACAACGGTATTTCCATTCACCATACGGATTATTTATCATTTAATGAACTCTCTGAGAAAAAACTCTTAGTGATTAACTTATTAACGCAAATCCTACCCGTGAATCGATCAGGTTTCATCACGCTATTTTGTTTTCAAAACGGATGGACAAAGCAAGTCAAACGTTGAGTAATTAGTTTTATGAGCGTCGTCAAGAGATCTCGATATTTTATGGTGGACTACTGTGTTTTGACAATCACATTGCCATTCCTTCTTCCTCGAGGTCAACTTATCTGGTTGATTCGCACTAAAGACTTCTTGATGTAGAAATAACAAATTCCGGGGCCTAGATTACTCGACGGTTACCTGAAACCATTACTTGTTTAGGCTATATTACCATGTGACGCGGTGCTTGCATATATAAAGTTTATTCCCAGTCTTCCAAATGGACTCAGCTGTCTTTAACGTCCGGAATCCTGACCACTAGTTCATGCCCACTATTGCAGGCCACTAATGAACAAAAGTTAATCCATGATTATGACTGATTTCTTTCCTAAATGTTCCGAAGTTTACTTCACTACAAGTGGGAGTTCTGAATTTACGATTGTTGCGTTTCGGATGACCTTTATCCGATAAGGATCTACATAAGTTCGGGTGACTGATGCCATTCCAATGTTCTTGGGGTGACAGATTGATTGAAATCTGTGGATTGCCGTCCCGTGCTAACTCCTCCACGTCATCCTCAGTCTAAGGAATTGGCTGAAATATTCATCAAAACCTCGGAGAGTGTTACACGATTGTTCGATACAGAAACGGTTCTTGGTCCCGAAAGGCACATGGACAAATTTCTCCAGCAGTTTCGCATTTCTCTGCATCATATATCCGTAACAGTCCAGCGAAGTCGTTTAAAGGTCAGTCCATAGGTACTAATCCGCTGCATTTAGAATTGTGAAAAATGATCCACCACTGGGGAAATGATTTACTACCCCCTAAAGACGTAGTTCTCAATCATCCAGGGAAATGCGTGTGTCAAAATCTTGATGTAGATGATGATTAAATTGCTTTCAATCTGGATATTTCCAATCCTGTAATTGAGCTAACTGAATCTGAAATTTCCGCTTCTATTTCAGCAGGAAACTATCTGATTCATTCCGTAAGCAGCAAAAGCAACCAAAGTGCAGAAATCCGAAGGAATGCGCGGTAAAACTGAACAAAATCACAGATATTTTGGGTTTCATTCATGCTACTGAGGATGTGGCCGTTGCAACCTAAGTGTGAACACGACTGCTTGATTGTTTTAAAAACTGTTTGTGCGTAGATATTCTGCTGAGTGCAATTTGAATTGCAGTCTCTGATTTTGTCTTCTGTTCCTTACATGATTCCTAGATCTAGCTAGTATTACAAACAGTTGAGCTGCAGCGTTTGCAAATTCTCAACCCTATTGCTAATTAAAAGAAGAACTACGGGTAAAAACCCGTGAGAAATTTGTAGCAGGTATCATGGATGATTCGTCTCACTCTCTATATGAGGACCTATCCAAATGCCACTTCAACCCAAGATTTGATCTGATTTCTGTAAACAAATGCCTGGCCGTTGCTCAGCTATGCAGCAAACTTCTCTGATTCACATGGTATTGGTTTACGCACACGCTTTCACTATTATCATTGTTTCATCAAGACGGGTACAAATATTTTAACGGCTGAAATTTCAATTCAATTTTTCAAAATTAGAAGGACCCAAATGCCAGACATTTGGTGTGTTTGTGTAACCGTGGCTGGTTCCCCGTTGTAAACAAACGAAACACAGCAAATCCTGTCTCATCTGGATTGTTAGGAATTTGTATTTGCAATGCACATCCACCGTCCCTAGACGAGCATTTAACCATGTGTCGGCTGACAAACGGTTGTTGATTGCACAACGCATGCGAAGATGACTTTACCGATCTTCTTAGGCGACAGCTCTCGTGACCTGTTTGAGTAGCTTCTGAACTTATCGTACTTACTCCAATTTAAGGAATTTCATAATCTGTGGATTGTATGCGCCCACGAATCATGGTTCCGTGATACCATGGGTTGTCCACTTATTGGTTTAAATGAATTCGCTTGTTTTAGACATGATGGAGGCGTTACTGAAAGAAACTCTGGGTTAGTATGGAGAGTCAGAAGTATTTTTTTTAAGCATTCATTAACAGATTGCTAATAGTCTGTCACTCTAAATTTCTTCTTTTTTTCTTTTATTGTTGTCATCATGCATACACTGTACATTGTGAAGCACCGGTTCACTTCATCACAGTTTTCGCTGGTTATCACCCAATCTGTTACTGATTGCTTGCGCATAGTTACTGGAGAATTTAACCACACCACTTTATACACCTTCTGTCTTACTTCAGCAGCCATTGCTTAGTTTGTCACTAGAAGGTTCTCTGCACTAAATCGCATGATCACCGACCGTTCCGTCGTATTTTCCTCAAAAAATCCCCCTTTTAGGTAAGAGCCATCCCGATCTGATGCTGGTCAGATCCAAGATCTTATCACTTTTAAAGCAATTTGTTATTCAGCCCAAACACATCACTTTCCGACGGTCCAACGTTTCCCCGGATAATGCTTTTCTACTGACCAAATTAAGTGAAATAGTCCTTCGCTGCTCTCCGATTTTTGCAAGTCGGCCTAACAGTGTTACAGTTTTGCCTGGCTCTGCAAACCACATTTTGCCATATGTCGCCTAGAAATCACTGCTTCTGCAGCACGACGGAGTATCCATGCCGTTTTCCAAGCACATCAGTCGTGAAGAGACTTGCTTTGAAACGCGGTAACACGACTGGAATGAAGCAACTTCCGTCACCCTCAACATCTAAATTGAGACGTCTGGATTCCATTTGATCCACGTAGATTTTGGAAAGCATGACTCCAAAATACTGGGGTATGGAATTAAATTACCTTTTCTTTTGTAGACACTGAACAGCTGAATACTACATTCACCCCTTTCTTGACTGATGATCCCACCGATACTATCGTTCCGCAGTCATCGAGCATTCTTTATTTCAGTTAATCACCTGTGCTAACATGTGCAAACATTTGCATTGCATCAGGTTGTCCAGCTGTTGTTGGTCAAGAAGCTGTTAGTCCCAGACTTCCTACACACAAAACAGTCATACTATCTCACATTTTTACACGGATAGCAAAGCATTCATTGGAATTAGAAGCTAATTCTGACTGTCGGGAGCAGTAAGAATCACATCCATTCCTAAAGGTCATCATTAAATTGTTTCTGCTTGAATTTAGTCGACCAGTTGGTTTTTTTTTTATCACGGCCAGACATCACTCCCTATCCCCGACAAATTTCATCAGTTCAACTAGAGACAAAACTGCTGTACATCAGTTACAGTTTCTCCTATAATTTATTTACTATGCAAGCCTTTCAACAACAGAGTGAAGTACGTGCACTTTGTTCTTTTAGATTATTCAGCAGCCTTCACTCCGTGCCCTGTTCTTCTTTACTTAACAAATTGCCACCATCTGATTGCCTTCATATCGGCTCTCCTCTTACCGCAGACTATCTAGTGCAAAGCTCTTTACGGTTCTATGTTATTATCTTCGTTTCCTGCAGAGAAGTTCCTCCTCATCCGGGAATCGTTGATCTGGTGCTTTTATAGGTCTGTGGCCTATAAAATCCAGTGACGACTATGGGCTCTACATCAGATAGTTTTGATGTTCGATGAACCGCTGAGAATCAACCCGGCTAATTTAGTGCCTAAGGCGTTCGACTCAGTTGTTTGTCCCGAGTTCTCGTTTCTTTTCGAAAACTGTGGATACGCACTACTGATGATTCTTAACAAGGATGAAGCAGCTGTACGGTGCTTCCATGGATTTCAATGGCAAGTTGGACGTTGGCACTAGGTGGCTAATAAGTTGGAAAATATTTGTGTAAATAACGCGGGTAGAAGGCACCGATCCCCAGATGCATACACTTCTTTTAATTTTCCCAATAGCACACATAAAACACGTCAAAACGACGTTTGATTAAAAGAAATGCTGGCATCTCACAACCTGTGCCTTCTATCCGTTCGACTCAAGTTGGTCAAGAGGACCGGCTTTTTTCTTTTTAACAATGTTACGACGGTGATGCCGTTGTTTTTATTTCTCTAGCCCCAACGTTGCATAAAAGTTGCTCAAGTTTACATACAAACACCTCCATGAACTTTAACGATGTCTCCATTTAGGGAGACATTTTAGAGACAAATTGGGTCTCATGCTACTCGTAAATATTCAGTAGGCAAGCACTGTAAGGGTAATGGATTTTGATTCGATTTATCCATTACCCTGGTCAATGATGAACACTTCTGCGGTGGCATCGCACTGGTTACGTCAGTCGACAATTTGAGTGAGAACATCGTATGAGGAACTCGATGAACAAATCCAGACCAAATCGGTCAACAAAAGAATCGATGCATGAGTGATGGTCGTTTAAAACCAATATAAGCAATTTGATTTTGATTAACAAACGAACTGTTTTGTCCGCTGAACTTAGCTTTTCTCACTAGAGTTAGTTAGAACTGGAGACAGAGGCCGCCAGTTAGAATCAGCTGAGGATTCGCGGCTGAAGTAGAGCAGACGCATCTTTCTCTTTTTTCGTTGTGAAACAAAATATCATGGCCTATTTTCTAGAGCATTTCCCTGTTTGCTTAATTCGAAGAGTATCGTTTTGTCACTGCGCGGTTGGACTCGAGGAAAATGGGTTTCTTAGGCCGTCTTAGACAGACAGCAGTGGTCGTATTTCGGTGACTAGAACCAGCAGAACATGACACAAGCAAGTGGCCGAGAAGGTTGCCAAAATCAATTGGGCAAATGCTGACGCGAATTGGTCACACTAGCAGGTTTGTACTGCATGAACATGCACGGTACATACAGAAACGCTTTAGAACGATGTTTCCGTGTCTAAAAATGAAGAAGTTTAAGGGAAATTGTAATTTCTATGGTGCTAGGCGATCCGGTATATCAATGTTTAACTATGTTCCGTGCTAAGTAGCATTCTTGAGCTGAATGCATTTCATTTTCAGTCGAATTTAGGAATTTGAGAAACCATGTACGTGCACATTCTGGCATCATGGCGGAATCGGCAAAATTTCGCTGCCAAATGATTCGCATGGCGGTAGGCTATACATCTCTTTAAGTCGTCGTCAGTTGGTTGCTGACTAGAGAACGTAGCTGTTGCAGATAGCCAGCTAAGCTGCACAACAACGGTAAATGCAGATGTTTGTTATGTAACATACGAAATCAGCATAAATTACCACCTTTCATTTTTGTAAAAAGGGGGAAAATCTCAACAGAATAAGTTCTTTTGGTCTCGAGATATTTAAAAAAGTATTATAGGATCATCGTTGCCAATCGACATGCTTAAAGTGAATACGGTGGACCAAATCCTGTGTTTGAAATTAGACCGAAGGAAGAAGCGTTAGTTATTTTTTCCTTTTCGTATGCCTTTTTTCCTAATGGCAAGCGCAAGCTGTAAACTGCTCTTTTATGAGGCACAAAACCTATTGTGTATCTGGACTGGCGAAAAAGCAGTTGACTGAACGACTCCGTTTCAGCTCTCAAATGTACATGAGCGCGGAATTTTATCTAACCATGTCATGACGGAAAGCATAGTCTAGCGAGTTCAGTGAGTGGGCAGCGTAGGAATCCACAAATGTTTTCTCAGATCTACTTGTTCTTGACTATACAGAGAGCCGAAAGATGAACACCAGTTCAATCAATCAATCAATCAAATTATCAACCAAGCAGAGAGTCAGTCGATCGATCAATCAATCAATCAATCAATCAATCAATCGACCGATCAGTCAATCAGACAAACAAATAGACAGTCAATCAATCAGATGGTCAATCAACCAGTCAATCATTCAGTCGATCGATCGATGTTTCAACCAGTCATTCAGTCACTTAGTGAATCAGTCAATCAATTGGTCAATCGAACAAACCCAACAACTAGCCAATAATTTAGTCTATCAATAGGTCTAATGAATTTTCTCATTTCAGCACAAATGCTGTCATTTTAGTGAATCTACCTAACACAAGATAACAGTAGTACATACTACCTACATGGCAACACGAGTCGGCTAACCATTAGACACTTGCACAGTAATTTGTCGTTGTCCAGCATTGATCACTTAGGTCATATCCTCATTCATTAGCAAAATGTGATGCACGCAACACACCTGCACAAAAATAAGTCACTGTGCATTTTTGTCCGATTAAAATGAATGAATTTGAGCGTTCATTAGCTCACTCTTCATTTTGTGACGATTTTCAATTACCCGGGTATTCTTCAGGGGAATTGTACAAACAAATTATGCTGTATCTCATACAAGCTCAACAGTCTCTGAATTATCAACAACAGTAGAGGTCAATGGCACTGCCCACTCAAAAGGAAGCAAGGAGTAGACTCATGACATATTATTGACAAGTCTGGGTTTACTTTATTGAAAGATGACACGATTATTTAGGAGTAATGTAAAACAAGCTAATCGAGGGCCACCGGTAATCCCGGAGCACTGGAACATAATCAGGCTTTTACCCCTTTTTCCCGTGACCTCCAATTTGCTGGTTCCATTCCCTGCCCATGACTGATGAACAGTAGCATGCTTGTATCAAGTTGGTTATGCGTAGACCTACCACGGTTTTGTATGTTTCAAGGTTGAACGACATGAGGCGGTTATTGAAATCGAACGAAATCGAAAACTGACGCTAAATTTTGTTCTGTTTACTTTCAGTACCTTTAATGGTATACTCTTTGCTGTAGTATTCGATACTGTCCAATGGATCAGGAACGGTCCATTATGCACATGTGCAGAGACCAAGGGATGACCACGATTTACTGTGCAAAACATTTCATCAGACAACTTGAACAAATCAACAAATCATTGCAATTTAGCGTTAGGAAGTTTATTTTCAAGTCGATGCCAACGGATTGCAAGCACCTGTAGTTTATCTTATTTATTATTCCTGAAGTGTTTTTGCTACAACACACCCTTCGCTGGCAGCGATGTCTAATGTGCAGAATCAGTGCATCATACGTTTGAGTACAAGTATACAGCTCTTCGCATCACAAAACTTTCGTTTGATAAACAGAGTGTAGTTTGCCTTCCCACCCGGTTCTCCACTCTGACTTTTAAGTTCTATGAGTATCATGGGGACAAAAATGAACTCTGAGGGGTACTGTTTCCGGAGTTTCCGTTCTAGCAATTATATTTCAGTGCCACGCACTCCAAGTCATCCGGACTAACAACGAACCGAAATTTCCGGCCTTGAACTACTGAATAAAACTCGCCATTTTCCTGAGTCGATCTCTGTTTCGTTTGTACGTCGTATACTATTTTTCCTTCTCTGTTATTGTGTCAGTCTCACAATCTGATGATAATTTATTTCTGGGTGCATTCTTTTTTATTGGTGGTATCCTACAGAGTTGCGAGTGTGGTTTGCTTGTAATAGATTCAACTGTCTAGCAGCTCGAACGAACCATTAGGCACATTCAGGCATCGAGATGTATGAAATAGATAGGATAACGATTAGTAACAGCTCTAGCCGGATACAGCTTAAATGATACACACAAGCGGAAATATAAGTCCCACGTCGCAGTAGCAACAATATATTACTCGTTTTTCAACAAAGGACCTTCGGAACTCTCTCCTGAGTCACCGCTGTGCATTCAAACAGACTTCTTCTAACGGGCCTTCGTGATCCGCCGAATGGAGTTCTTCGAGGTTCTATTTGCCCATCACGTATTGAGGACACTAGAAGTGAACGAAAACAGAGATGAATCAGGAAGCGGTTAGTTTTGAGGCATTACAGTGGTTTCGTCCTCGTTACATGTTCTCGTGTTGAAATGTCAGTCGTGTTCCGCCATCTGGAAGCCATAAACCTGACCACTGTGTTTGTGGACGGTTGAATCTTCAGCTTCCCCAGCGTATCGTATCGCTCTAGGTTGGACACGTAAGGACCACAACTAATTCTCCCCGATAAACTTGTTATTCGCGTTAATGCTGTTTTCTGGGGTTCACGAGAACGTTGGGACTGTTGGTTTGTTGCCAGTTCCTTTAATTCGCAAATGGGAATAATTAGAATCTCCCTCGGTAAAACAGCATCGTGAACCGTTACATCACTCTTGAGAAGTCCCTGAAACAATAAGGGAGCAGAAGTCTGAACTGCGATCCAGATGTAGATTACTGTGTACAGGGAGAGGGTAGTTACAACACATAAGATATGTACTATTTTAGTAATCGAGCTTGTGTGGCCAATTTTGAAGGGCATAATGTTTGCTTTTGTACATCGTTCAGGGTAGCAAGTGTTAGTTAACCTACTGTCATGAGTAGCTTGTACTCAACTCTGCTGAGCGAATAAGGGAGGCAGAGGCAGATAAACGCATGAGACCTATTAAGTTGAAAATGCTGGAAATGTGGATCAGAACATATATATTTTTCCCTTTAATACAATCCTGGTAGGAATTATAAGACCGATCGGATTCTTCATCAGTGATCTCGAGAACTTCTAATGTAGGAATGGAACGACAGCTTAAGGCGGTGTGTTATCCATCACAGGATGACTAGTCAGGAGCGAATATAAATGGGATTAGACCGAGGCGAAAATTTTATGTTCAGTACGTTATCACCTCAAATCTCTCAGGCCACGGTGACGAGGCCCAGCTGGAAACATTAAGTGGGCAGGTCTCTCGGAGGTTCCCTGTAAGCGAAGATGTTACGGACGAAAGTTCTCTAACGAACATCAACCAACCTTCACTAGAGAGCTTTCACCCCCTGCTCCCATTTTTACTAGCAGCACTGTGACCTCATCTCGACAAAAGGAGACGCACAGTGCGTTAACCGGTTTATCCTTTATTCTCTGTCAGTCAGGTTTACAAGCGGCAAATCAAGCACATAATTCCATAGCGGGAGGGGGGGTAGGCAGTTTTCCCGGTATCTCATGGCAGCCCTGGAGAAGTATGCTACTACAGTAGGTAGTGAGGATGACCAGAACTAATGAAATGAAAACTAGGTTGAAACATATACATGGATGTAAGCAGGTGTTTGGCACATTCGTAATTAGAAGCGGAACATCGAATAAACAAGCCGAGAACTGAGAACGCCGTTGGTTCTCCGAAGTGTATGGTTGGTAGCAAAATAAATGTTTTTACTGTAGCCAGATTTCTGCCTTTGGGTTGGCGGCGAGGCCGGAGTAGGGTTTTTGTTAGCCATAATAACGGACGGATTGTTAAGGTAATTGGATACGTTTAACTTTTTTCATGGTTTAAAGAATGAGCGTAAAACGCATTTGTGAATAAGAAAGAGATCAGTTGGTGAGGTGGGATTTTATAGGGTAAAGAAAAAGAGTAGTTCTTCAGAAAACTAAGGATTCAATTTGAAACTGAAAGCCGACTTTGTACTTACGTTTACCCAAGCAGCACACCAGAACGCCTGAATAATCCTTTTCCGTCCCTAAAAGGGGTGCTCAAACAATGCTTCGCAAGTTTCCCAAAAATCGTTTTACTAAGCAAATTTGTCTCTCAGTTAACCAAACAGAGGGGTTTCTTCTCAAAGGCAGAACTCATTGCAAAACTGTCTAAAAGAGCATACAAGACCGCTCCTGGGTTTTCATTGACAATGATGCCTGAGTTTTTATTAAAAAACCTTGACAATTAAAATTTAAGTGCATTCGGATGCCATTAGTCTCCCTTACTTTTAGTCATTTAAAATTGCTTTGGCTCTGGACAGATAAGTTCGGAAGTTGCGGTGTTGTGGCGAGAGGCATTGTACTTCCATTTAGTACGTTTGCCATGTAGACTTTGTCATTTACTGAGCTCCGTCTCCCGAGGTCTTGTCTTTACTACTTTGCAGATCCGAATCAAAACATCCATTGTTGATATCTCCGAATTCCAAATTTATGTCTGTCGCCTCTCGCTGTTCAAGTATTTGGTCTAACATTTGTGGCCAATTTTGAGCTCCACTTAAAAACCAAGGTTTTCACTATTTCTGAAGGGACTTTTAAGGGCATACCAATACAATTGTCGCACGCCTTTTTAGCGTAACTTTTCATCCAGTAAGCGCAAACAAACATCCGAAAGAGATCATGGCATTTTCAATTGTCCTTCTACTTGTCGAATTATCTTATGTACTGTCGAAAACAAATAGGTTCTGAGATAAAATGACATTTGAACAAATGCGTCGCATAATAGCAGTTCGTAGTGAAGAGCCACAGGGAGCGTTACCGTCAACATTAGAAGCAACATATCGAAAAGTTCCGCATACTGTATTCTGTACAGTCCGGTTATGAATAAGTACGTTCACCGTACTGAGTTGACGCATTAGAATCTTCTGCTTTGCAAATTGTCGCCGTAATCGCCAACACTTGTTTCCATTCCTATAGGACTCTGTGTTCTATTATGTTCATATATTGCTTGGCAGCATCAAACATTCTACATTTTGCAATCTTACGAAAACTCCCGTGAGCTTAGAATCAACAATCTGTAACGCGACGAAAGATGTCAGAGCAACGGAAAATTGTTTGATAAATTCAGCGGGTAGGCTTCCGTTGTCAGTTTATGTAGGGCATCCACCAAAAATCTCGCTTCACTGGTAAGAAAACAGTTCAGCCATTATGCTGTGCAAACAGGTCGAATACGCGGGGACTACCCAAGCTTTACCAATCACCTTGCCTGCCAAAATAATTATAGATTATGCTATAACGTTATGAAATCTGGAAGAGAAGACTGTATTTAGGAATATAAAAGCTTTCTACCAGGTTAAAATGTGACCTCCTCCAGCCAGAGCCTATGGGTGAAAGCGGCGATAATTGCACTAGCCACTGTACGAGAGCACTTAGGAAGACGTTGCCTTCGCAAGAACGTTTGGTGCATTTAATCTAGCGTGGTCTTGCTAGCGAACAATGACTAGTTACCATCAAATTACACCATCTGATGATGGGTGCCCTTGTATGTCAGTTACGATTATCCCTAAGGCTCCCTATTGAGCCGGGATTGCTATGATGGAATTGCGCAACGAATGTGTGAAAAAGGGCGTACGTGAGTTCAGTTGCAGCGTCCCAAGAAGCCAAAAGATAGAGCAATTAATCAGCTACTCTGCCGGACGAATCCGGCAAGCTCGATGTCGCAAGGTTTTCCCCGTTCCTTAGACATCATTTTGCGCGAGTTCTTGGGTAAACTGATATGTCAAAAATTGTCAACAATTTGCACACATCTTTTTGGTTTGTTTTTGACCTAAGAATTTACACTTCAGTTTTGTTAGGATGGGGATGATCAGTAAACCAAATTTCCGTTTAAAGTTTCCAATTCCATACACGTTATTGTCAGATTACTCGTAAAAGGACATAACTAGACTACTAGGTAAAATTGCCAAAATCGATGCGATACCGTCGGATTCGTTATACTTTACACATGTGACGCTCAAAATACACCACAGCTGCATGACTTAGTGACTCACTATTCTCAGTTTGTTTTAATTCAGATGCCTATGACAAAATTAATTAAACCTGGTGGGAAAACAATCATGTGCACATGATAACGAAAGCATAAATCCCCTATTTAATTATTTTGTGGTTTTCTTTATTTTCTTGCAACCAGGAGACCGAGGGATCAAAGGTCCTTTTGACATCAAGAACAACTTTTCGTCTGTAATATGATTCTGTAATCCCTGAAGGAGCATGTCGGTTTGTTTTAATTAAGAAACGGAAAATTAGGTAAATCGTTCCTCATGACGGAGAAAAGAAGCGCCGTAAACAATTGTGAAACTGAAGATTTCGTGGATGGATATAAAGAATGGCGGCAAAATTACGTAAGCAGTTTTTATTGTTTATTAGCCCAAGCATGTTCACGGCTGACAATAATCGGATTGTCACCTTTTTCACTATAGGTCACTCAGTGGGAAGGAGTTAAAAGGGACTGTAAAATGTGTACTCTGCGGGGCACGTGCTCTTCTTGGGACACGACAAATAGTGTATTTGATCACGACTAGTTATTTTGAGAATATAGTGTAGCCAATGCGTTGTGCAAGCAAATGACTTTCCATTCCATTTTCCTCACACATATTTGTAGGCTTAACTGTGTGGGGTCATGTATGTGCTCCTATAAGATGGACCACCTTTCCGAGTTAAGAGAAAAGGATCTCAAAATGCCAACCGAATGTCACTTTTAACAGCCTCCAAATAATTTTCAGTGTTTTTGAAATAGCTCGTAAATAATGGGGAAAATGATGTGATAACATAGCGCAGATTCTCAGACCTGGTATTACGAAGAGGTTGTTTTTATTAACTCCTGGATTCAGTTATCGATACGTTGCCCATTTAGTGTGGTTTTGAACCGACATATGGTTCTCGGAGAGTGGATTATGACTGTTTATTTTCCGAAGTTCAGGGTAGAAATCGAGGAGGAAGTGAGAAAGCAGACCTTAGGATGTTGGGCTGAGTAGGGAAGGATTGGTATCGGTCGGGATAGGCCGATTTGCAAGAAAATGAAAGCGGCTGGTTGAAGAAAGGTGGTTTATGTAAAAGGCTGCATAAGAAGGGGAAATCCATTTTGGATTGCGGAGCTACTGGTGTACAGCTCAAAATAATAGCGGCTTTGTTTTTAGCTAATTGCAGTGACTATAACTGAATTTATTTGTGATTCGTGCAAATGTTCTTGTACTTTTGGCTAACCTTGATATGAAGGTTTTTTAGTCGACTTACGAATACGATTCATGCTCAGTTAGTGTGTTATATTTTTTCTGGATTCCTTTTGTTGATTCGAGCCTACTCATGGAGAATTCCTATGAATGTGAATTAACAGTGGACAACCCGATTCTCGATAAGTCCAAAACAACAGCCCAAACGGCACGACAGTCCTGTGACAGACCTTTGACTGCCCTTAGAGCGTCCTTTGGTCGTCCTTTTGACAGCCCTTTGACCATGTACTTTGAGATCAGAAAGGGACTGTAAGCTAAAACCGATCGATGGCACCCTTTTAAGTTTTCACACACCCCATTGCACCTAGCACCCCGATTCGAAGTGGGTTACATAGATTAGGCACATGCTACACGAAATGCGGATCTGTGGTACCAGCAACGCACCAACTACTAAAACTAAACAGGATTGGTGAATTAATTTCGCACTCGGCGGCAAAATGTACAAATTTCAGGCAATGTAATAGTATGTTATGAATGATTTAAAAGCATGTCCTCCGCGCAGTTTTCCACTTGGCGTTGAATTCCTTTTCAACGTCAGCTTTCGTATTCATCATAAGGAGAACATTCCTGAAAGAGAGAAAGTGCCGTCCATTGTTATTGCTATCGTGTCTCGAATAAGGTAAATAATTGGCAATATTAGGTGAAAATGAAGTTAACTTGTGCTCATCAAAACCCGTTCCCACATGAACATCGATTTTCCAAATCGAAGAAACACTATTTTTAGATGCGCCTCATTTTTAGCTCTTATAACCTTAAATTTTGTACTAACGTTCACCGATTGTGACCGGTGCCCACCTGACGGGAGAATAAATAGTACGGAAAATAATGAACGATCAATCGGAAAATAATAAGATGAAATAGTGCATACAAGTAGAAGTAATTTGGACACTAGGATGCTGCAGACTGCGACCTTGGAGCCCATGGAACAGCGTGCTGTGAGGGGAGCCTTTGGAGAGAATGCTCAAAAGATGTCCAAATGACCTTTATTAAATTAAGTTAGGAGATTCCGCTTACTGAACCTTAGGACTCACTACCTCATGCCTAACCTCTCCATTATCGACGAAGCTTCCCCGCCAAATTTTTCCATTGCAGATGTTTCTGAGGCATGCATCACAACTGACGTCCCGTTTATGACTTTTGCTTGGTAGCTGGATGTGACGTCAACGTCACAGATACCTCATACCGGTGGGTCAACAGAGACTACCTTACGTAAAAACACCTCATGCGATATACGTCCATCGGGTAAGGTACAACTATGCAGCCAACTACATTTGTCTATTTAACCAAATTCTGTCCATGTGTAAACGAGGCTCGGCTTCGAGCAAGTTCACTCCTGAAATTGTATAAACACCGACTGATTGGGGCTATCACCGGTGAGCCTGTCAAATATTTAAACGTTTCACCATAACAAATGCCGTGCGATCGTCGCGGTCTGCAGAGAAACCAATGTGCAAGACCGAAAAGCGCGTCAAACTTTGGTTCATAAACTCCAGGAACCGCGGTGACAGCCGACGAATCTGCGGGTAAATGAAACGACGCACATTACGTAAAGTCACACACATGATTATATGGGTAAAAGTCCAACTAATGTGGCTCTTGCTGTATGGGTAAGTACATATACATGTTAACATGTGCTTGAAAACTCCCAGTCGCGACATTTGAAAACACGGTAGCAAACAACGTCATTCTAGATGCTTCAAAAATGGCCAAATACGGAAAGTTTTTAGGTGATGTGGTTGGGAGACCCAAAAAATAGGAATAGTGATAGTAAATGATCGAAAATTTGAATGATGTGTTAACATGGCTTATGTCTATTCCGTGCCATTCTATCTAGACAGAATCCCGGAACAATAGATTATACTAGCTGAGCGTTAATTGTATTCGTAAATCAACCAAAACGCTGAAGTTAGGGCTCACCACGAGTACAAAATGCATACCCACAAATCATAAATCAGTTCAGTTACGGTAATGTTATCCACCATACGCTAGATGGACGTCTGAATTATTGTAGTCTACCTTTGGATTTTCGCTGCAAACAGACGGATCTTCGAATTTCATTTGAATTCTGTTGAGCACAATCAGCACCTTAAGGAACGTCACCAGTTGCGGAAGATGCTGATGAAGTTGGAACTGGCTGATCTGATTCGTCGAATCTCATTCGATCAACATGACGGCGATGTACGGAAAAATCACCAATGTCTAGAATATTGTGCACTTGTTTACCGAGGTTCTTAAGTATTCGACCTGCTGAGGGAAATAAATTATTACCACCTAAGGTGGCACTTCAGCGAACTGTGAACACAACAGATTTGACCCCAGGGGTCTGGGTCTAAGGAGTTTGAGTTAACTATCATGTGTGATAGAATGACAAGAATTCCGGCAATGAAGTAAAAGAACTGTCAGCACATCTGTCAAGTTCATGGAATGTTGAGCTTTGTGAGACGTTGATGGCTCACTTCAATCTTTCCGCAAAATCTCCCGCCCGTTCATTATAACACAAGTGTATGCAACCAAAACCCTCCGACGATGTAGCTAAGCCTCCTGCAATAGTGAGTTCCACTGCCAGCCCCTAAAACTGGAGATACACCTTCCCTACGGAATTTGAGTTTATAATCTCTTAGTGCATGCATAGTGAACTCTACAGTTGGCGATATGGTAAAGAACACTTCTGGTCATGTCATTTCAAATAGTGGCCAGTGTCTACCAAGACAAGATATATGCTTAGGATTGGACAACAGCAATTCGCATGAACTCAACGCCAAGTTTCGTTGGACAATAGCCATGGGTCCACTCTCACGGCAACCCCTGAGGCTTGCGCAGAATACTCGGCAGTCTTTTGCAATCCGGAATATATCAAAATTTATGTTAGATCACCAACAAGTGAGCCCGGCAAGTGATCTCATTCTGTCGACTTCTTGAGGACCAGCATGTGTGTCAATTGGAACAGCTTTCTGACCGGTCGGTTGTATTACAGTACAATTATTCGGGGACAAAATACCGTCCGAAGTTAGTGAAAAATCATCCATGCGCCTAAAAGTCAGGGAACTTGAGCTTGGTATATGGGACCCGACCGCGTTTCGGAACACGGGATAGGATGCCTAACCAAAAATCCGTTTGGGGATCACTAGGTAATCGGGAATGGAGAGAGCGAGATAAAAAGTCAATATGTGGGAGGTATGTACAATTGTATGGTTGTCTGCACTGAAAGTACTGCTCCATCTCCGTATCATCACATCCGAAACGCGGAACAAGGGTTTTGTTAGACTGAATATGGATTTCAAGGCTTCATGATCAGAAATAATATAAAAGTGTGCACTAATCTAACAAATTTGTAGACGCTTGGATGCCCAATGGCGAGAACCAAGGCTTGACACTGTTTACGAGCATCTCAGCTCTGCTTCGCACAAACAACACGCAAATGACTGGCTTACCATCCTGCTCTATGGCTGCATCAGTTTTATCAGGGGAAGAAGTGTAGGTAACCAGAACGGGGGTGGTTTTCGGAGAGAATGGTCGATGAGTAATAGTAGAAGACAAAAAAGTGGAGCGTAAAACGGACTCACTAGAAGTCGGCCACTCACAGAAGGGCTGTGAACCTAAACGAAGTAGACAAGATCCTTGAAAAAAAGTTAGAATGAAACGAGACTAATACTGAAGAGGGCGCAGTAAAGAAAGTAGCGCTGACAAACTCTTGGGAGATGGCCCATCATTATATTTATAAATGTCCTTATTACTAACTCCTCGTTTTCCCACTGTTGGCCCGTGTTAGTACCGTACAAACACTAGTAAGCGCAATACGAAAACGCTGCAATGCATTGCAGGGTGTCCTTGTTGTAACTCCAAAAGAGACGGGGTTCACATGCTTCAACAAGTACACCGAAATTGCATCTACCGAAGTTTCTAACCCGCGCTAATCGGTCGACCAACTACCCAAAACATGTAAGGCTGGTGGCTGCAGAAGGATATTTCTTTGAACTAGCAGCAACAACTTTATCCTAGAACCTCTGAACCAATTTCACAAGAGGAGCATCATGAGTGGCTTTATCTGCAGTATGCACAGTGACGCCATCCTGATAAACTCCAACTCCGTCGATATCTCCCATGAGGTATTTTTTTACTTGCTGAAAGGGAGCATGTGAACTGCTCTGACCAAGAAGCGAAAATCCGGATTTGTACAGCCCAATTAGTTTACTGACCGTAGTTAAAGAAACTGATGATTCATCAAAAGAGGTCTGGAGATACGAATATTTGAAGTCGATTTTGGAAAACCACTCGAACCGGTAAGCTTACTCAGAATATCTTCGGGTCAAACAGTGGAGCAAGAGAACGCTGTTTCAAAACAATATTGATAATCAAACGGAAATTACAGCATAACGTAGGGGTTTAGTCTTAGGACTTTAGTGGGATCAAAATCGGCGCAGCTGTGACGGAAGATTCCAATGGGACGGAAGTTTATTTTTTTAAACAAATCGTTTACTAACATGGAGACTGCTATAAAAATCTGCCGTAAGGACTGACACGGCGCTTAGGAAATATGAGGTCGTTATTCATCTCCAGAGGCTGGAGAAAATGTAACAGTTAAATTCTTCGAAGTAAAGTGTGTCCCAAAATGCTTAAGACGCCGTCGGATAACTTTTCCCACGTATTTAAGTTACACTCTGTACTTGACTACTCGTATACTTGCCGAAGATGCATTAACGAAAATCTATCCAGCTGACCAGCCACCGACTGGATTAGCAAACTCTGCTTTTCTGTCTAGCGATATGATTCGCTCTGGTCAAACATGGTGTGAAATGAAGGCTATCAACTAAAGCGGAAATAGAATGCCTGACTCGTTCCATTGAGCAGTTTTGTTGCGGTTAGATGTGGAAAATGGTTTGACTCACATGGATTTTCCGTGCCACATTTAGTTCAGTTCAGTTCAGTTCGGTTTGCAAGGGACAGCAATGACCTTAACGGCCACTCGGGCTCCCAGAGTTCTTTCGATGTTATGCGAAGAACCTGGCATCCACCAAGGCCAGTTTTGCTACAGACTTCAGGCACCCGGTAAAATGCGAAAGGATCAAAAATTGCTCTCATCCTGGGGGGGGCAGAGCATCACTAGTGCTTGCGTTCCATTATTTTATATACCGGCAAATGCTATCCTCAGCCGGTCTGTTTTGTAACCCACGGGATTCCTGGCTCTCTAATACCCTGAATATTTTGTACTCCATTTTATCTGATGATGTTTTGAATGCGCCGCTTATTCCCTGGAACAGTAAACCACTTTTTTGTCTTTTGCCCACCCGTTACGACTATCTGCATCTATGTTCTTCACGTCCTCCGCAAAGATGAAACACGGTAGTCCTAAACTGTCGGCTAGGTGGTTTGTGTGCAGAATGAACAGCGGAGGCCCAAGAACTGGTATTATTAGTACCTTATTAATGCACCAAAGCTTTCCGAGCCTTTGTTTTCCACCCTGGCATAAAAGGACGTGTCCCTTAGGGAATCCGAGACTCAATTTAGTATCGAGCTTCCGATTCCGAAAGATCAGAACTTATACGACGGTAGCCAATAAGTAATCAACTCAAACGCCTTGCTGAAATCTATGTAGCATATCTCTACTACCCTCTTCCATCGGGTTTAGCCCTAACCTCACCTGCAAATCACAGGAGGTTTGAGAGACACGATCGCTTTCTGGATTGCCTGGTTGACCGAACGTTGATCGCCAAGCGCAGTTGCCATTTGCGCTCGCACTTTCCACTCAAAAATATATTCACCCTTCCACCACTTCCAACTGTCTTCCCGTTGGAGCGATCGAGCATTTGGGGCTGCCAGTATTGCAGTCGTACCGAGCCGAGTAACAGTGACGCACAAGTTGCTACAAAAGGTAGGGGCAAGCAAACGCAATACGGGATTTGCTTTCCGACAAATGGTTCTACAAATCAGCGAGCCCTGCGTGATCGACTGGTCAAGTGAGTCTCTAGTCCTTTTTGCTGACACTCTTTTACATTTTTCCGGTTAAATATCAAAGTTGTTTTTACTATGTTTGCAAGTTGCCCTTAAGTATTGATTTTACTGGCTGCGTTTTTCTATCCGTAGTTTTAGGAAAGTTTTTTCGCGTTACTTCCTTCGTCCTCAAATACGGTAAGATGTTCACGGAATGAGAATCGTCGCCAGACCCAACATCACGTCCGATAACTCTTCATATACCCGTGCGATCTTCAAATCTGGCTTACCTTAGTTGAATTGAAGTTCGAGAATAACAGGGTAACGAGCGACGTCACCCGTTTTAGATGGGTGGCTGACTGTCTTCCTCCAGATGTGACCCTTCAGGTTAGGGACGTCATTGCATCTGAGTAGTTACGATGCGCTGAAAAAAGCGGCCATACCTCGGAATTCCCCTACTGAAGATCAAGCATCCGACAGCTGCTTCATGGAATCGAGCTCGGGAGTAAGAACCCCTTAGAGCTATTGCGGGATATGTGGCGTCTTGGAAGCTCAACGTTCGGCGACGACCCGATGTTAACTAAGCTGTGGTTTCAACGGCTCCTACCATACCTACCTCCCTTGCTTAGTAATGCCCGTAGGCATTCACCAGAGGTGACAGCCGAAATCGCTGATGACAACACGTCTCGTTATAGCCCAGGTATCTCAGCAGTGAACAATTTCTCATCCCCCAGAACCGCATCCTCATCTTCATGGGATGAAGTAACAAATATTCTGACAAGGATCGACGCACCGCTACAGTGGCTAACAGACCATGGAGATCGGCGACGAGATCGATTCGGCGCGCGTCGCAGCAGGCGTAGTAGCCCCACTCCCAAGGGGCACTTCCAACCATTAGCGGAATTTTACTGTAAATAACAACTACTTTGGAGGCATAGAAAAAAGGTGTGAACCTGGTTGCACATCTCCAGGCACGAAACAGAGAAA
Source organism: Fasciolopsis buskii (assembly GCA_008360955.1). Classification (NCBI taxonomy): domain Eukaryota; kingdom Metazoa; phylum Platyhelminthes; class Trematoda; order Plagiorchiida; family Fasciolidae; genus Fasciolopsis; species Fasciolopsis buskii. Next base: position 497,014 of record LUCM01005575.1, on the reverse strand, counting down.
CTGGGTTCCCGATTGGTGGTTGCGGCACACAACACCGGGCTAGCTACAAAGTGTCGCCCCCTTAACGTCAAAGACTCAAGGACTAACAGGTTATTCCTGGTTGGTAAAGGTGCCGAGGTTAACGCAACCCCGGCTACCCGAGCAACTTAATTGCGGCACAGGCGGAGACGCCATGGGCTGCGAACGGTGTCGATATCCACACGTAAGGACATCGTTCCCTCACTATCGACCTAGGCCTGGATCGTAAATTTCTCTGGGTGTTCATCGTCGCCGACGTCCCATACCCTAATTTTGGCCCAGACACACCCCAGCATTTTGCCCTGCTAGTGGACGCTCGTCAAGGGAGATAGTAGACCATCAAGCGTCGCTGACCGTGACCGGCTCGTACGCCGTAGTCAACCAAATCACGCCTCAGTACGCTGAACTGCCAGTTTAATGGCCATACTGCAAGCCACTTCACGATTGCCCGGGCACACAGCGACACACCAGCCCACTTTCTGCTGTCATCACTAAGGTAACCGAGCATATAGAGACCACAGGACTCCCAACCTTTAGTCGGCCTCGTTGCCTAGCTCATGATAAATTCAGCTTGGCTAATGTGGAATTCAACCACATTTCGTAACTGGCCATCATCTGACCTTCCAGTGCCCCTTTGGCCTCTCCGCTTCACATGGTCCCTGCGATCAATGGTGACTGGCGAACATGTGGGGACTATAGAGCAATCGACGGGGTCACCGCTTCCCGATGGGTACCCGATTCCCCCTATACAAGACCTCACTTCGGCGCTGTCCGGTTGCAAAATTTTCACCCGCATAGACTTAGCTCGAGCATAAAATCAGATCCCCGTAGAGGTGAGAGACATACTAAAAATGGCGATGACCACACCCTCTGGACTGTTCCAGTTCCTGAGGACGCCCTTCGGGCTCAGCAATGAGGCTCAAACCTTTCAAAGTTTTATGCACGAGGTCTCACGCGGTTTAGAGGATATGCGTGCCTAGATGGTATTCTAGCAGTTATCCCCTCGGAGGAGCAACACTCCGCTCACCTACGGGCTCCTTTTGACCACCTAAACAAACATGGCCTAAAGATTAGCGCTTCAGAACGCAAGCTTGGAAAGTCCAGCGCACATTCTTAGGACAAACCGTCTTGTCCTCGGATATAGACTCCTTGCCGAATAAGGTCATCGCCATTCAGGACTACCCGGAGCCTCATTCGCATCGGCACTTACGCCAATCTGTTGGCCTAGTTAAATCCTACAAGCGTTTTATTCCTAATTGTGCAGAAGCAATTACCCCCTTACAGATCTGTTGCGGGGAGTTAGGCGTAAGTTCTCATTCTCTGAGGATGCGAAATAAGCGTTCATCTCCATTGAAGACGCTATTACCAAAATAGCGCTACTCGCACATCCTGACCCCTCAGCACCCACATCTCTGATAACCGACGCCCCAAACATTGCAGTGGGAGCTGTAATTCAGCAGTACACTGACAGTTACTTGAAGCCTTTAGCATCCTCTTCCAAGCGGCTGCGGCCGGCATAGTCTAGATATGGCATGTTTGGCAGGGAGTTGCTCACCGTCCACCTAGCTGTTCAACACTTCAGGTAAGCGTTAGAAGGTAGCCCTTTGAAGGTGCTCACAGATCACAAACCGTTGGTATATGCACTACATTCAGCCACTGACCGGTACCCGCCACGAGAGATCCACCACTTAAACCTTGTTTCACAGTTCGTTGTCGACATAAGACATGTCCCTGAGGCAGGTAACGCCGCGGCTGATTTACTCTCTCGTATACACCACCTCCGTTTATCTCCAGCACTGAGAATCGACCTCGATGCGATGGCACAGGCCAAAATGATGAATTCAGATATGGACAAACTTCGACAAGACAGATCCTGAAACTTAGCGGTAGTACCTATCACAGCGTCGAAGAACACAATTCTCTGCGACTTATCGCAAGGTCCTCCAAGGCCGGTGGTTCTAGCAGCTCACCGTTCTATCACATTTCTGGCGTTACACAACCTAGCCCACCCGGGTGTAGCTGCTTCAGGGAGGCTAGTGCCGCAAGTTTGCGATGGATTTCAAACTTTGAACGTTAACGTGCGCAGGTTGGTCTACCGCGCCTGCCCTCCAATGTCAGACAGCGAAAGTCCTCGGCTGTTGCCCGAGAGTCCTTTGACTACTTTTTCCTCGAATCCCGGGGAATTTTTCATCGCACGTTATATACTTCTAATCCCGGTGGGCACTTCCCACCTAATCGAGAGATAACGTCCACACGCTCAACTGTGTAGAACGCCTCATTCACGGGCCGCAGGCCATACAAATTCCATACCATACGCTTAGAAAGGCCGACGAAAGCACTTCTTTAGGATGTTTGGTAAGTCATTGTTGGTTCTGCCGCCGTCGGCTAAGCTTTTGGACTGGCGTTGTGCAATACGACATAAAACATTGAATGTTTTTTTTCTATAAGCAGTTATTAGAACAACCGCCTACCATCCGCCTGATGATGGTCCGTTGAAAAGATTTCACCGGCAGATGAAAGCTGCTCTGCGGGCCGGGGCTAACCGCCTTTGGAGCGAAATACTGCTGTCCCGTCAACCTGGTCGAGCCCAGCCATTACCAGCGCCGCCCGTGGGGGCTGCTTGTGGGGCAGAAGCCACAAAACTACCAATCACACCCGAAGTACCGGGTGTAGCGGCCGCAAGGTAGGACAGCCCGTTCGTTTATCTGATTTTGTTACCATTTTTACATCAGGTGGTTGTATGATCTCCCGTTGTAAGTGCGTATCTGTACTTGATGGGATAACATGTTTGTATCGACAATTTATGCGCCGATGGGCCTTCCTCCACTATGTTAAATCAACAAGGGCAGCACCGACCGCTGTTAGGTACCCGCCTCCAAGTCAAACATCCGCCGGTACTCACGAGCACCGTTTCCACCCGTTTGTCTTTGTCTTGCCCTCTCTCAGAAGCATCCAGGGGCCGAGGCGATTCTACGGACTCCGGCAGGACAACCATCCTTCTTATGGTGGACATCATGCACGTACCAGTGGGCGAAGAGAACCCTAATCGAGACATTCATCTCCAAACCCCGTCTGCCGAATATTCTGGACCGAGGTGAGGCCTGTGGGTGTGGGACGCATTTAGATGCACCGTTTTGACCGGCGCACATCAGGCAGAAATTTCGGCTGCAGCGGTGTGCGGGCAAACGTAGGTCGGGGGATCGCACCACCTGCATTCACCTTCTAGTAGGGGCCATAGAGAGGGCAAAATATTGATTGAACGCTTAAACCGTGTCTTTTAGAGTTGTCACAAATGATCGTGTGGTGTGTGGTGGGGCAGCAGACCTTGGTGTCAATAACCTCAAATGTGATACTTGTTACCAGCGATTTCGACTAGCTTGTTCTGACCTAGCCAGTTAGGGTCGCAATTTATGGAATCGCCGCGAAAACGGTGAAAACAGTACCTTTGTGAACTAATTTCATTCAATTCAACGTCAGTATCTCATGCAGCGGGTGCGTTGGTCAGACAAAAGATTTCAAAAAGAAGGACGGCATTCAGTATATGATTGGCGTGGCATAACGGAAAAAACACCTTACACATTTGTGAATGACCAGCAGTCAATATCCCCATTTCGTTCCTTTTGCAAATTCATCTTTTGCCTGCTTTTGGAAGGTTCACATCTTGCGCTCATGGTTCATCTTAAGGGACACGTTGTGTAGTAGACACTTTTTGATATGAACTAGATGTGTCTGGGTCCCAGAGGCAACGGGATTTTGGGCTTCGTTATCCCGCTATCTTAGATTATGTCAATCTCTGCAACGGCCATGGAGTTGTTGGATAGATCTGACCTTAGATAAAATAGGGATGATTTGGAAGCCGCATCGATGAGTTTGGCCTTCGGGTTCACACCCGGATAAGACTATGTACAATAGCTCAAAGGAAAGAGATTACTTTATGTGGCATTCCAGTGAAAAGGCCGAGGGAGTAGGGGATCGCCAAACTAAGGGCCTGGTTGAATCAGGAACAGTGCAGGAAAATGGATTAGTTTAGTTAGTAGTTAAGGGCACGGCACGTTTGAGACAAGATCAATAAGGTTTCCAAGAATTCGTCCTTAAGCTTGACCCACCAGCTATAGCGATCATGAGCTTTAGGGTTATGGCTATAAACTGAATGTATAATCGGATGTGACCTCTAGATAGAAGCTTGACAGATATTTCTATGTGATCAAAGTGGAGAAATCTATACCAAAATTCTGACGAAAGTAGAATACGAGTAATTCTAACTTCTGCAAAATCGCGGCAGAGATCCAGGCGGAAGTTCGGTGGGAAACAAAAATTGTAGCCGCTGCTCATAGGCCAAGGCCTCTCTGTCGATCAGTTTTGCCGGGTTAGTTATTGACGAAGCTTATGGAGGCTTTGTGTGTCTAGCTTTGAATTGGATCGAATTCAGCTAACCGCAGTAGTTTGTTTTGAGAGCCTTTTAGGGGACGATGAAGAATCTGGCGTTAAATGAGAGCTTATCCAGAGGCCCTTTGCTGGGCATCTTTGGCTGTGAATGGGACATAGGGGTGGTTATGTAAAGGAGCGAGTTGACGGCGAGACAAGCCATGAAGAGGAATGAATTAAAGTAAATCGAGAGATTTGGTTCAACATTACAAACCCCAACCGGTTAAAGTCCAAGAAACTCTCATCTAAGCCTATGAATTAGGTTGAAATAAGAACGGAGCGATCTTCTTTCAAACTTTCGCTAAATTCTAACTCGCAGCTGAAGTGCCGTTTCTTGAAAGAATGCAAAAAGATTCCTGTTGCGGTCTTTTGAGCTTGTATTGGAATAAATCGAACGACACTAGCCAAGTAATCAAGGTCCTGAGGCTGCTTCATAACCGCCTTCTGTAGGCTCTGAACTCCCAAAATTTGCCGATGCATTTGAGCAAGAATATTTCTTTGGCAACTTGAAGGACGGCACAGATATATTCTGCCTCAACCGGTGTCCAATTCCAACTTGCATTGGGTCAGAAGTAGTATCCACAGCAGGTACGCTGACAGTCATGTCATTCTAAAATGGATTCGGACTGGCAATACCATTCAGCCATGGTGCTGAAGTTTTCGAGATCACCTAAATGGCAAAAGACAACTTGGGAATTTGTGACAGCACGGCATCCAAAACTACCCGGCAACTTGGGACTGGCAAATTGGGATACCCCAATGATTGATGGAAATTTGCAGGACAAATCAAGAGCACGCAGAAGTTAGATGAAGCCAACGGATACTGAAAACAGCCGGCAAAAGAGAATCACCGCGAACGATGGAAAATTGCAGACCACTCACTAATGTGGTCGCAGACGCTACGTTACACTTTGAATCTGAAATCAAGAGATTGTCGGACCTTGTGAGGTCCCTCATTAATGCACTAAGCCTCTTAGATCGCGAATGCCAAAATAACCCTCGATTGACAACAAGGAACTACTACAAAACGATACAGCATCCCTTCGCCAGGGAAGCCACTGGAAGGTAAAAATCTACCTGGGAAAGTGGTAAGGTTTCCCTCGGCCGTGGGTGTGCCGCCCCCGTACTTAAACAGCCAGCACTATGGCTGGGAGATTTGGGTTAAGATATACAGGAAGGCTCTTTTTGATTAAGGCTAGTGGAGACGGGTAACCCTTGATATCGAGACTTCCGCTCAGCAGAGGCCCAAAAACCTACGGAAACCAAGAAATCAAAATAAGGGTTGAGCCGGAAAACGTGGCAAAAGGCCGGCAGGGCATCAGAAGCACATGGGCGCGTCTTCTTGTGCAAGCATTCCAAAAGGAAATCGCGCAATTTCCGCCTTCCTCAAACCATGGGAAAACAACGGGCACAACCCAGGAGGCGAAGTTGGGGCGGGAGAAAGACAATATCGAAGCTGGCGCAGACTGATGGGACAGACACTTTATGTGAAATCGCCAACAAAAAGCAGCCAGGGAACTTTGGTGTAACAAACACATTGGGACATTGTGAAGGAGGAGGCGAAAGCAATGTTTGTGGTCTAGCAAATAACTCTCAATAACTCCAAAAGAAAGCTGTCAACTCAGGCCGCATGGTTTCTGCAGAGGCCTGGCTGAATAGACAGGCTAACAGTGATTCTTCGTGCCATCAGGGCTGCGGTAGCTACAGAATAGATAAATTAGATGCACCTTGCAGCGGAGTACTTCCACTGCTTGCCAAGTACCTACAACCGCTCTGAGGCTGGCGTTTGGCTCCGATGATCATGTGGACAGTATCTTTACTCCTGGGGCTCAGCCTAAGGGGTTGCTATCAAACAGTTCTACCGTGAGCTAAGGTTAACGCCTGAAGGAAACTAGTACTTTCTGAGCTATATCAGACAGACCATTTGCTGAATCATGGACTCGTTATTGACAGGTTGCCTAGGGTTATCAGAGAAAAACTGGCAGGAGGGATGGGCAATCAGTCCCTACTGTTGGACAAGACCTACTGGAATCCGTTCGCGAAATGGGTCAAGGTCAGCGTGCCCACCAGCCTGATCACCGGGAAAGTGGTTACGATCTACTATTGGTGGATGCAGTAGATCAAGTCTGTATCCATTTCTACACCCCAAGGATAGCGTGATCGCAGATTGGTGCGACTTATGTACGGACAAAAGCAGGCAAACCTCTATAAGGCTAGCTAAGATCCGTTATTAAACTGGGTTTGTGGGACATGCGCTTAGGGCCGCAAACCTTTGTCGACGTCTTACAGCCGCCGAAGTTCTGAAGTCAAGGTCCAGTATTCAATACGACCTTACCCTTAATACAGGCACAAAGGGACACCGTCGGCACCCGGAACACAAAAGGAGCAATGAGTCCCGTTGGCTGCGCAAAATGGGCTCAAATGATCTTAGTTCAAAAGAGGCTGGCGAATCATGAAAACGAAGCTCGCGGAGCGTATTCAAGTGCATTCAAAGCATACCATGGGCGCGTCAGTTAGAAATGTCTAACAAGGATGAACAAGTCATCTCAGTAAATAAGAGGGTTGATTTTCTTTACAGATACCTTATTTTGTTATATATAGGGGAAAAGGGAATACATCCACCTGTTTCTTTTCTCCTTCGACCAGGCGGTACTGGCAACTAACTACGAAATTGGAAACTAAATAAAAATAGACCGTGAGTTAAATAGGCTCAGGACTACGGAACGTGATGGAACATGTCTGGCGGTAGTAAACCCCTTGGGTGCCGTGATCGCACCATGTCGGACAAGTCGCTTGAAATGTCGCTGTGGTCGGAGGTAACCGGAAGACTAGATGTTGGCAGAAGCTGTTCCTGTTCACATGATTGGTCGGTCGGACATGGCCGACAAATGCGAACCAGAATGGTCATCCTTCATCGTTTTGAAGGACATAGAAAAGTGTTTCAGGGGGAAATGGCACGACATATACCTCAGCACAAATTTGTTCAACCAAAGCACAATGAGCTTGTAACGGGCAAGGTTTGTCTCACCAAATGTTTGTCATTGCTCCATGAAGTGACTGCAAGTCTTGATCAAGGACAATGAGTGAGTGCTTCCCACCTCTAATTTGAGACAGCCGCCGTTCCGGTTAACTGAAGATCGCTTCTGAGGGAACATACGGAAGCAAAGGTAAATGTTAATAACTGAATACATTGACATTTCATAAGTCGAGGTTTCCATGCACAAGTAGAAGTTATCAACTTCCTGGAAGCGAAGCCCAGCGGCGTGACCTTGCAGGGATCAATGCCAAAGTGACTGCCATTTTGGGTGCTCCGTAATGTGCTGGAGTTGCGGTTAAGAAGGTTGTGCTGTTCGTCCGCGGACTGCGGCAAAATGACCGGCCTATTTTATGATAATACTGAACTGGATCTAGACACCATACACAGATAGAAAGCCAAATGGAGACTTCTCGTGAACGCTTTTAAATGCAAGCAACTACCTTCCGAAGGTTCGTCAGAACAGCAGCTGCCAATTAAGTAAGACGCCCCGGGTGAGCAAGAACGATCTTTAGCATGGAATCCTTCAAGTCCCCGGCCCAGTGGGTGTTGACTTCCAGATAGGCGAAACGAGGAGCCTGTCAGCGGATTAACAGTGATTCTGGGAACTCCAAGTATTCACACCGCTACGAGGTTGATTTCGCAGGGGATAAGCAATTTAGACATGATCTTCCGTCCCGGTAAACGATCAACTGTCGCCGAAAAGAGCCCCATGAGGAATCACTTAGCTTACCACGGAGTAAACGGACTTGACTTGAAAAGTTAGGCTACGGGACTTGGGTCTACCATATAAAACACCTAGGAGTCCAGTTGAGCTCATTGGAAACATTTAAGCTGGCAAAAAGCAACAATGACATAATCGGCCTGCTTTTTGTTACAGATATCAGCCCTCAATGAAGAGTAAAATCTGACGCTGAGAAAGCCTAGGACAGGGGAAAACGTCAAACTAGTCTTATTCTAGAGTCATTAGCATGTTGAACAAACTGATGGAGGAGTGGTCCCGGCCTCCACCATAAGTCAGTTTAAAGCCAACTTGGATAGGGTCTAGCCGTTTCTACACCTGACCACATTTGGACACCCAATTTACCAAGATCCCGGAATGTCTCAACCTGCCTTGTCCCATTCAAAAACGCCTCCGACTGAACGGGACGAATCAGCTAAGTTTATATGTTGCTTTTGCTGGTTCATCTTTCGAAATCTTCAATCTCAAAAAAATGGCGGGATAGTACGGCTCGACTGAGCAGTAGACTGGACTCTATTTTGCCCAAGGCGCAGGTCCTGTGACCAGACCAGAACGGACTAGGGCAGACCTAACAGGTAAATGACGAGTCTCCAACTGGAAGGACCGTTAGAATTGTTTTGGTTTAGGGACTCCGGTTACTTTCCTTTCCGGCCTCAACTATGAATATCTGCAACTACAGACATCTGTTGTTGCTTGAGCTCTCTACAATCTCCTGGTTTGCTTTCGGTTCCTACACGTGGCTCACGGCTATATATATATTCAGAAGCATCATAAAGATGGAGGAAATGTAATTGGACGCTGAGGGGTGAGAGAATTTATTAGAAAACGTTTCCAACCGGATTGCATAGCAAGATGGCATGCTTTAAAGACCTTCTTGAGGTCAGACATTGAAATTCTTCTGATCTGTGGAGTTTTGGAGGTTGGTCAGAGTTATCCGGTATCTTATGCGGTTAGTGGCTTCTCTGGTGGCCTGGAGGTTAGTCTAGGCTGTCAAGAGGAAAATCGGGTACAGCTTCATTGAAGTGATGCTCTAGAGAGGCTCAGTGGTTGTGCTGCACCAAACTTGGAGTAAAAATAGACGATTGGCGATCTTTATATCCAACCGAGTGTTAAAAAATCTTCAGTATTCGTCACTAGCAACTAAAAAGGACAATACTGCTGAGAAATTGCCAAGAAACGTGAAAACTCATAGCGGCCGAAACAACCTGCAATTACGTAGCCTTGTATCCGTGTCAGCTTAGGGACAAGTTATACCTGACATGAACTGAAGGTGCCGAAATAATTAATTTCATTCATAGTAGTCAGAGTCTTAAACCTCTCCCGCTTCGAGCGACCTTCTTGAAGGTAATGATTATATCCTGGGTTCTGCGATTTAAGCAGCGCCTGTTCGCAGATGCTCGAGATTGTCTGGAACGGGGTGCAACTGGGCCACTGGACTGTGTTGGGAGTGGGAGACAGTCGTAAGACGGCTGTTAACTCAATTCAGAAAGACATCACCTGGAGGTAAAATGACTATGGCCGGATGATAAGCATGGCGGTGGCAATCCCATAGCTGGCTCTGCAAGGTTCATCCAGCTGGTCCTGAAGAATTTCACTGCGTGCGTGTGCGTCCATTGAATTTACCTGAATTGCTGGACAATAAATCTCTTAAAAACTCCACATATTATTAAGAATTTGGTTGTTGGATATTACGGTTAACTGGAGGTACCCTTTAGATATTAGTGGGCGCTATCCAAAATTTGTTAGAGGTTTTGCTGGCTCAGGGGAAGTGACTCCCCGACAGCCTGCTGGCAAGCGATTTGATTGCAACAAACTGGGGGCTGTCATTTGTCACCAGTGGATAGCTTCTGCATTGAAGAGTGTATAACTGCTTGGGAATCCGCGAGTACATGCAACTTCCGGTTATTTTGGCTGAAGTGAATAGAAGTCTGAACCATAAACAGCAAGGCCCCTTGCTCTGTTGTCTAAGATCAAGGGCTGAGAAACCGTCCATGCTGGCGTGGCTTCTTCAAGCTACCAGTTGATTTTTGGCTGGAAAGAGCCCATTTTGGCTAACAATTGAAAACAATGTGAGTGTCCCAAAGGAAGTGTAACCGAGTCATGCGCAGATCATCAGGCACTTCAAGATTTAAAGTTAGCAGTGTTTTACTGAAGCTGGAGGTATTGTTGTAGTTGCGGCCCAAAAGTGAGCCGCTACTAATCGGCTTGGAGGCTGACGATCCGTCCCACCCGAAGGGCATATCGTACAATATCACATGGCTAACGCATGAATAATGAGATTTTAGTCTTCTTTGGCTAAAGCAGTGATGGAAGATTACAATGGTTTGGATCAATGAAATTTTGATTCTTAAAATAAAGAATCAGTTTCGGATTGAGTCACAAATTTACGGCGTCGCGTTCCTTTGTGGACAGGATTTTGTTTGCTAGCAGGAAGTTGTGAAATCTTGACTGTGTGAGCTAATTTCAGTGAAGCATAAACGGCCAAAAGCAGAGTAGCATGAACCAAGGAGATTCGGAGACGGTGAAAATGGGCCATATTCAATAAAAGCCAGTGGACCCGGGGGTTATGACAAGCTTTCATAGTTAGAATGGCTTGATGAGAGGTATTGGACAATGCTTCTGATGATGTGCACGGGTTATGTTGGCCGGCAATAAAAAACCTTTAATACCATCTGTTAACTGTCACTACCTGTTTACAAACGAATAATGTGCTCTAATGTTATTGGTGCATGTGGTTGCTTTTTATGCACGGCCTTCATCGTCACGTGGCATTGCCTTCTCACATATGATCTGATATGCCAGTTGACGTCGTCTTACTCTTGTCGGACAAAAGGGGAGGCTACATGGGTTGCATTTTGCATTCGTTCAGTTAGTGTCTGGGTAGGCGGGGTACTTAATACTCCTCCATCTAACCGTCACAGATGGCTTCACTAAGTGCGAACACAGTGGATGATCGGTTCAAGGCCGACAACATGCAAAAACCCTTGACATTGCAAGTAAGTTAGGCTGTCCGGCAGGACTCGGGACTGACCATTGCAGCCGTCATCTTGAATGAGGTAGATCACTGTTTCTGACACCTAACCTTCCATCCTCACCCGACACAGAGACGCCGAAATCCTAATCCTTGGTCTTCGTCTCCAAAGGAATACCTTTGAGGCTTTTTATTTTCTTTTAGTCCTTGTGGTTACAAGCCAAAAGGGTAAAGCATACTTTCACTTTATTTGCACAGTTTTCATCTTGATTTTGAGTGTGCTTTGTCGTTTTTTATGCCAAATCCAGGCATATCAAACTCACATATTCGTCCGATCCTACTGCCCTCAGAATGACCACCTATCCCTTCGCAGCACTATCTCTTATCTTTTACCTTTTTTAATTCCTTTGTTAATAAAATAGCAACATACGTGAACTTTAGTCACGGAGCTGCGGCCGACAGAAGGCTGTTGGATAGGGAGGTTGATCGGCGATGGGAGGATTTGAACCTGCGACCTGCACTTCCAAACTCCACGATCTTATCCGCCTGGCCACCGTAGACTATACCAAACAGTTGTGCCGTCTCTTTTTGACGTATCGTACACCACAGCCTAAATATTTATTGTCTGATTCCCACTAGTTGCTCAAATATAACTTCCATCATAAGCGCCTCGTTGTTTTCCAGTCTGACGGTACTGAGACTTATCTTTCTTACTCCATCGCGTGCAGCAGCAAACCTAAGAATGGGTTGCTGGATTCCGTCATACAAACAACCTTTTCTTTCGTTATTGCAGCACGCTGTACCTTTACCAATTTTGTTTGAATTCCCCGAAATTCACGATGCCTTACTTGTACACCGTAATGACTTAACTGCTGGCTTCTCTTTGAACAAATTTCAGCTGATGAACATCACCAGTATTTTTTCTGAAGGGCTGGCCAGAAACGCTCCATCAGCGAATGCTGATGTAAGCCGCCTACTCCTGGGAAGGCTTTTGAGTTGCATAGCCATTCTTCTATCATTTAGCCCATCCTTTGAATGCCTGCATGGACGCCCAAATCAAGGATTGCCCACTTAAATGATTATCATGGCGGCCACGCTCTGAACATATTTTGCCATTTTGGAGCTTCCCAATAGAAAGCCAAAATAATCAAGAAAGTTTCAGCGCCTACACCTATTCCCAAAGAAAATTAGCTGGAGGTAGCATATTACCTCGGGCCTCGCAATATTTTACCCATATTGGCTACCGGCGTTTCAGGTCACATACAGAAAGTTGATTTGCTGCATCTACCATTAGGGTATTCACCAATCCTGTGGTTCTTTCTCTCGAGGGCCACTTGTGCCCTTTCCCATCCAAATTTGCGTACCAGCCAACCATTCTCAAATGACTCCAGGTCAGATCTACCCCTCTGATTCAAATGAATGGGGCAAGAAGCCCAGCTGCAGGGGTGCAGATTTGCAGCTAAGTTGTTGATTCACATCCTCAAGGCCCAACTCATTAGCATGTAGCGGCTTTGGTTCCAAGCACCCTACCGATCCCACCCACTGGAACCGCCAAATGGCTAACGTGCACTAGCTAGCTGTTATTCACGCTCATTTCATGTTTCATTCGCCCTTCGTATTCGACTCTTGCAGTTTATTCCGCCGATGGCAAATAAAACAGCCTGTTTAGCTGGACACAACGGACTTATCGGCATACTGATCATGTTATCTAACTCTCCCCTCTTATGGAGGTATTCTATTCATCACAAACTCTTTGTTTCTTGACGCTCAGAAATTTCGTCTACTGCAATTACTTTTGACTGTCTCCGTGCTTCCGGTTCACCTTCAGTATTTTTTCAGGCAAATAAACGTTAGCAGAATTTACGTAAAATCAAAAGGATTAGGTTAACGACATCCAATAACACGAACAGTTAGGAGTATACCTTCTTTTTTCTTCCCTCCGCCTTTACATACATACTTTCCCAGCCTTGTGAAAATGTTTCAGTCCCCTCTGTCTGCCCATTTATCTTCGTCCTTATTTTGAAGTTGCATTATGTGATTATGGAGTTTTATGTCATTTTATTCTGCACATGCCGCTGGTCCGCCGTCATGTTCTGCTTCACTCTGCGTCAGCTTTTCATTTGACACATTCCTGTTCATCTGCTCATTTCTAGCTAACCGCGGAGTCCGGGGCTGCCGTTACAGGCCGATTTGCTTTGATATGAAAGGTCTGCACCGATGACAGCCATCAGCAATGCGCATCTTCTTTGCCCAAGGCGCCACCGTTGTACTTTTCTGAGCGACATTTGTTCTTTCTCTAGCATGTAGGTAGAGATTTTACAGGGTTCATTCCCACATAAAATACTATCATTCTAAATGTGGTCTTCTTGACAAAAATCAAAAGGCATGCCAATGCTAGTATTGCGATCGTTTGTATTAACACGTAAGGCAAGATCAAATGTCAAAGGGAGGGAAGATATCTTTCATCTCGCATTCAGCCACGGCTTCCGCTGTGAGAGTTGGTTGGGTATCCATCTATTCTTAAAAGGAGGCTGTTTGCTGTCGCCCGATTCGGTCTGTTGTTTCACCAAGTTTACTCCCCTACTGTGTTGGGCGACCGGGATGTTGTTTGTAATTTATCACAATCCAGGATGAGACCAAAAGTGACTGAGCCCTTCCGTGAAGCTTCCTAGTTATCATCAAACTGCACTGCAGGGGGAGCTGTCATACATGTGAGCGCTTTGCTAATAAAAACGAATTCATTGGTGAAGCATTGGGCGATGGCAGTGACATATGTCAGCAGTCTATGTTTTCCCGGCGGACCTGAGCATGCTGCTATTAAGGACTAATGAGGATGGAAGCCCTTATAAATATTCCTGCATTTGGACGTGTAATTTAAAGTTTCGAAATTTGTAAAAGCAACAAAACATTTATTTGCTGCTGAGGAACAAATGATTTTCATTTTACAAGTTAATCTGGATAACTCTTGGTCGTTTAATTTTGGCAAGGAAAACCCTGGGGATTTTTTTGCGGATGGCAGTCATCTGCCGGCATGAGAGCATGTCTAAAAGATTTTCATTGAATTAAGAATAATCAGTGGCAGGTTTTTTGTTTCATCAATAAGAAAACAAGCAGGGCATTCATCTATACAGTGTATTGGCTGCGCAACCCAAAAACTATTTGATGCCACTTATCAGTATTTGCATCAGCGTAAATTGTGGCTTGTATGGCATACCAGCGCAATAATCATCCGCTTGGGAACGATGTAACGAGCAAGTGTTCTAGCCGTGGTCTGGGTGAGCTTGACCGGCAATTTGAGACTCGATTTGCCAAATGACACACTTCACGCGTTCTGGATAGCGCTTCAAAACCCCAACGAAACGTGCAATTCAACTTCCAGCGAAATTAAATAGAAGACCAGATGTTTTGCACGTTTTACATTACTATCCTTCTGTTGAACATTATTTACAGAGCAACTCCATCTTTTACACTAGGATTCAATCTCTATCAAGAAAAGCAGTCAAAAAATAAAAAAGAACAACTGTGTGAAATGAGCGCTCTATGAGAAGGAGTATATAGAGAGCATCTGTTCTGCGTTTCAAACGTACATGATGGCTTCTTCGTACTTGATCGAGCCTATCAAACAAGTTACGGAGCATGACAGTCAAAAACAACGTAAGGAAACTGAATGTCTACGGCCAACCAACGTGAGCAATAAGGCCAAAGTGGGCCGTAACGAAAGTTGCCCCAAGTCAGGGTTACACTGGACAACACCAAATGTCCAAAATTAATCTCAGACAGGGAGCACCAGGAAAAAACAAAGAAAGAATATTGTATCACGCAGAAATTAAACGACGACCAAAATCAGCGTTATTGCGGAGGAGTCCAGCGAAAAGACTAAGTAGGTCGGATAGAGGAAGGATGGAATAAGGGAGATAAGTTTTCAATCAACATTTTTCAGCCAAAATCATGGGAATTGATGACAGACGCTCCAGTCAGCGGCAATAATCACACCGTATATTGCTGTCTGTTTTCGAGAATTTGCTGTCTATGAGATTATAAATTCCTCAGGCGAATGTGTGCAGGTGGCTTTCTTTGGTGCACCCAAAAGTTTGTTAATCGTCCGGCTTGCAATCCGGTGGGGTCAGTGACTGGTCGTTAGTTTCGGTAACTTAGAAATGTTCCTTTCACCATTTCGAAGCAACTTGCTCTACTTGTCCTTCTCAGGAAGTTTCACGCGTTCAGTGGCAAGCAAAACTAGAAGGCGTCTGGAATCAGACAATGTATTTTGTTCCTTCGACCAACCGTTACCAGCAGCGAAATTCTGAAGTGGACAATGAAACACTTTTAGATCTTTCACCTTGCTTTTGCTTCCTAGGAGGCTCAATGGGGGGCATTTTTAGTCTGATTACGTAAACGTTCGCTGTATATCAATGTCGCAATAACTCGTCTCAAGGGACCATTCACCTCGGGGTTCAAAAGAGACACGAGGGAACACATTCGCAACGATCACTGAAAACAAACATGAAATTTCAGCACCTCCGCTTGAGTCCTACTTGCATTTCCTGAGACGCTCTGCAGGCATGCGATAGTAAAGCATATATCCTGATCAAATGAACCACGGAAGCAGAGTGCACGTCCAAATAGGGTTCAGGGTAATTTATTGTGAACCTGCTCCGGTTCCTAGGAGTTGTGGAGGACCTTTCAACGCTTGTCCCTCACATATTATCGCACAGAAGGTCAAAGCTGAATTACACAATTACCCACTCTTGCAGTCAAGTGGCACAAAAAGGAGTGACATTTTTACTGTACACCGAAGTCTAATAAAGAGAATTGGCGTGGTTAAGCCAAAGCTTCAGCCGATAGTGATGCCGATGGACTTAATGAGAAAAGTCATTTCTTACTGATAGCATTTTACTGTATATGTATCCTATCTATTTTTTATTTATCGTTAGAAGAGGTTCACCTTTAAACCGCGGGGCCCTGTAGCGTTGAACCTTTTCTCTATTCCTGAGTGAGCGGAAATATTTCATGGAAACACAGGGTTTATTTATCTCGTGGCCACAGCACGACGACACTTGATGATAGCGGTCTGTTTGGATGGGCGAGGCACACCGACTTCCGTGCCTAGCCATCGACTTCCCGGCAATTAAGTGTAAAGCGGGGATATGGGAGAAAGCCTGGAGAAAACTTTTTATTAGAATTTATGAAATCACTGGCGCAGAAATGCCACTTGTGCTCCACCCTATGCGCGTTCTCTTGTGCTTGGAATTATGTCTACATTCACCGCGCGGCTATAACCCTCCCTCTTCGGGACCACCACGATTCACGTTCCCAGCACTATACAGTTGTATTGGCTTTTGTAATGAAGTTTTAGGACTACGTATTTGAAGTTTGTTTATATTCGCTTATTGAGTAACTAAATAATCACAGAACAGGCAAATTGACAGTGCTTTCGATTTGGGATTAGACTTCGGCAATGTATTGCCCAGCCGTTGGTCGTGACATCTAAATTGAGTAATTTTGGAAGAGGTAAATATTAAATGTCCAGAAAGTTATCATGACAAGTGCAAATTGCCCAGAAATTAACCCGCCAAGTCTCTCATGAAACTCTGGCTACTCTGATTTCGTTATAATTCTCAGGTCTCCTGACCATTCATTATCAGTTAATGTTTTAGTGATGTCGACCGTAAGGATGCTGATGCATATAAGTGTAGGACGGAATAATTTCAAAGACAATTAGCTGCTGCTAAAGGCAGACCGAGAGACCAGAGAAAGTTGCAGCTCAGGGAGCACGGAGATTTCTAATTGAGATCAACCCAAGGGCACAGATGGAGGGTAAATGAGAAAAACACACTGCTCATTGGCGTTAGTTCCGGTTCAACCACCGTTTCACTTACCCAGAGTGAAGTTGAGACATCCGACAAGCACTATCAGCAAAGCATCAAATTTTTAATTTCTTGCAATGTGGGGACCTCAGCATAGTCCGCCGTATCCAGAACATGTTCATCAAGGGAGGTACGGGGACCGTCGATGGGGTCTCCATGTTTAAAAGCAAACAAAAATATGCCAAGGGAAAGGAAATTTTGTGGCTTGCTTGAGAAGCTCTTCAAATTTCCAGAAATCTAGTTGAAGCAGTGATATTCAAGGGGCGATATGCTAAAGGAAGCCTTTACAGCATGTCTGATTTAGCAAAAAGCGTAAAGCTGCGTTAAGGCTCCAAGGCGCCATGTTTGAAGGTTGCATTTGGACGCAACGCAATGATTAACGAATGTTGTCTGTTATCTATCACCGCATTTGCGACGTCGCTAGGTCAAAGAAGCGTATGTTATAAGACGCAGAACCGCGGAACAACTTTTGGGGACCTCAAGGACTACCTAGGCGGGCAGGCAACACTAAAGGAGAGCATATTCGGCCGTCTCGGCTGGATTAGCATCAGGACAAAGAAGCTGTCCATCAACCAACCGCAGTATATTTCGAAAGGCCATTGTCGAATGCAGCCTTGTTTAGATACATGTGCCATTTTGCGCGACACCGCGGCCTCTTCCGGCTGTAAATTTTGCGATGCTAACCACTACTTACTGGACAGCCCAAATTTCCTGAAGATATCCGCGGAATTGCGCCGCAGCGTGGCAAAAGTGCCTTACAGCTTCATCTTTCTAAACATGTTGTATCTTGCAGCAATCTGTCAGACAAACTCCCCTTGCGATGAGGAACATTGCCTAGGTAGACTTCACAAACTGCTCCAACGGGCAAGGGCAGTGCCAACCCACAATAGGGAAAAACTAGTGTGGTTTGATTAATTTCTGGGACAGCCAAAAACCAGTTTTCTTGGACATAACCCCTGTCATAGTAATCCCGCCAGCGACGTGGTAATGTCGCCTGTTTTTGTTGTCACCGGTTGCGATGCCACCTTGTTGGGTGAACGACTTTCGCAAGAACGCCGGTCTAAATCGAATCCGACCTTTTTAGCAGTGGGCGTGGCAGCTGTGGCTCAGGTCGTGGCAACTGCTCGAGTTCGCTTGCAACGTCTTTCGCCGAGCAGTACCAAGCTGATAGAACCAATAGGTGTGTAGGTATTGGCTGAAATGCTGACGAAAGCACTAAAATCAATGGACGCAAAGTTTTCCGGGGGCTGCACTTCCGAAGCGCCAGCTTAGCCAGAGGAGGAAGTAAAAGATTTCGCATGCCGTTTGGCTGCACCATGTCAAAAATACTTCCGATCATGGAACGGAGCCGGCGGTGGCCAATGCGATAAAGGCGAAGCATAAAACCATACAGGAGACAATCTATGATCTTGGAAAATGGAGATTTGGTCATTTACATCAACGTGGGACCGCACGGTTTACAGAAACCGTGGAGTCGGCTTGATAATCAAGAGCTTCATGACTCAAGGGACAATCAAACAAGTGCACCGCTAAGGGATCGTGCGGCGTGGAGGCAGTACAAAAGGAGGTGGAAGTTCTTTCGGCCCAAGATCTCGTGACTGGTTTGAAAAAGCCAGTAAGGTTGTTAGCTTTTGTGCTATGAATGATATAATGTAAAGAACACAGCGTCGTTGGTAGATGGGATATGCCAACTTTTTGACTACTGTGGACAGTCATTATCTAGGCAAGTTTTACAATCAAACGAATAAGGGAACGTTCACATGCAAACTGATGTTTAGTTGGCTGTGTGTTTGCGCGACGGGGCGGGGATTTCGGAGAAATGGACAGGCCTGACATCATCGAGGGACAAATATTCCGAAGCTTACCAAGCTAGCTGACTTCACTACCACGGCGACGCGAGACGTGAAGAACAAATAATCACACACCCGACCCTCAGTTCAAAGCACGCGCATTCACAAATAAACAGACAACTAAACATCAGTTAGCGTGTGAACGTTCCCTTAGTCCTTTGACTGTAAAACTTGCCTTGATAATGACTATCCACGGTAGTCAAAACTTTGGTGCATTACATCCACCAACAGCGCTGTGCTAATAAAATTATAGCGTTCACAGTAAAAAACCAATGCATGGCGCATTGATTTCTGGATATCTTTATTACGTCACTTGGTCCTAATAAGGTAGCTTTAACCTTACTGAATGAAGGTACAATGCTTCAGATGACCCATATTCATGCAGGTCAAAGAAACGGGCCGAGAAAATCACTCGGTTAAATAGATTACCCGTACCAAATGAGCTAACTCATGAAGCTTAATAAACAGCCAAGATAGGTGAACGCGTTTTCCAACTCAACATTCCCAGCCATCCAGGTGCTTGTAGTGAATTCTTGTAATTATCCTCTAGTTTGCAAATTTCCTTAAATAAAGAATATAATAAATGTTTGGATGCACGATTAGTCGTTTCAAAAGGCCATAGTACGTGACAAAATCCAGTGTGACCTATGTAATTCGACAAACTAACAGTGTAGAAAAGCGTAACAGTTGACCCAACAAGTAGAAAATTTAGCGCAACGCAATCAAATTTCATCTAGGGTTGACCAAGTGGCAGAATTTTGGTGGTCCGCAAAGAAACGGTGGCTTCCATGGAAAAACAAATGGGTGGAGAATGTTGATGTATTTAAAATAAAATTGATGAAATGAGACATGTTGCTCATGGAAATGAGGGAACAGAAAATGTGTTCGAATAGGTTGTGGTAGGAAGCTAGACTGCAGATAAATGCCGTCTTAGGACGGAAAACGTAAAATTTCATCAAGGTATCCAGAATGCTCCACGCATGCAAAATAAACTTGAAACCCGATTGCAGTGGAGCTTTAGATTCCTTTCTGTTCTAAATGGATAACAAAAGATTTATCCGGTGGCATGGGCCAAGGTTCAGGAGGTTAATGAAGTCCGATGCCGCCGTTTTTGAGTTGGGGGGTAAATACTTCTGTGGTTGGCAGGCCAGGACCAAGATGGTGGAGTGGAAGTCAAGAATACAGCGCAGTTGTGGGTCAAAGTAGTATTGTGCTTCGGGTTTGCTATTGAGTGGTGGGTTAGAGATGGCCAAAAGCGCGCAAGGATATCAAAGAGGAAATGTGAGCGGAAATGAAAATGAATTTATTCTCTGGAACTGAGAGGTGAAGGCTTTGGGAATCTAGACGGGGAGCATTGCTCTGCGTCGTCAGGACACCGGGCTAAGATGACACTCAGATAGTTCGGAATTTGCAGCTGATATACACGTTAAGCGTGTACGTTGACACTCGCGCTTCGGCAGGGAGGATCAGTTCATCAAGCGGCGTCATCTTCTTATAGGCTGAATACGATACCGAGTATTCTGAAAAGGGACAGTTTTGGCTTGGTTTTTTGCTGGCTTTACTTTATAGATACGTCAAAATAAAATGGAAAAAGGCTGGGATAATACTATCAGTTTCGCATGCAAACTAAAGAGTGAAAATAATGGAAATAGGTAGCACATCAATAGAAATGATTTGGGACAATATTGGTCCATGCGCAGAATTGGAGATGCAGAGTATTATTTGTGGCCGAGAGGGATAGTTGGAGGCACTGAAATAAGTATGACACTGAATTGGGATTGGGTCGAGATACCTGCAAAATCATTGGTGCGATGAATTTGGTGTAACAAAGTGAACTCAGAAATGAGATTTAAAATCAGGGTATCAGTGCTAGTGCCTGGATGCAAATGGAACGTCGCAAGCATGAGCCTATTTTCCATAATTTTGAATGAATCCGGGTGCGTGATTAGTTTTCAGAAGTGGATCACCACTGTAGCAGATGTTCCAAGATTTTAAATGGCACCGCTCAGGAAACAAAAAGAAAATCAGAAAAGTGGGGAAAAGGAAAAGACGAGAGTTCTCTTACTAGGTCCCGGTTGACATGAGGCCTCATAGTTTGAGTTCCGGCAAGGTACTTCGTGATGGGCACTCATAGGGATAGCATAATTAATGATCACAATACATCTGTGGTGGATCGTTTCCACGTATCAATGGACTATATTGTTCAATCTCAAAAGAATGAAAACGCGGTCGGGAAGAAGATATGAAAGACGGTTGTTCAGGGTTTTCTTTTTTGCAAGATCAGGTCTGGGAGGATGAGACACGACCCAACTAATAATGTTAGCAGATCTCTTTTACAGCCCAAAATCTTTTTTAGCGAGACCATGCATGTGCACCGGTGGTTGTTTGTTTCGGTTTTTCTCAAGAGAATAATAACTAAGCCCACGCAGGATATCTTCATAGATCCCTTGTCTGGCCATAAAGTTGTGTCGAAGTATTTTTGTAAACGTTCAGGTGGTAGGTTTGTGCCAGGTTGGAAATGACAGGTCCGGGCAGGTAGGGAGAGAATTGGTATAGCGGCAGTTGATGGCGTTGGAGGCAGCGAGTAAGGAGGTTCAAAGTGGGCCGTTATAAGTCAGCTATTAAAAAATTTTCGGATTACGTGACGGGAGAGATGCGCGATATTGGGTGTCTGATGTCGAAGCTTCAGGTCGGTACTTGTTGACTAAGAGGGAATATCTGGTGACGCGACAAGACATAGTCAGGACTAGTTGAGCTAGGCTTTCATCTGACTAGCCCTAGTGTTTGTGAGATTTGGACTGGTTTCACGAGGGTGGGTAGTAGTTTTACTCCTAGAAGATAAAGTCAGGATGAGTAATACGGTCTGATGGGCCAGCCAAGAGGCCTCAATGGACCATGTGGGAAGTGGTCCAAGGCTGGGCTCAGATGGAGAAAAAATGGGGTTCTGTTTTGGAGATTTGATCTTAGGCGTTACAGGTGAAATCCAGTCGGGTTGGGCTCGGTGGGTTTGCGGGCCAGAGCACCCAAAGAACTGAGACTGCTATTTTTGGAGAATAAAAGTTCTGCCCCTAGAAGCTGAGGCATCAGGAAGTAATAGTGCGTGAGAGGGCTCTTCAGACGGCACCATGGAGGTGCAGACAGGCCTATAGTGGATAATCTTGGGGGATGGATTAAGTAGCCAGACCCATGGTTGGAGGGTTCTTGAGGTGACAAACGTTGTCCTCTTCAGCCGACCGACCGGTTGGTTAAGAGGGAATAAAATGTTCAGACCAATGCCAAACTTTGACAACCGGGCTAGTGGCGTTTCAGGCAGAAACATTAATGAATTTATTGTGGAGCTGGGTAGTAGAGAATTAAGAGGTTTAGGCCCTTGGAAGCATATGCCGCTAGATTTGTCTCAATTCGCGAAACATTTTTCTGGCTAGTCTTAGAAGAAGTGGGAACGTCAGAGTTCTGTTGCATTATTCCAGGACGACATGGTACAGAAGGGAAAGTTACACGAGTTTCCAGGCGCATCTCAATTTGTCTAGGGTGCCACGGTGCAGGAATCCTGGGTCTGAGGAGACAGGAACTAACACTTCAGAATATTCATAGCCACGTCACTGTCGATCCGGCCTTGGGGTTAAATGCAGCAGTTTTGGCGGTGGACGCGGTGAAGCCTGCAGGAGGGTTCAGATCCATCTAACGGACTGCAGGGTTTCGGAAGGACCCAGTGATCCTGCTACTCTGCATCGACGGTGTCAGTAGCCATTTTGGTACTTTTATCGCAGACACTCGCCATCATGCATGATGGGGCATGTCGAACAACAGAGGTGCGTGAAGTTAACAGACAATGCAAAGGACCTTTGCTCCCGGGCAGTGACTCACTTTTATCCACTTGAAATGTGGACCAATGTACCAAGTTTTCTCATCTTGTTCGGAAAACATTGCGCCGTGGTGGAAAAACAACGAATGGCCCCACTTCTGAGATGCAAAATGGCTATCGGTTGGGGGACATTCATTAGCGAATTTCAAATATTTTGGACCACTATGTAGAGAGCAAGAAAGTGATAGAAGGAAGGTGGGGATGGACAAGAATGGGGATGATTTCTCGGATAGTACACTTCGAAGATGCACATTCAATGAATATGTATTCGTTTTTACAAGCGCTGCTGCTGTTCAAGAGCAGGCAAGGCACGCCGCCTATTATATATTCTGGTTTTACCGACCACAAATTCGAGCCTTCTTCCAGGTGATGTCGATCAGGGAACCAAAGTGCGATCTGCGCAAAAATAGACCTTCCACGATCTGGATGGCAGGGTTTTAGACTATTTGGGAGCCAAAAACGGCAGGGGCATGTAAGACAGAGAATCGGTTTAGGAGGAGGGGAAAAATCAGTCATGGGTGAATAAAACTGAATGACTGCGGTGGGTTTAAGCGGTCTAGTTCACGGTAGGGAATGGGCAGTGCTGGAAATAGCTGTAACAGTGTGAAAACTAGGAGGAAGAATGGCAAACATTTGGCGGGATGTTTGACTAGGCAACCGGATTGTGATAAACTAGCTCAGATGAAAGAGTGTGGGATGAAAAACACCAGCACAACCAACCCGGCCGCCCGGAAAGCATCACCACATTGTCCCTCAGGGTATCCTCAGATTGGAATCGCTTAACCAAACTCAGTGCTGCTCTTGGGATACCATCATGATCACCCGCCGATTTACCTTATTTTTGTGGTGCTTTGAGGGGTCTGATAATGGTTGCCGTATCACTGATGCACCCTCCAAAGTTGAATTCACCCATATGCTCGGCATTCTGCATTGGTCTTGGCAATGAGATCTAACATACCTAGGTCACCGGTAGAATCGAAACATCAGGAAACGCCAAAGATGCGGCCCGCGACCCATTCTGTCAGGTAGCGCGATCTGTCAGAATGGCAGACCTTCTAATCCCCTAACCCTCCCATTCAACCATCTCACAAGACACGCAACCTAGACATCGGTCATGATGGCTTGGCTGACATAAGACACGACACTCTAAAACTCCCAAATTGCATTGCCCCTTAGAGCCAAATGTCTCAAATGTATTGTTGTCTTTTATCCCCTTAAAATTGGCCCTTCATAAGGTACGAGCTGTGGTCTGAACTATAAGACGTTTCAGACCATTTATACAGGAGCAGAACGCCCCTGTAACTGCTCAATTTTGTACCCCTAATCTCCGGGCACATATCCTTAGTCCAGCTGGCATGTTCACCAAAAAATTATAATTTTTCTCAACTAGTTGCCTCTGATTTGCAGCAAACTGGCTCCCTCTGGTAACGACAATATTAAACTCTAAACAGCAAACCTCGAAATTCTCGTTGCCTATGTTAAACGCCGGCCAGTACTGGGAGAATTTTGCGCACCGCCGGGCAGCATTTTCACCGGCTTGTGGCATTGCGACCGATTATGGAGCCGAATCCACGAATTTTACGCCGTCAGATCTCATTTTACCAGCTGGATAAGTGGCTCAACGGGAAGATAGATCTAGGGGTGCTGGCAAAGAACTGCCAGAGAGTGAATATATTATCGGAGGCAGCATGAAATCCCTTCAGATTCAACGTTCACTGCTTCCTTGGTGACTAATAAAAGTGTCTGGAGCAGCAAAGCGAGGTGCTTGTCAGTGGCTGCTGTGCTTTACCACGTTTAGTTCAACCTGAATAATTTCCCAGTTTGCAATAATGTGCTCCGATTGTGGTTGCTGCCTCGCGGCATCATACGTTTAATCAAAAAAGAGCGGGAAATTTAAAGTTCGACTAAAAATATCAGTTTGAGGAACTGCACAGAAGAAGAAAGGATTCGAATGCTACAATCTCATTGACTCTGACATTGAGTCGTAAAAAATTTCGCCTCCAACAACCACACCGGGGAACTTAGTGCGGCCCGAACTGCTAGACTACCAAAATCCACATGATCAAGCTCAGTCGGTAAAGCTTTCGTACTTTTACCCGTATGGTAGACTGACAATTGCAAACCACCTTCTAGCCAATAGCGTATTACGAGGAACAGCAAACAGCGTTGTGTGCGCATGAGAAAAAACATGTTCCAGCCATTTTTATCCAGTCTGACTCAGTGCCGGTTCTAGAGACCGAACTCCGGAACCAAATTACTAACCCCACACTGTGATTTCTGCCCAAAAGTACCCTACCATGTTCTGCCAACACTGAGGAGATAGCGCCATTCAAACACTGCAAGTCCTTGGACATCTGCTGCAAATGGCCATGTCTGGTGGTCGTACGGCGAGGCTGAACTCATTTTTGTTTGGCATACCGGAGGTGTGACGGATATCGGATGTCAAGCTGATGCTACGGAACCTCACATTAGTAGGTCAATCGGGTCTTCTGTATAAACAGAGACACTTTACCCGAAGTGAGACCAGCAGGTAAGACACCCGTGCAATGAACTACACCTGCCCGCTCTCCTGTGCAAGCAATGTTTAGTTTTGAACGAATCCAGCCCTGTAGCACTATTTTCCACAAAACTGTTTGCGGCAAAACGCATCCCAAGTGCAACCACACTATTGCTTAGGCGATCGAAGAAAACGTTAAAATTACTTGGATCCTCTCTTGGTGGCACAAAAGCTGCACATTTCAAATCAAACAGATTCGCCTCTAAGCAGTTATTACTGCCAAAATTCTCAAGCCACGATAAAGCTCTCATTCTCACCATTTCAAATGAAATTAAAAAAACTTGTGAAAGCGAGAATACCCCCAAGCACATCGTTTATTCTGAATAAGTCGAGTGAAACATTGCCATGAGCACAAGCTCGGCTTCGGTTGTTCGTGTGCAAGGATTGGATAATGGAAATCAAGGTTCTGGGGAACGTGTGCACATGTCCTGAAATTTGTCACGGGGTAATTATGTGGTCAATGTAACCGAGACGAAGTCGGAGACCAATTTATCTCTCACGCGTACTTCTTTGGCGACTACCAGCTAATCAAAGGAAGATGATTCTCACCAGCAACTTGGATGCTACGCCTACTGAACCAATTCTTCTGTGGCTTTCACGTGAGGATCTATCGCGTTTCTTCTAGGCTGGCACAGTCGTCGATTCACACTAGTACTCACATTTTTCCTCCGTTCCAAGGATTGGGCCCAGCATTTTGTTTGCTTCGGTGTTAACGCTTAGCCACTATGGGGCCATTCCATGTGCAGGTGACTTATGCCTTTTTGGAAATCTCGTCTTTCTTAGGCTCTTCACTTACGATGGGGGGCTGGTGCCATTCTGGACTGGTTCACTCGCAGGATTTGCTGGAAAGCCTAATATGTCTGTGTGCTTCCTAAAGTGTTCTGTCCAATGCTGCAGCCGACCGCCTTCAGAGTGAACAGATGTGCCATCGGGTCATTCAGTCAATGTAATTAATCCTGGCCTCATTGGACAAGCAGTCCCGATCGATCAGTAAAGGTTGCGGCTTCTGCAAGCAGTAGGAGCTTTTTCCATTTTCCTACACTCTCCCACCCACCAATGCCTTTTGTGCCGATGTTGCCAAAGATTGGGCGCAAACAAAAGGGCGCTCGAACCGAAACATAATCATGGTACCTAGGTTCACCCCAGAATGACCGGAAGTCCTTGATTAATCCACGCCACAGATGACCGATGGCAATGTGTTCAATCGGAGTCCAACGCGAAGACGGATAGCCAGGTAAGCTGACGGCGCTTTTTATGACGAAAATCAGTGTTCGCCAGAAGTAGCATGTGGTCCGAAGAAGTGTAAATTAGAGGATCTCTATTGTCCGCGAGATCATCTGGGTCAGGTGATCTCTTTCTGATGTGCCGTTACGTCTTCGCTGAGCATCCAAGTTGGACGTTAAAATCACCAGCAACGACCCAAACTTCCGTCGAACGCACATCTCGGAGTAATGAAGATATCTCTATAAAACTCTTTTTCTCCTCAGTATAGCTCCAGTCATCGGTTGCATACATAGATAAGACGAACAACCAAGAGATCTTACATGGGCTATTATTTCCGTGTATAAAACCAGCAAACCAAACTGCGCATAAACGACTGTTGACTGAAATCCAGTCTAACAGTGCCCACTCTACTCGCTCTCTCGGAGCGATTAGAAAGCCCCCGTAGAAACAAGTGGTTAGACCGCACCACCGGATACACGAAAGTGATCCGGGCGAATGCGGTTGCTTCTGAGATATAAACGTTAATTTCGGAAGTGGAACGTTCTGTGCTCGCTTTGGAAGCAAAGTACGCATCTGATTTGAAATTGTAGGAATTCTAGTTACGGAAACCTGTTGCCTTGTTCACGTGAGTCAACAGATACTGGAGGACTCCAAGTCAGGTAAATAATTCGGTTAAACTAATGTTTGGGAACTATTTTCTACCAATTCTACTCTCCGAAAAATTCCTGTGGCTGCAACTCCTCCTGGTAACTTAAGTCTTGTCTACTTCGGAAAAGCGGAAAATAGACAGGTTCCCTGCAGAAAGAATGCTGGAGGCATTTAAACCAAACGTACTTGCGACCGCACAAGCAGCAGAAAAGGGTTTTTTGAGAACTTTACCTGGAGTACTCCCGCAAGGAGATGCAGCGATGATGTACCTCAGGAACTCGGAGCAGTATGCTCACCAGTATCCACCCCGGTCAAAGCAGTGAGTAACTCTGCATTGTTTGTCCTGTGTGAGGACCGTTGAGGTTTCTTGGCTGAAGACTGCAGAGGAATGCAACCAGAAAGCAGCAGAACCAGCACAACTCCCGGCCAAAGCCCATACCTCTTAAAGGAACCTCTTGAGCGTCAGCGAAAAGTGACCTACTGGAAGCTCATTAGCTTGGATCAATTGTTCTTCTACCCACTTCTACCACTGAGCTGCAATTTCAAATTAACTCAACCTAGAGTCACAGGAGACTACTTTGTCAAGCTTCTAACCAGTGACCTTTAAGTCAGGACTGGATCTTTAGCTGGGATTAAGTCATCCTGCGTAACTCGTTGGATCCCAGAGCCAAGCTAGTGGTGCAGTCTTACTTTGAAGGGTCATGATTTGATAACGAAGGCAACTGACACCAGTGACAGATGAAATCGACTGAATCGAATAGCGGCGAAATTGAAGGATAACTCTGCGGAAGACCTTAAGGACGGCAGCTACATCACTTGAATAACAAAGGCCACTTTATGCAGGAGGTGGTAAAAGAAAAAGCAAAAATCATACTGCAATGGAATTCAAGAAAAATAACGAAGCACCCCTTTAGAATTGCCTGGACCGTGGTTTTCATCAACCTGAGTCGGGAGATGGCTGGAAACAGTCTTGAAAACGACAATACCGATTGCATTTTCCAAGACAAGTAAGCCACCGTTTCTTTCGAGGATCAAAAATTAAAGAGGAGGGTAGGTAAATTTATTGGATCAATTAAGGCGGTAAGTCACCAGAGGTGAGTATGATACAGGGATTAAAAATGAATAACTGGCATTGGAAGTACTAGCAAAGAATAAATCGACAGCATTCAAGAGAGACTGTGCGTGAAGACAACGGATGACAAAATCCCAATGTTTCTCGGTGCTTAGTAGAATGTCACAAAGCCCATGGCCTAGGAAAAATGCGGCTGGATTTGATGACAAGAACAGAGC